>CM031236.1:548285276-548760722 GCA_018340775.1 Taxus wallichiana var. yunnanensis
ATGAAGATGCAGGATGAGAGGATTAGAAGATGATTAGAAGATTAGGAGAGGAGAGGATTAGAGGATTATAATATTTGAGGATTTAGTGGATAAGGATGAGAGGATTATAATATGAGAGGAGTAGAAGATTAGAAGAGTAGGGGAGAATATTAGAGGAATAAGCATGTAGAAGAATAAGAGAGTATATTAGAGGAATAAAAGATTATATGATTTAGAGGAATAGGAGATAAACATTTTAGAAGGTATTGAATTTTGGATTTCTAATGCCCTGATGAATGATGTATGACAAGGGTGAGGATTTAGGATTTTTGATTAAAGGATGTTGGATTCGAAGATGGTATATTTGATGATGTACTAGTTAAGGGGGTACGATTTGAGGATTTGATGATCTTGGATGTGGAATTGTTAGATTTGAAGATGTTATATGTTGAGATGCCCCTGTCAAGGGGTGAGGTTTTGAGGATTTATTGATTATAGGATGTGGCATTTTGGATTTGAAGATGTTAAATTATGAGATTTCCCAGTCAAGGGGTGAGGATTTTGGATGTGAAATTGATTGATTGATGAAATAATTTAGTGGATAGGATGGATGATGATATATTGTGAGTTGGATAATAATGAGGGTTAGGTGTGAATAATGAAAAGGTTAAAAGATGATGATAAAAGGGGGTGTGCTGCAAAAATGCCCACTATTATCATCATTAGTACTATTATGAATGTGGCATAAAGATAGAGACACTAAGTTATAAACACCATGATGACTAAGTTTCCTAATTCCATTATTCCTCATATCATTAGAAAAATTAATATTAAATATGGTCCTCATATCATTATACCGATGAACATAAAAAATATGGTCCTCATATCATTGGACCATGTAAATAAAAAGAAACAAAAGTGGCCTCATATCATCAGCAAAAATGAAAATGCAAACAAACAAACAAACACACATTATATTGTTGTTTTATTTTTATTATTTTTGAATTTTTGACTTTTGGATGTTTGATTTTTAGATTTTGGATTTGTGATGTTTAGATTATTTGATTTTGGATTTTTGATTTTTTGATGTTTGGATTTTTATATTTTTATTTTGGATGGTGGATGTAGGATTTTGATATTTGTGATGGGATAGGTGTAAGTCTGGGATGTGACTTTCTATTATAAGTCCAAAAATGTGTTTGGGTAGGATGAAAAGGATGAATCGCAAGAAATTTGATAGGGTTGATAGGATAGGCATTGGTTTATATTTTAGGATAAGATGGGATGTGGTAGAGGATAAGATGGGATAAGGATTGGTTTATAAGAGATGCCCCTAGGGATAGGGACAATGGATTAAGGGATAGATGTGATGTTTCCCCAAGTGTAAAGTAGGGTGGCCTGTCGGATGGATGAATGAGTTTGATTTTCCCCGGGTGTAGGGTAGGATGGGAAGTGAGGGGTATATGAAATGGATGAAACACCTAAGATATGAAAGTAAGGCTTCCCCATTCATAATGATGATAGTTGAAAACAGACATGCGGAAGATTGGATGAAAAGAAAACTATTGTCGTCTTCCCATGCATGTTCAATCCAAGGAAAAAAGGATGTGGAGGTGACATATGGAAGGAAAATGAAATCAAATATGAAAAAAATAAAATCCTAACAACACATTTTGTAAGGAAAGAGTGGGAATAGAAAAAAGTGTGACCAAGGTCTAAACAATCCCTTACAACGTCAAAGTTGTAGATCTCTTTGAGATCATAGTATGTGGGATTGTGAGGGTTAATTACCACTTCAATTGCATACTTAATTTGTATTATGTGAATACAAACTACCCAATGTATAGGGGTGATAAATTCAAGTATGTTGATGAAAGTTGAATGGAAGGTTTAGTTGTGCATTACTCCACTACTAGCTAGAGTCCATATCCCCAATAGAGATACAAATGATTCTTGTCACAAAATTACTCTATTACCATCCATGTGTCCATATCCATGGTAGTGTTGCAAAAAACACCCCTAGAGAGAGTCTTGAGGTGGATTTTATTTGCTTTTTTCAATTTTAATATGATTTTGTTGATCTTTTATTTTTGATTTTTTTGCATAAAGAGATTATGCTCTCTTGAGAAATCTCAAGGGGTTAAGAATCACCAGTAGCTTTGATGGGGGATGGAAATGAGTGTAGTGATGACATTGGAGAGTGTCATAATATGCACCTAATGGTATTTACCACAAGTTGATTAAGTTTGTTAAAGTGTGTGGATATCGAGGAGGATAATGGTGCTTAAATGTTGGGGGTAATGATAACCCAAGGTCAAAAAGTTGTAGTAGGTACTACTACCTTACAAAATGTGTGATTAATCTAATCGAGTGTTCAAATGAATAGATTGGAAGAGGATAGAAATTAATATGATGATATAGATGGGTTAGATGCAAAGGGATTTGGATATTAGGTGGTAGGAGGATAGGTGGAAAGGAAAGAACATCCATGCACATGTGATGAATTATGTGCTCAATCCATGTTTAGGTGTTTGGTATTTGTAGGGAGATTAGATGATTTGTGATTGGGTTGAGTTGTTGGGATGGTAGGATACACAATAGTGGTGGTAGAATTTTTTTGATTTTGATTGAGTAGTGGGATAGACTTTATTAGTGTTAGGTTTATATCTAAATCCTAAACAACCTATATTTTGATGAAGGGAGATGTGTTTGAGAATGCCTTGTTCATAAATGCCTAATCCTTTTCCTCAATTTTCCATATTAGAAAACATATTTGTGGCTATAGGATATGAAGTGGATGGGGAAGATCAGGCCATGTGCTCATCATGAGACCCAGGGGTTAGAAATTTTTCATCCACTAAGAGGCTTGATTTAAAAAATGATTATAGGAGATTTTTTTTTGGTTGGTGAGGGATGTTTATATGTATGATGATATTTGAATGGATAATGATGTTTGGGTTTTGAGTGGGTTTTTTTGATGGATGGTGTTTAGGGAGATGATTGTGATTGAAAGGTGGTGGATAAAGAAGTACAAGGATACAAATTCTTTGATTAACAAGGTTTTGAATATAAGATTGAAATTGAATGCAACAATTATTTGAACTTCCATACGTATGATTAAAGCCAAAATAGTAATGTTACCGATACCAATATATTTTGGGAACGTTTTGATCATGTGATTTTATTAGAGGGTGGATTTTAAGGTTTTAGACGATGGAAGATGGTAGTCAAGAATTCTCCTAAATGATTGAATTTGTTTGGGTTAAATGGTTTGGAGGGAGTAGGAAGTAAAGGTGTAGGACTATGTTGATTATTATATGATTTGGCTGGTTTGGATTATATTTTAGTGGCTTATAATATGAATAGGATAGGTTAAGCCTGAGGGCTGAAGTGTATAGTTTGGGTTTAGATACCAAGTAGATTTGGTTAATTTTTGAGTAGTTGGAGTATCTGGTTTTGAGGTATATAGTATTGGATTAGGATTAGATTGTTTGGGATTAATATTTAGATGAAGGGGATAGGTGTGATATGGGGGTCACATTAGAGTTGGGTGATGTTGGGGATGAAGGAGATTTGGGAGATGTGTATGGTGTATGAACACCATTAGATTTAGTAGATTTACAGGACTATGTAGATGAAGGTGGAATAAGAGCATCATTAGATTGGGTAGGAGGTGGGGTGGGGATAGGATTGGGATTCAAATTTTTATATTTTAGAGGTGGTGACTTAGGAGTTGTGTTAAATGTTTTAGGATTGGGTGATGGAGATGAAATGGGATTAGAGGATATGATAGTGGTAGGTTTAGGTGATGAAGAGGTTAAGACAAGATGTAATTCCCCATTTATTATAAAAATAAAATAATATTAATAAAATACATATAAAATAAAATAAAACAAAAGGATCCAATTTAAGAGAAAGCCCATGATTTCTTTGTTGGGGCGGTTTAGGGCAAAGGGGGTTCCTTTGTGATTTTTTTGTCTTTTTGGCTGAGTGAGAGAGTGTCGCCACCATGAGGAGAGAGGAAGCAATGAACCACCTCTAGGTACACCCCACCAAGTTTCCGAAGGAAAACATAGTGTCATGGAATGTCTGGTCATAGTTTTCTGTCACCGATCCATTTGCTTAGGTCGCAGTTTTCAGATCCATGTGCTTAGGGAATTTTTTTGTTGTTTTTAAAAGAAATGCCTCCCCATATGCCATCTCATGGAATTCCATGGTTCTTGTAACCTATGCTAACATTCCTCCCAAATGTATCTTAAAAATGCGCTTGTATTTCGTGTGGATAAAATAAAAAGGGGGTTTTGTCAGATGTTGTAGTTACCCATGCTCTGGTGCACGCTGTGACAATGTTTGATCAAATGAAAGAATGAGATAGCTCCTCATGGAATATCTGTTGCTGCTATGCGTGGAAGGTCGTGGGTCCCTCATAAGGTAGTCATGCCATTTCAGCATGCAACAAACAGGTCTGTAACCTGACAAGTTTACATTTCTAGCATATCCTAGCCTATGCACAAAATGGATTTGTTGAAAAGACGTTGGGTTGTTGCACAATGCCCCAAATAGATGCAGCTCCTGGAATGCCACGAGGGCAGGATATGCACAAATGCGTTGATTGAAAGGCCTTTGAAAATTCCAAGCAAATGTATTTAGTGCCCGATTTGGAATGTATGTAAAACATGAAAGCATACACAAGGCACATGAACTGTTTGACAAAATGATACAACGAGTTGCATTCTCGTGGACTGCAATAATTGCAGGATATGCACAAAATGGCCTTCTTGATGAGGCTTTCAGCCTTTTCAATACAATGCCTGAGAGGAACGTGGTCTCATTGAATGCATTCATTGCAGGATGCTCACAAAATGGGCTTCTTGAAAGGGCCATGGAGATTTTAAAGAAAATGCAATTAGCAGGTGTGTAAACCAAACTTAAGCAACCTTGCACAAAGATCCTCCCTATGTGTACCAAAAATGGAGGTTTGGAAAAAGAATGGAGATTCATCAAAAAAAAAAACATTTGAAAGTGGGTTTTCGTCAGATATAATAGTTGTGAATGCCTTGATAGACATGTACGAGAAAATGTGGAAGCATGCAAATGGTTCGAAAATGCCTGAAAGGAATGTGGTTTATGGGCAGCAATGATTGCAGGAGGTGTAAAAATAAAAATAAAAATGAGTTGGTTAAAAAGGCCTTGGAAACCTTCAAGAAAATGCAATGGGTACGTGTAAAGCCAAGTTCCACAACCTCTGTCAGCATCCTCCCCGCATGTGCAAAAATAAGAGCTTTAGAATTGAGCATGGAAAACCATCAAGGCATAGAAAACAAGATGTTTTTGTTTGCAATGCAACTTCCTTGATAGACATGTGTGTTAAATGGTGGAGCTGAGGACGCTCATGGTCTAGTTGATGAAGTGCCAAGCAAGAGACTGAACCCAAGCCTGCGGCTTCGACCGACTTCATTCTCTAGCATGGTTCTTCTTTCCTTACCTCTCATAATTCTCGTGTTTTAGTTCTCTTTTGCAACTAAATAGAATATTAAGTTATTAGATTTTTAATACAGCTAAATGTCTCTTCAACTCATTGCAAAACAATAAAGTGTCGTGTCGCAACTCTTGAAGCCATTATAACTCACCTACTTTAAACCATGAACTATCACCCTCGCTTCGAGATGATCTAGAAAACTCTTACCCTTTTGATCGCTTCAATATCGTTTTATCGACCAGAAAAATTTGACACTCTATTGATTAAGTTGACCTTCTTCTTGCTTAAAATAGTTAAATTTTGTAATTTTTGGAGACTCACTAAGCACCCTTTGCAACTTTGGAAATGAGATGTGAAGTTTCATTCGTGTACCTTGGTATACGAGGAGTCACCTTGATTTTTAATTTGAATTGAAACGATCATATGACATCCTTTTGACGCCCTTATAGGAGCCCTGTTACATCGGTTTACAACAGTAGAGAGATGTTAAAACAAGAAAGTTGGCTTTCGCTTGGGACCACCAATTGAAACTCGGAAAGAGAAATCACGTTTCGTCTTCGCAAACCTCTAGCATTTATACTAGAAAAATTCATGGAACATTCATCATAAGAAAAAGAACCTTTCATAATAGTTTGGAAAAGCTATTTTGTAGGCCTCTCGGTCGAGCTTTGATGAGGTCAAATCCTGGTCCAATTTTTTTTGTCGCTCCAAAAACTTATCACCGTTTGAACATGGTTTTCTAGTTCTCGATCCTGTTGACTCTATGAATTCTCTTTATATAGGGGAAATAGTAGGATTTGTCTCGTTGCGTGCTTCTCCATCTAATGTCAGTTATGGAAGTGGTTTTCTAGGCCACTTGAGCTAACTTTTGTCTTTTTACAACTGGGTGAACTACGACCAGTGGCCCTGGAAAACTAGCCGCCAAACACAAACCGTGTGCTCTTTTTCAATTCCGTCAGTTGCTATGAACTCTTGGTATATCTGGGGACACGTAGAAAGATAGTTGTGGTGTGCGTGTTCATTGGGAGATAACCTTTGGAAGCAGTTTCTTAGCCTCCGAGCTCGTTTTGTACGTTTTGTAGCTAGTGAGAAAATGTAAAAGTAGAAAGCTGTGGACCCTCGTAGGGTTGCCAAATCACCCTGGAAAATTTTAACACACGTAAATAACTGTTTAAAACACTATAATGAAACTTGTTGTGTGTATTAGAACTTTTGACAAAACGATGTTTTCTCTCTCTTCCTTTCTCTTTCTCTCTCCTAGGTTTATAAAATGAAGAAAAATGAAATGCAATGGATACATGTTTCTAGACTTATTTTATTTCGATTTCAAATTGTAATTATTGTCAGATGTAAATGGGAAACTGAAGAATGAAAATTATGATTGATTAGGGTGGATGCCATGCCAAATGATTTTCAACGATATCTTGCTCACGTGGGTTTTGCAGGATGGAAGAATGACATCAAAAAGGTGATGTTTAATTTAATTATTACTACTGTAATTTCTATAGGCCATTGTAAAATGAATAACTATCAAATGTAGTCTTTTTGTTACAGAAAAATTTATAATTGAGATTTGTTAACATGCATGATATGCTAGTTTAGGGATACTTAGGAAATGTGCATCTGCTCACCGGTTCAGTTTGATTCTTAGTTGTGTATGGCAAAAAAGGGGGTTTGATTTATATAAAGTAAATTTGAAATTGAAGTTAATATATTGTAGTACCTTCTCAGTATTCAATAAATGATTAAATTAATTTCTGGGTTATCTTCTTACCTTGCAAACATAATATAGAGTCTTAATGGGAACACTCAACTTTAATAAAATATTCATGCTTAACTTGCCTACATGTGTGATCCTTTTTACCTTATAAGAAGTTTAAAACCGTAGAACGAACTTAACCTTTACCCCTGATGGAGCATCTTGGTTTAGGCAAATAACATCCCAAGAAGAGGGGTTTATCATCTTAATAGGTACGTTTAGTGACATCGACATAAACTAGACACATAGGAGCAACACAATCAAATAAATCTTCTACATTGAATGAATTTATTGTGAGATCTAGATGACATCATGGAGCTAGGGAAATAGTGGTTCTATCACTTAAAATTTTTCTTATGAATAGATCCTCTTAGCTATAGGTGCCATCTTTGGCTAGTGACAATAGAGTGCTTTGATCTCTTACAGAGGGTTTATAGGGTGAATATGTTTGAAACCTTAATCTAATATTTAAGAGAGCGTAAAGCCCTAAGTGGAAAATTGGAATGGAACTAAAACCTAGTTGACTAGGATGTTCACTTGTGGTTAGAAAACCATAATCTAACTCCTTGCTATGAAATTGTGTTGAAAGATGTTGTTTTTTTTGGAGAAACTTAGAAACTGAATTCTTGTCTCATAATCCCTTGTTATGTCATTTTATGGCATTAAGGAATAAAGAATATTTCTTATGCGGAAACATGCTATGCAAGGATATGGGATCTTCGTGAACATAGACCACTTGTGATTATGTGTAGTTTTAATGCTCCTAGCCTTGTACTTCCTTAAGATGTCAGACAAGTGTTGTCGTAACTCTTTTGTTTTAAGACGATGCTAAGAACGAGACCTTAGTGTGATATAAGAGCATATCATATGATGCTTGCACACGAGATTTGAGATTAGGATTAAGGTCAATCTTAGAGTCCTTATAACTTAATTAAAATTTTTCATGCATTGCAAAGAATATAAATTATCTTGGTGCGACCAAACTTCGAGCAAACAAAAGATATATAAATATAAAAAGGAAGTCCATAAGTTATTGAACTTTATTAACTATGGTAGTGAAATAACTATTCCGTGATCGATGGAGGTTCTTGGGGAGCTATCTCGACTCTATGTCTTCCTTAATCCCAATACCTCATCTGGACATCACGTTAGAATCTCTTGTGTAGCAAGAGTAAATTTTATACACTAAATAAAAGTTTGAGAAGCAAAATCTTAACATAAGAATGAGAAAATTAGAATCTTGTAGGCATTTTGAAATATGGAGAATACTTATGTAAGTCATGAAGATTTGTCATAAGGGTAAAGAGAAAATTAAATGGTTGAACAATATGTGAACTGTGAAATGAATTTTCCGAACATGCATGGAGAAAATCATGCTTACCTAATAATGATCTTGGAAAGTTAGCTATAACTAAAATACATTTAAAGTAATGATATGTCGTGGGTTCGCCATTTCTAAAGTCATGATTCTTGTGGTTGGGTCTTTGCTAGTATTCGTTCATTAGGAAAAGTGTGGCATCAACATGCCTATGTCGTTTTCATGTGTCTATGTGAGTCGATGATTTTTGTGATAGTCATATGCGAGTCGAGTTCTGTACTTGAAGCCCATGTTGTGTTGTGTGTAGTGAGCAATGTAAGTCAAAAAAATTATCCTGGTATTTTACTATTGTATTTGTGTGTGTAAAGTGTGGGCACTACATATGGTATCAGAGCAGAGGTTCATGCTCTCGAATCTCTGGGATGGATTGGAGTTGTGATGATTTTGCATGATAGAGATGTTGTTACATGATGGGTTGCATGATAGTGATGGTGTTTCATGATGGTGATAAATATTGGAAGAGTAATGTGTTTTAAGAGTGATGTGATCTATGTCGTAATTGTGATAGTGTGAATGCACATGAGGTGTATGTCACTTAGTGTGCATTTGTTATCCTATTGATGTGTTAGGGATGGGAGTTTTCTCTCTCCTTCGTGTGGATTCTATGAAGAGTTCACATGTGGATTACTAGCTTGGAATGTGTGAAAAGAATTCTAATGTGGATGACGGGGTGTTGGAGCATTGTGGCATATTGTGTTATGTGGGTGTGTCGATATGTTGTATAATTGGATTGATGTAAAGTGAATTGAATTGTATCATGATGTTTTACCATGTTTTGAAGAAATGTGTGTATCACTTTGTATGTAGTAAATGAATGTTATGTTGTGATGTTACTAGGTCCATTGTATGTATGATTTGTGTAATATGTGATGGTTCATGTTGTGATATAGGGGCATACAGTGATCCTATGAACCCTATTGTGTAGTGATTGCACCTTGGGTGCATAATGTGGTAAAGTGATGTATTACGCCTGGTGAAAGTAGTGATTGTGTTATACCCTATATATATATATATGCCATGCGTAATACGTTATGGTTGTTGTGTGTGAATTACCATTGTGTTAGTGATGTAGTTATGTGTATGTCGTGGACCCTACACTAGACGACCCTAAGGGGATGAACTGTCAAGAGTGTATGTGTGGAGAGAGGAGGTGTGGACCAGGTTTTCATAATCTTGAGCCGAGTACGAGTGAGGAAGTGGAGTCTTATATAGACTGAAAATCCACTTCTATCTAGTTTAGTATACTTTGAGCTTGCTCAGTATATTGTGGGTGCGCACCACCTTAGGCTCAACTTATGCAACCTTGTGTCCCCTTCTCTTTCCTATTGGATTGTTCATTGAATAATCCTATGTGATTTTGACTATGTTGATCCTTGTGGGAGTATGGAGGAATGGTTCAGGCAGAGATGATGATAGTTACATTATTTGATATACTCATTTCTAGTTACATGTATATTTTTACGAGCTGAGGCTCAATGTACGAGTGCCAGCAACTCGATGAGTACCCCTTTGGTGGCGGTATGAGGCCACATAGTGATTGTGATGTGCTATTTTTCTCATTACATATTTTATTCATAAATTAATCTTTCTCTTTGCACTTGAACCAACTATTTTCTTGATTGACATGTTCTTATATTTTGGGCATTTATTTGATTGTTGCATTAACATTTGGATTTTGCACTAACCAAGGCTAATTAGCCATTTGTTTTTCTTGGTTTTAAAACTTTCTTTTCATATTTAAGAGTTTTTAGCCTATCCCAAGGCTTTTAATTTTTCCACTTGGCATTTGAATGGATTGTTATGCTAGTTCTAATGTCATAATGTATTGGAATAGGGTCATGGGATTAACCATGGAGTGGTTGAACCTATGGACCCACTTCGTTGTATGGGGGTATGCCCCAAGGAGTTACAGATAACTAGCGGGTTGTTGGACCACGAGTTATTATGTCACTTGGGTTGGGGGTGACGGGGCTCTATGTGCCTAGGGCCATAGGGTGACCCGGCCTCATTAAAAGGAGAAAGGAGACGGGCCTCTATGGTTGAGTGACCTGATATTCTTTGAGTGACCTGATATTCTTGATGGGGCTCTATGGTTGAGTGACCCGACTTGGCTTTGACACTATGTTTCTTTCTCTTTGGGAGGTATATGGAGATTATCTGGTGATGCTTTGGGGAGGTATATGGAGTTGTATTCTATTGCTTTTGGAGATATCTGGAGTTGTTTCATGATGCCTTGTTATGTGTGGAGTTGGTATAGTGAGTTATGTGTCCTCTTGTGAGTCTGGTTAGACTTTGTTATGATTGGTGGCGTGACTCTCCCCTTGGTTGGTATGGACTATTGGATATTGGATTGGAACTATGTCGTTATAGTCATGGATTTTTGTGAGTCATGTGATACCCGTTGTATATGTATTAGCGTGTTGATTCTGTTTGTTAGTCATATGTGTGTACTAGATCTATGTCTGGAATGTAACTGTTGGAAATTAATTGTCATGTGGTCTACTCATTGTCATTCCATGGTTTGGTGAAACCCTTGTGATGTGGTACGGTCGTGAAAGTATGTAAAAGTATGTTGTGAAAATTTGGTGTTGTGTATGACCCTGGTAGGGTGTTATGACTGTAGTTCATGATGGGAACCCACAGGAATGAATATACTAAAATTTGAAAAATAAAAATGAAATTTTAAAGGACTTGAATTAAGAATAATGTTAATGGAAGAGAGATTAACGAAATAACGAATAAGATAGAACTACAATTCTCCACGGAACCTTGAAAGTTAAAAATTTCTACCAATTGTTCCTAGGGCCACCCCGTGACGTGCGTTTTGTCTCGAAATCATAACCTTAGAGCGCACCTTCGCCACATTTGTCCTTGTTGCGTACTTTTTCTTTCTTTCTTCATTGTATATTGCATCGAGAACGATGCTTCTTAAGGGGAGGAGAATGTAATGCCCTCCGTTTATTATAAAAATAAAATAATAATAATAAAATAAATATAAAATAAAAGGATCCAATTTAAGAAAAGCCCGTGATTTCTTTGTTGGGGCGGTTTAGGGCAAAGGGGGTTCCTTTGTGATTTTTGTTTCAGTCTTTTTGGAGTGAGAGAGTGTCGCCACCATGAGGAGAGAGGAAGCAGCTGAACCAGTCCTTCTAGGCGCACCCCACCAAGCTACTGAAGGAAAATGTGGCATCATGGAATGTCTGGTCGCAGTTTTCTGTCACCGATCCATTTGCTTGGGTCGCAGTTTTTGCACAGATCCATGCGCTTAGGGAATTTTTTTGTTTTTTAAAAGAAATGCCTCGCCAGATGCCATCTCATGGAATGCCATGGTTGCTGCAACCTGTGCCAACATTCCCCCAATTTGTATCTTAAAAAAATGTGCCTGTATTCCTGCGTGGATAAAATAAAAAGGGGTTTTTTCAGATGTTGTAGTTACCCATGCTCTGGTGCATGATGTGACAATGTTCGATCAAATGAAAGAACGAGATAACTCCTCATGGAATATCTTTGTTGCTTGCAGTTTGTGCATGAAAAGGTCGTGGGTCCCTCATAAGGCGATCATGCCATTTTAGCATGCAAACAAACATGTCCTGCAACTCCGACAAGTTTACATTTCCAATATCCTAGCCTATGTACAAAATGGATTTATTGAAAAGGCGTTGGGTTATTCCTAGAATGCCCCAAATAGATGTGGCTCTTGAATGCCACAAGGGCAGGATATACACAAATGCGTTGGTTGAAAGGCCTTTGAAACTTCCAAGCAAATGTATTTAGTGCCCAGTTTGGCACGTATGCAAAACGTGAAAGCATACACAAGGCACATGAACTATTTGACTAAATAATATAACGAGATGCATTCTCATGGACTAGCAATAATTGCAGGATATGCACAAAATGTCCTTCTTGATGGGGCATTCATCCTTTTCAATACAATGCCCGAGAGGAACGTGGTCTCATGGAATGCATTCATTGCTTGCTTTGGGATGCTCACAAAATGGGCTTCTTGAAAGGGCCATGGAGATTTTCAAGCAAATGCAATTGGCATGTAAAACCAAACTCAAAGAACCTTGCCAAGATCCTCCCCGTGTGTACCAAAAATGGAGGTTTGTAAAAGGAATCGAGATTCATAAAACAAAAAAATTGAAAGTGGGTTTTCATCGATATAATAGTTGTGAATGCCTTGATAGATTTGTACGGAAAATGTTGAGGTATGCAAACAATTCGACAATGCCTCGAAAGGAATGTGGTTTATGGGCAATATGATTGCGGGAGGTTTAAAAATAAATTAAAAAATAAAAATGAGTTGGTTAAATAAGGCCTTGAAACCTTCAAGCCAATGCAATGGGTACGTGTAAAGCCAGGTTCCACAACCTCTGTCAGCATCCTCCCCGTATGTGCAAAAATAAGAGCTTTAGAATTGAGCATGGAAAACCATCAAGGCATAGAAAACAAGATGTTTTTGTTTTCAATGCAACTTCCTTGATAGGCATGTGTGTTAAATGGTGGATCTGAGGACACTCGCGGTCTGGTTGACGAAGTGCCGTGCAAGAGATTGAACCCAAGCCTGCGGCTTCGACCGACTTCATTCTCCAGGCATGGTTCTTCTTTCCTTACCTCTCATAATTCTCGTGTTTTAGTTTTCTTTTGCAACTAAATAGAATATTAAGTTATTAGATTTTTAATACAACTAAATGTCTCTTCAACTCATTGCAAAACAATAAAGTGTCGTGTCGCAACTCTCGAAGCCATTATAACTCACCTACTTTAAACCACGAACTATCACCCTCGCTTTGAGATGATCTAGAAAAATCTTCCCCTTTTGATCACTTCAATATCGTTTTATCGACTAGACAAATTTGACTCTCCATTGATTAAGTTGACCTTCTTCCTACTTAAAATAGTTAAATTTTGCAATTTTCGAGACTCACTAAGCACCCTTCGCAACTCTGGAAACGAGATGTGAAGTTTCATTCATGTACCTTGGCATATGAGGAGTCACCTTGATTTTTGGTTTGACCCAAAATGATCATATGACATCCTTTTGACGCCCTTATAGGAGCCCTGTTACACTGGTTTACAACAGTAGAGAGCTGTTAAAACTAGAAAGTTGGCTTTCGCTTGGGACCACCAATTGAAACCTAGAAAGAGAAATCATGTTCTCTCTTCGCAAACCTCTAGCATTTATACTAGACAAATGCATGGAACATTCAGCATAAGAAAGAGCACCTTTCGAGATAGTTTGGCGAAGCCATTTTTAGGCCTCCGATCGCAGTTTGACGAGGTCAAACTAGTCCAATTTTGTCTTGTCACTCTAGAAAACTTGTCGCCATTTGAACATGGTTTTCTAGTTCTCAGTCCCGTTGACTCTGATGAATTCTCTTTATATAGGGGAACTAGTAGGAGATGTCTTGTTGCGTGCTTCTCCATCTAACATTAGTTATGGACGTGGTTTTTTGGGTCACTTGAGCTAACTTTTGTCTTTTTACAACTAGGTGAACTACGACCAATGGCCCCGGAAAACTAGCCGCCAAACGCAAACCGTGCACTTTTTTCAATTCCATCAGTTGCTATGAACTCTTGGTATATCTGGGGACACGTAGAAATATAGTTTTGTGTGTGTGTTCATTGGGAGATAACCTTTGGAAGTAGTTTCTTAGCCTCCGAGCTCATTTTGTACATTTTGTAGCTAGTGAGAAAATGTAAAAGTAGAAAACTACAGACCCTCGTAGGGTTACCAAATCACCCTGGAAACTTTTAACACACGTAAATAACTGTTTAAAACACTATAGTGAAACTTGTTGTGTGTATTATAACTTTTGACAAAACGATGTTTTCTCTCTCTTCCTTTCTCTTTCTCTCTCCTAGGTTTATAAAATGAAGAAAAATGAAATGCAATGGATACATGTTTCTAGACTTATTTTATTTCGATTTCAAATTGTAATTATTGTCAGATGTAAATGGGAAACTGAAGAATGAAAATTATGATTGATTAGGGTGGATGCCATGCCAACGAATTTTCGCTAATATCTTGCTCACGTGGGTTTTGCAGGATGGAAGAATGACATCGAAAAGGTGATGTGTAATTTAATTATTACTACTGTAATTTCTATAGGTCATTGTAAAATGAATAACTGTCAAATGTAGTCTTTTGTTACAGAAAATTTATAATTGAGATTTGTTAACATGCATGATATGCTAGTTTAGGGATACTTAGGAAATGTGCATCTGATCACCGGTTCAGTTTGATTCTTAGTTGTGTATGGCAAAAAAAAAGGGGTTTGATTTATATAAAGTAAATTTGAAATTGAAGTTAATATATTGTAGTACCTTCTCAGTATTCAATAAATGATTAAATTAATTTCTGGGTTATCTTCTTACCTTGCAAACATAATATAGAGTCTTAATGGGAACACTCAACTTTAATAAAATATTTGTGCTTAACTTGCCTGCATGTGTGATCCTTTTTACCTTATAAGAAGTTTAAAACCGTAGAACGAACTTAACCTTTACCCCGATGGAGCATCTTGGTTTAGGCAAATAAGATCCCAAGAAGAGGGGTTTATCGTCTTAATAGGTACGTTTAGTGACATCGACATAAACTAGACACATAGGAGCAACACAGTCAAATAAATCTTCTACATCGAATGAATTTCTTGTGAGATCCAGATGACATCATGGAGCTAGGGAAATAGTGGTTCTATCACTTAAAATTTTGCTTATGAATAGATCCTCTTAGCTATAGGTGCCATCTTTGGCTAGTGACAATAGAGTGCTTTGATCTCTTACGGAGGGTTTATAGGGTGAATATGTTTAAAACCTTAATCTAATCTTTAAGAGAGCGTAAAGCCCTAAGTGGAAAATTGGAATGGAACTAAACCCTAGTTGACTAGGATGTTCACTTGTGGTTAGAAAACCATAATCTAACTCCTTGCATACGAAATTGTGTTGAAAGATGTTGTTTTTAGAGAACCTTAGAAACTGAATTCTTGTCTCATAATCCCTTGTTATGTCATTCTATGGCATTAAGGAATAAAGAATATTTCTTATGCGGAAACATGCTATGCAAGGATATGGGATCTTCGTGAACATAGACCACTTGTGATTATGTGTAGTTTTAATGCTCCTAGCCTTGTACTTCCTTAAGAAGTCAGACAAGTGTTGTCGTAACTCTTTTGTTTTAAGATGATGCTAAGAACGAGACCTTAGTGCGATATAAGAGCATATCATATGATGCTGCACACGAGATTTGAGATTAGGATTAAGGTCAATCTTAGAGTCCTTATAACTTAATTAAACTTTTTCATGCATTGCAAAGACTATAAATTATCTTGGTGCGACCAAACTTTGAGCAAACAAAAGATATATAAATATATAAAAAAATAATTCCATATGTTATTGAACTTCATTAACTAGGGTAGCGAAATAACTATTCCGTGATCGATGGATGTTCTTGGGGAGCTATCTTGACTCTATGTCTTCCTTAATCCCAATAGCTCATATGGACATCACGTTAGAATCTCTTGTGTAGCAAGAGTAAATTTTATACATTAAATAAAAGTTTGAGAAGCAAAATCTTAACATAAGAATGAGAGAATTAGTATCTTGTAGGCATTTTCAAATATGGAGAATACTTATGTAAGTCATGAAGATTTGTCATAAGGGTAAAGAGAAAATTAAATGGTTGAACAATATGTGAACTGTGAAACGAATCTTCCGAACATGCATGTGGAAAAAGGGAGAAAATCATGCTTACCTAATAATGATCTTGGAAAGTTAGCCGTAACTAAAATACATTTAAAG
The DNA here is from genome assembly GCA_018340775.1 of Taxus wallichiana var. yunnanensis. Taxonomy (NCBI): domain Eukaryota; kingdom Viridiplantae; phylum Streptophyta; class Pinopsida; order Cupressales; family Taxaceae; genus Taxus; species Taxus wallichiana. The sequence continues at coordinate 548,301,672 of CM031236.1, forward strand.
TAATGATATGTCGTGGGTTCACCATTTCTAAAGTCATGATTCTTGTGGTTGGGTCTTTGCTAGTATTCATTCATTAGGAAAAGTGTGGCATCAACATGCCTATGTCATTTTCATGTGTCTATGTGAGTCGATGATTTTTGTGATAGTCGTATGCGAGTCGAGTTCTGTACTTGAAGCCCATGTTGTGTTGTGTGTAGTGAGCAATGTAAGTCAAAAAAAAAAATTTATCCTGGTATTTTACTCACAGTATTTTAGTGTGTAAAGTGTGGGCACTACACAAGATTATGTGTGGATGAAGAGGATGAGGGTAGAAAAAGAGCCACATTACATGGTTTTTAATTGGTTATAGAAGAGGATAGAGGTGGCTTAGGAGTCACTGTGGGTGAGATAGTTTTGAGACGATTGAGTTTAGGTGATGAAGGGGATGAAATCGGTTTAGATGTTGAATTTTATGATGGAATAGGGATTTGGGACTATTAAGGAGAAATTACATAGGATTGGATTGGAGTGATGAAGATGATGAGGAAGAAGGACTTAGTTGAGATGTGGGCGATAGTGATTTAGGATTAATTTGTGATTTTTTTATATGTTTATGGGACTCGATGATAGGTTGGATGATGATTTGATTTAGGGATTGAAATTTTAGATGGTGGTACATGAGTTTTCATAAGAGGAAGGTGGGGGTAATGATGATTGATAAGAGATATATATGTTTTAATTGAGGATGGTGGTATAGGTTTGGTATTGGTGAGAAGATTAATAAGGACATAAAATATGTCCCCTTGGTCTACTTCAAAGTTATTGAGGTGATCATAGTCAATATAATTACATTTTTGGGATGGATTCTTATTTTGTTTAGGTCGTGGTGTGGATTGGGATGATTTTTTTCCTTGAAGAGGAATTCAAAGGGTTAGGGGTAGAGATCTTAGGAATGGAAAGTTATGGATGGGGTTGATAGGGAGATGATGGTTTAGGGGTGGGTGGTTTATTGAAGATTGAAGGTCGGATAGTTGTTGATTAAGATATTGGATGATTTATATGATATTAGTATCAACGTGGGATGTTTTATTTAGATAACGAGGAGAGGATTTATTATTGTAGGATGTTAAGTTTAATATTTGTTTGTTAATGTGTTGGATAGTGTGTGGGACTTTTTTGTCAAAGTGAAATGGTTGACTTTGATGGGTGGGGATGATGGGATAACTTGGTTGATTGATTTAGAAAATAGATAGGGATTTGGGTGTTGGTTTACAAAGGATGGGGATTGAGGATCAAAGGCCATAGTTAGATAGAATGTGTGGGTGATTAGTTTTGGATTAGGATTTGGATGTTGTTTGATTAAGGATGGTGACAGGATTATGGTTAAGATCATGTTATCTATAATGGGTGATTATGATAAAGTTTGATTAATTAAAATTTTAAATTAATGATATGGTTAAAGGTGTGTAAAAGATACAAAAATATGTAACACATACCCTAACTAGTCAAGTGGGTTTGCAATCAAGATATAGCTGAATTTAAATAACACACACCAACAATGGTGTAAAAATTGTCTCCCCACCTATGTGCTAGTGTGGGATTCGCTAGCGAGTAATATTGGAGAGTGTGAAGATCCTTGCATTATAGATCAATATCTACCCAGATGGTTTCCTAATCTAGGATGCATGAGCTTACTAGGGGCATACTTGATATACCTTACGGTACGTGGGGACCAAGTCCATGTTACAAGGATGTTTTTAAGGCCCGATGTATTGGGATGTGAAATCCCCTCACATTATGTCAATCTCAAAAAATGTAAGCACTTAACCAATAACGAAAAACCATCCTTGAATTTATATACCCCGCCGAACATGGGGTGTGTCTATGTGCATGCAGATGAAGTCCATGATCACAAGACCCCTAGGACAATGATAAGTTCGTGGATCTCACTTCCATGTCACATTACCCATACAAAATAAAAATGGTAAGGATATCCGTTTTTGATTGTCAAGATCATCCTAGGACCTGAGAGGAGAGCATACATGGTTTTGCCTTCGAGATGAATAGGAAACAATGAAAAACCCACAAAAGGATGAAAAATACAAGAAAATGGATGCAAGATAAAATTAATAAAAATAATGTAATGGGGTCTTCAAGAGGATGCCCTAAAAATAACTAATAGTTGTTTGATTATAACCCCAAATGTCTTGGACTAAATAAGCTGCAATGCAAAAAGGATTAGTATTTTTAGATAGGATTTTATCTTTGCTTAAGCATACGAAGCTGCACACAAAGTGTTAGTAGTTTGCAACAATTAAAAATAAGTTTATGTGTAGTTAAAATGATTATACTTAGGAAACTAAAAACCTAAATAAATTATCTTCCAAAATATGAAATGAAAACTTTCAATGCATCGATATTTTCAACACCTTTACTCAAAAAAAATGGAGTCGGTTTGAGTTCAATCAAAAGTTATGGCACTCGAAAGGTAGGAAAAAAATTTTAAAAAGCACACATTCATGACATAGGTGCCAAAACTGAACAAAAGCACCACTTTAATTACAAAAGTGCACCTTTGTGTGTAAAAGTGCTAATCTCTATTCAAAAGAACTACTATGTGTACAAAAACGTTGTTTTAGCTACAAAAGTGCCACTTTGTGTGCAAACACACTTTGCATATGTGTAAACAGGATATTTCTTTAAAAATATCATTTTGGGGATTTTAAGGTGGTAAAAAGTGTTGAAGTGTTTACAAATGCGCCACGGGGTCTATAAAAGTGTTGTTTCAAGTCAAAAGCACTCAAACAAAAGAGTTTTACAAAAATTTGAAATTTTAAGGTGCAAATGATCATGATTTTTTTAAAAATTTAGATAACTTATTTATAAAACTAAATGGTACTAAAAATAAAATAAAATTTGGGGTTAGCCCCACAAAGGGCACCAAAGTGTATAGGATAAAAATATTAGAATGAAAATGCAAGAAAACAAACGATTTGTCTTCTTACTCTAATATTCCTAGAAAATACCTTAGATAAGAACATGGATGGAAAGAGAGGAGAGATTCAATACCCACACTTACCCACAAGTCACAAAACTCTTTTGATGTGTTAGAATTTGTCTTAGATGTAAGTTAGATTGTTTATTTTTTTCTTTAGATTTTGGATTCATTGGAGTAACACATCCCCTTTGCTTGCATTTAATAATTTTTTGATAAAAAAGATGATGGATTAATGGGATGAATAAAAGAGAAAAGTTTTGCTATGGGTTCTTAATATTGGCTCTCATGGACAAGAAGAGCTTGATTTATAGCTTATGGGTGGAGGACGTAATGGCTTCTAAGATTGAGCTAAGTTGATTTAAATCAAGGGTGAGGATGCATGAGAAGAATGGAGAATCCTAGAATCGAGATTTCTAGAATTTGAGAGAGGTTTCAATTGAATTAAAAATTCAATGGAGGGCGAGGATATATTTGAATTTTTAAATTAGAAAGACAGAATTTGGAGAGGATTCTAGAAAGAGAAGCGTCTAGATTTAGAGGTGTGAGGATGTGATTATATTAGGTTCAATAAATATAGTTAGGGATCTGATTTGATGGAAAGATTAGGTATAGGGATGTGTAGGGTAGGTGGTAGGTGAGATGTAGGAATATTAAATTTGTATAAAATGTTAACGGGGATTAAAATGATACTATGATATAATAAACGGCTAATAATGAAATGGGATGTAATAATGAAATAAAAGGATAAGTGATAAATGATGATAAAATGATAAAAGGGGAAATATGATAAAATAGAATAAATAATAATAATTAATCTTGTGATTAATTATTATATGGGTATGATGATGTTATTTGCGGGAAAAATTAGTCGTAACTAAGCATGTCGACATTTTAAATGTCTACATTACGTTTATGTGATGGGGCTCTGTGGTGAGTTACTTGGGCTAGTTTTGGCTCTATCTTTCTTATATTCGTGTTTCAAGGCTCTTTGGTGAGCAACCCTTTCTCGGTTTTGGAACTATGATTCTTTTCTCTATTGGGAGGCATATGGATACTTTTGGGGGCATATGGGAGGTATATGTGAATTTTGTTATGTTTTGTGATGTTGAGGCTTGATGGTCCTCTTATTTGATGGATGTTATTGATCCTATATTCACATTGCGTGGTACAACTGTGGTTTTGATTCATGTAAAACTTGTTCAATACATATTCCATGATGTAATATTGTGTGTTAGGCACATGTTGTGTATTTTGCATTAAAGTTTAGGGCATATATTTGTTTAATTCTATATCGTGTGGACTGTTATTTTCATTACAATGATGGGGTTGGTAATATTGTTGTGATGTAGTCATGATAATGTGTCAAAAATATGTTTTTGGGTTTTTAGTATTGTGCTTTGGATCTTCTATGACTTTGTTATGTCAAATGTTTTGGAAATTTGAAATTAAAATTTTTTAACAAGTGAAAACATTGTGAATATGTAACAAGTGAAATCTGAAATCAATAAAACTAATATATTGTGAATACACTTATGAGAAAACACAAGCAAACATGTTTTAAAATGATAATCGGATTTAGATTTGAATTAAATATAAGTTTTAAATGTTGCACAATGAAACCTTATGAGATTTGAAACTAAGAAAATGTATTAAGGAAAAATTTAATTTAATAATAAAATCAAGAGAAATGCCAATCTATACAAAACATCAAGAAATTGAGAAAATTTAAAATATGCTTAACTTTCTAGTGGTCACATTTTAAGTGATGGAGCATATTCCCTATAATTTGTTTTTGAATTTCCTAGTATTTGTATCTTTCTTGCTACTCTTGGAGTTATTTTACATCAAACATGATTATATTTAAGGGGAGGATAATGTAATTCTCTACTTTTTCACCATCCAATAGTTATGGTAAATTTTCAACCATTGTTATTATAAAAAAATTAAAAATGAAATCAATTATCATCCTTGTAATGAGGAAAAGGTGGTCGCTTGTGTCATATTATGATGGCCTGAAATAGAAATGGGTATCTTCATGAGATAGTTGGACCACTTCTACATATGCAACAAATAGGTCTCAAATTTAACCAATTCACCTTCTCTAGCATACTAACATCCCGTGCCAAAAATGGAGATTCTAAAATGGGAATGGAGATATTTAACAAGATTAGAAATAACAAAATTTTGGTTGATGTATATGTTACAAGTGCCATGGCAGAAATGTCTACACAATAAATAAGAATGTGAATGGTATGGAAAAATTATTATAGTCTCATGAAAACAATGATCACAAGATGCACAAAAAATGGGTTCAATGAAAAAGCTTTAGAAGTTTCAAACAGGAATGGATGGCTTATTTTCCCAAAAAGGCCCACAAATCATGTGACTAAATTTCTCAAATGATATGTTTTCTCAGGGAACACATGGGTTCATGACTATAGGAGATGGATTTGTTTAAAATGCCATGGAGGCCTTCAAGAAACGGTGAATGGATAGGTGTTAAGCCAATCACCACAACCATTTCTAGAGTCCCCTAATTTTTGTCAAATCGTGAGCCATGGAATGATGTGTGGAATATCTAAAAACTAATAAGGAGAGATTATTATCTCAGATGTGGTTACAAGTGAATTTGTAGATATAGTAGAAAGACATGAAAATAAGATGGATGAGGATTCTTCCTAGGAAGGATTACATGCAAGTGTGGGTTCTTTATTGGTCACATGAACTATTAGACTATATTTAAAACTCATGTGGGTAAGAAAGTTATCTGAACAATTTGAAATAATGCTTCAATTGATGCATTTTAATGGAACACGGGGTTGACAGATTGGCTCAAAAAAATGGGTTTGTTAATAAGGCCTTGGAAACTTCAAAAAAATGTTCTTCTATTAGTTTAAAACCATACTTCATAGTCCATGCAAACATCACTCCAACCCTAATTTAAAATAAAGAGCTTTGAAATAGGGCACAAAAACCTACCAAATCATGTTGAAGAATGGTTTTTCTATAGGTGTAAAGCCTAGTACAAAAAAATTTGTCAACCTAATGCTAGTTTGTGCCAATGGGATGTTTGACTAAAAGTTTGGACATCTAACAAAGAACAATGGATAAGCGGTAATTTATTTATACGTTGCATTTACAAACGGTATGATAGGAAATAATGCATAATAAAATGTGACCCCTATTTGACAACTTGGCATGTGAACTAGTCTGGAAAAATATATTTTTTGGCATTGGAGGGATATGGTAATTTGTTGCACCTTGTGAGTTGTGAGTTGTCTACGGAGGAATGGAGTTGGGTTAGTGGTATTTTTGTGTGAATTACATGTTTTCTACCTGGTTATGAGGTGAATATTATATGGGTTTGCTTATAGTGATGGCTAGGGGTGTGCATAAACCAGGCCTGCAAAAGGATTAGATAGTTCAAGAAAATGAAAACATAAAATTTTTAACTAACTCAAAAACACTCTATAGCATCTACTTAGTTCGTGTCAAACTCGAAGCTTTACGATGGTGTTGTGTATGTTCAACTAGGTCAAAATACCTCTTTCTCATTTCAAATATTGACAGAATGGAATTATTATTCTCCCTCTCTAGTTTGTTTTCGTGTAATGTTTTCATTATATATTATAATGGTTTAAGTTAAAGGAGTAACACATTGATTTTTTTATCTTGGTATGTATAAACCTCGTAACCATCGAGTGTATCCTTTTCCAACTCAATAACATTACCTGATTCATGGAGAAAATTGATTAAACATAAACCACTATCCACTCAATTGTCTAGAGTAATTTCATTATGCATTATCTCACATTAAGAAAGATTCGGATAAAGGTGGCATCTGCTCGTATGCTTGCGAACTCAATTTGGAATTTCCTCGTAAAATTAAACCATAGATCATACAAAATTAATCATCACCTTATATCCCTTACATATTATACAAATAATGGTAAGACATAGTTGTTCTTCTTTGTGATGGTTAGATAGCATGTTTTGCATGCCTATTTTGGGGCCTACTTAGCCTACTAGGTGTAGCAAAAAGATGCCAAAACATAGCTTTTCTCTCTCAAAAGAAGATCCCAAAATGATTTATGTGAGTTGGATCTTTATTTCATCATGTCACAAGGATATTACTAGATATGAAAATAATTTTGAAGTATATGGAATTATTTCGGTCACATGTATGCAATTTTTATAAGGCCATTTTGTTTCCAGTTAAACTACTTTGCACTATATTGCAAATTTTAAACTATGAGATTTTGACCTAGAGTTACACCTCAAAAATGTGCATTGTACATATATTATTTCTACACTACATTCCAAATTATTATTTGTTTATAGAACTATACATGATGAGAGACCATTGTCTCCTTTAATTTCCATTCACCCCTTTCCAAAGTTCGTTTCACAACTTGTTTTGGCTGTTTGAGCTCTATTCTATTTTTCATATCGGATCAACCTTTTTACCATCTAGTCAATCCATTTAAGATAGAATTTTTTTATTTTTGTTATAAAGACTCTTGTTTTTATATAATTTACCCCTACATGTTAATAGTATTATTAAATAACTAAATTTGAAAACCAAATACTATTGTATCTCTCCTCTCCTTTCTCTCTCTAGGAATAAATTTTAAAGGAAATGAGGTATGAAATGGAAAGTTATCGATTCTATATCTCTTCCTATCTCTATCTCTCCTAAACTTTGAGAAATAATTGTTTTGTAACATTTTATTAATTGATGTTCTATCTTTCCTCCTCTTTTCTCTCTCTCTAACCCTCTTAATTCGAATGGAAAAAATGAATAAGTATGTATAAGGGATAAGAATTTTGAAATGTATGATCTAATAACTTGTTATATGAGGGTGATTACATGTCAACTTAGTGCTGATACCATGTCAATTTAGGTGGTAGGACATGGTGGATGGATATTGTTCTATGCTTGTGACATTTACTTTATTTATGCACCTCCTAACATTATATGTATATCTATATTTTCAAATAATGGTTTCATATTATTTTCTAGAAGGAATGCGTAGTTACATTATGGTATATTGATTTCATTTAAGGAATGAAGAAGGAAAATATTAATCCTGATTTTTATAATATATTACACGTTTAAATGGTATGAAATTTCATGTAAGTCACTAAATGTTTTTTTGCCTTTAATAAAAAAATGTAAGTCACTCAATGTTGAAAAACTAGATTTTAACATTTTATACTAATCGCTGGGAAATAAATGAATTAGTTACTTTTATAAAATGGATATTTTCATCCTTGTACTTTTGGAAGAAATTGTCTAAATCATGGTTGACATTTTTCATAGGAAAAAAGAGTAGTTAGTTATTAAATTGCTATGGTTTAGTTACACTCCCAACAAGAAATGGTATCGATTATTTTTTTCCATTATGAATTTATGTCATGTATGGTGGAAATTTCAGTTCTATATATGTCAAAATGATATGCCTTTTGAAATCCCTCCCTATGATATTCTCATGTCTTAATTGTATTATGATCCATTAAATGAGCCACCACAAAAGACCAATTGGAAAGACCTTTCGTTTCTCCTCCATATATTATTGACCACACTTTGCACATGAGTGCTTTATGTATATTTGTATTCTTAAGCTAATAAATCATTGTACTATTTCATGTCACATTTATACGCATAATTTCATTGAGGTTTGAGTTTAATATGTGGTGTGTTCCTCATAATAAACTTTAGTAATCCTCTTACGTAGATATAATCCACTTATCCTTAAAGCATCTTGAAAACAAATATTTTAAGTTCATATCATAGGTTAAATGAGGAATGAAACTTCGGATACACTTATAGATAGGATTAACACTAACATTTTTGTTCCCATACTAGAACCATCATCAGGGTGAGCATTTTCTTGAGATCATCTTGAAAAGTTACACTTAGCTAAAATTTCCTTTAACTTAGTACATACATGGAAATCGACAATCTCTCATCATATTAATTTGTGTGATAATGGTACATTTTGTTAGTAAGCTTGTTAAAGCGATCATTGGTGTTTTGGCTATGTGAAAACATAGGAGTGTCTTAACTACCTCATAGTAGACCCCATTGTAGATTGTGTACCTTTGGAATGTAGATAGGGTTAAGATATGTCTAGTACCTCTGAAGAGGTTGGTTGTGGTTAAATAAGGTATTCACAAAGCAATCATAGAAATCATGTCTATTAATTTTATATTGGGAATGTGTATGGTAACTAGAACCTCTCCGTTAACTTAATGTTAGCCGCCATTTCGATAATAAGATAAAATAATAAAATTGTTTTTTACGGGATTTTTAATTGTTGTAACATCCATTCTCATCTCAAATATGGGCCTTGTGACGATTGCATGTGTGTGTCGGACATGTATTCAATTGGTAATTGATATTTTGAAATTTATTATGCTAGATAATATAGATGAATTAAGTGTAACTCATAATAGTAAAGGTGTAAATCTTGGGACAATTACATATGGCTTGTGTGCATAACTTGTGGTTTATTTATGGAGGGATATATAATAAAACAAACTTTTATAAACATATAAAACATGAAAACTATGAACAATATTGAAGATGTATTTTCTTATTGTCGTCATTAGTGATTTTACCCCTAAATGGTGTTTCACACGTTGAAAAGATTAATTTGAGTATTTTGAGGTTGTGTTTGTGTATAGGATGAGGGCTCTTGTATTTTGTATTTAGTAGGTGAAAATTTTTAGTGACGTGAATTGTGTTTGTGAGATCACAATCGGTGTAGTCTTGAATCCTAAATGAAAAGAAATGTTATAAAAACCATAATTGTTCTACAAATGATGTTAATATGAGATCTATTTAAAAATGTAAATATAATTACAACAAGGGTAATCAAGAAAAAAACTATCGAATGATTGTTACCAACATCATAATGTACTTTAAATGGTGACCAACCAACTAAAATGTCGAAGATGATCTTAAAAAAATAAATTTATGGAGGCATTATTGTGATCCATTTTTTTAATAAAATGGTAAATATATAAATTTCGGGTATGAAAACATATTCCATAAACACAATGTGGTTTAAACAACATTGAAAAATGAGATAATGAAGATGTAGCTTCGGGAACAAGAATATTTTCTTATATGCTAAACACTCTTCAATATATAAGGTTAAAAATGGAATATAATTATGATAAAGACGTAACCATGAATGATGTGTTGTAGAATATGGCTAGCCTTAGGATTCTAGTGTGGGGTTAAGTCATTGTAACTACATCTACATCCTTTTTGAGTAAGTTTGAAAATGATGTGATCTGGGGTTTTCCCATTGTCTATGTGGATTCATGTTTGTGTTAGTGTCCTTTGTGATGTCGAGTTACTTTGTTTGGGCCCTTTCGGTGTTATGTAACACGCAATGAAAGACAAACAAATATTCTAGTAGTTTTAATATTATTTTTGGGGATTTAAATTAGCGGGCATTACATATGGTATTAGAGAAAAGGTTCATGCTCTCGAACCTCTAGGAAAATTTTATGTTGTGATGGTTATTCATGATGGTGGTGTTGACATTTTTTGCACTCATGCAAAAATGGCAACTCGAAACTTCGTTTCAAATGAGAGGCATTGATGTGATGGACCTAACTAAGGGGAAGGCATACAATTTTCTTAATGTTTTGAGTTGTAGCAATTGATTAAGCAATACAATATGTATTTATGTGTGTTGTTGTGGAATGCAACACCTCACATATGTTGCCATTCACTTTCATCTTCGGGAAAAAATGTAGAAGCCCCGAACGACTAGTGCATAGCCTTGATGAAGGTGGGAATCACAACATAGGTGGGATATTTCATCCCATAGTAGTAAACATTGTTGCAGTTGCATGGTGAAGGTACATTATTAGTTACAAGTACATTAATTATTGTTATTTCTTTATGTTTGAATGATATTAATTATGTTTTGAGTTATTTAGTTCATTCCAAAATTATCATTTACATTAATCAAATGCAAAAGGAGAAAAACAAATCAACTATAGAATTTAATTTCATTTATTCATAAAGAGATACAAATTCAGTTTTCCTACACAACATGTGGGATGTAACTTATTCCTATTGAAGTAAAATATTTATGTACACAAATCTAAAAGAAAAATAATATAGAGTAAACCCATAATTTCCTTGTGGGTATTCTCTTAGTATTCATCATCTCTAGTTGTAACCTCTTATCCCCATCTTTTGCATCATCTAGTCGCATCACCGTATGTGAAAAATAAAGAAAGAAAGGTTGTCGATTTTAGCTCTAAGTGTAATCTGTATACTTGCACTATTAGTTTCCTTCATATGAATCAATTAGAGTGAAAAGGCATAAGGTATATCAGAAGAGCTATTTATAGAATCAAGAAAGTACTATCTTGCGAAGCACTGTAGGGTTTTCAAAATCATGATAGAAGAAAGAAAATCACTATAGTATACAAGAGAGTTTGAAATCCTATTATTTTCTAACTATTTTATTAAGTGTGCAGGTACATGTAATGAGAAGCAAACATCATTGTATTTTAAATCATGTTCAATGGTAAAAGGAAAAGACTATCGATTACTGATTCATAATACAAAGAAAAATACGGTCATGAGGCACATATTCCATAAATGTCTCAATATGACCAAATTTTGAAAAGTACTTGGATATTATAAGTTGGGAAGAGAGTAGGATGCAAAAAATATATATTTCAAAAATAAAACTATTATGTAAAATTATTGCATTACAGAATTCAAATCTGCAACACCATTGTTAAGATCAATGTTCATTTTTAGCTTTCATGATAAGTTACAATCATTGTTTCATTTCATAGGGCACTAATACCAAAAGGAAAATGAAAGAGAGTGTATTGATCAAGTCAATAAATGTAAGCATAAGACAAGTTGTGAGATTCAAGACTTCAAGGATTGCCATGTTGTTTAGACTTTCAAGGAAATCTTCGTCAATGAAAAGATAAATAAATGTAGATTGAGCATGTAATACATACTCCCTAGTACAAGTGTTGGAATAAATAATAAGAAGTGGGAACTATCTTTTTTGAACAAAGACAAGTTATATGAACAACTTGTAAGGGAGGAACAACTACGATATTTAAAATGGCATAAATCTGAACTTCTTTGATGAGAAATTACAAGCCTACCAAATATTTTCAAAACCAAACAACGAAATATTATGCACAGATTAAAAATTTTCTATTATCCATTATAGGAAACAACCATGATGAACGAACAACAATTTTTTTCAAGAGTATTTCTAGAATTGTAAAATTTTCCATCATATGCACTACTACAAGGGGGTGTTTTGAGACATTAATTAGAGACAAAAATATATTTTTGTCTCTAATTAATACACTCCTCATACTTTTGTCTCTAATACCCTTCCTAAAGTGTGACACCCTTTAATATAACATTTTTTAATTAATATTTTTTTGCATATTCCTATGTGGCGATTTACAAAGGGGGAAAAATGTGGGCAAATGAATTTGGCATAGGTAATTTGCAGGAAAACTTCACTAGGCGGGAGATGGAAATATAGGTGATTTCATTCTCTGCATGCATTAGGCATGCCAATAGCAAGCATCAGTGCGGATCTCACAACATTAAAATTTCCCTCCATAATTTCTATTTTATTAATGTATGTATTAGGAATAGGATGTTGTTAAGTATAATTAGTAGTGGCGTCCAATAGAAGATAACGGCGCCATCAGTATGGTGCCGCCAATAAAGTAGAGTATGGTAATAGTCAAAGTACAAAAGGAATGTTGTGGTAAAAAGTAAATATATGTCGTAAGTTGTCTGGTAATGTTAAAATGTCAAAGTTGGGGTAAGTAGAGAAGTAGGGTCTACATGATTAGGAATTAGAAATATTATATTTGTAATAAGGACAAGGAGTGATGTCATAAATATCTTGTGTATTTTATTTGTGGAAAAGACTAAAAAGGTGGAACCCATGTGAGATGATAAGGTTTATCTTATCTTAGAAGATAAGCCTACATGTAAAGGCAAGAGTTTAGGCATGGAATATGATTGGCGGAAGATATTTCCTATTCTATCTTAGAGATAGGGTGGATAAGCCTTTGAATTCCTATAAATAAAGAGGTCACCTTCCCTCATATAGCATAGAAGGAAGTAGTGAGAAATATTGTATGAGTAAGTGTGTAAAGGAAGCCATCATTTTGAAGGTGTGTTAAAAAAGCCATTAAGAGGTGTAATTGTGAAGTTTCTCCATTAGTTATTGTTGGAAGGCAAGTGAAGTTAGTAACACTTGAAGTACCTCATGGGTGAGATTGTAAAATTTCATGTTGATATTATAATTTACACTTATATTTCAGATTTATCATCATTCCTTCTTATAATAGTCTATGGTATTATTGCGTTATGTTTGTTGTTGTGTTTCTAGATTCCATCCACCAAACTAAAAGTTGTGCATTAGTAAATAATCATAGCACGAGGAGTTCCCGGTAAAGAATTATCATAGTGTCAGATTGGTGATGACATTTTTGTTCCATTGCCGGGATCATTCCTCGTTGGTGGATTTTCTGGAGAAATATTCCCACTTAGTCAGAAATCATTTGGAGGGTAACCTTGTTTTTACTGTGTATAGTAGTTACCATGGTAAAGTCACTTTTACCGTGAATAGTATTTACCATAGTAACTTTACTTTTTACCATGAATAATATTTACCACAGTAACTTTACTTTTTACCGTGAATAGTGTTTACCACAGTAAAGTCAATTTTTACCGTAGTAAGTCAAGTTTTACCATGGTCATTCCTATTTTACTGTAGAAAGGTGTAAATTCACTTTCTATTGTAGTGAGTCCAATTATTTGTGCACATAAGTCTTACTGATTGTACTTGTGAGTTGGTATTTCACTGTGGTTACTTTTAAAAATGGGGAAGATTCCTATTTTTTCAGCCCAATCTAATGAAGATGCTTCCTCTTTCATTCAAGAGTTTAAATGATATTGCATTTGTAATGGCCTCATAAGAAGGGAACAATGGACTAAATTTTTTCCTACCTTTTTGGATGGTTCAACACCTTTGAGGTGGTTTGAAACACTAGGTGATAATGTGAAAAACTCATGGGATTTATTAACGAAAACTTTCTTGAAGAATTTGGTGAACAACAGAAATATGCGAGATCTCATGATCAAGATCACAAAGCTAACCTAAGGAAAGAAGGAGAGGATAAGAGATTATCATGCCCATGTTTTAGAGCTAAGAAGAATCTCGATGCCCAGATCCGGAAGGAAGGATTAATGGATGGGTTGATGAATGGCATGGATAATCTCCTCTGTAAGCACTTCATTCTTGAGATGAAGCCAGAGATCAGACAATGAGTGAAGTATGACCGCCCATCTACCATTGAAAAAGCAAAGGAGATTGCAAGAAGGAAAGAAGAAAGCATGGAAGAGGAGCCCAAAGAAATTGCTACTAAGGTAGAGCCTACACCAACACCTTTGGTACAGAATCCACAACCACTCTCGGTGAGCACAAATCTTTCCCCTAGTACATCTATAGAGTATGAAGATCTACTTAGGAAGATGGACGAGTTAACAATTAATCTTCTTCAAGGAAAAGAATTTAGTTCTCAGGGAGGAGATAGAGGTCCAAAAAGAAATATTTCTAAAGTTGTATGTTATGGTTGTTATAAAAAGGGTCATTATAAGTATAATTGTCCAGATAGAGCTTCTACATCTAGTATAAGAGATAATGATAAAGGAAAAGCACCTGTGAATTCTTTTAATGTAGTAGATAAGATCATAACTAATGAAGCGAGATGCGTTTTTAAAAAAGAAAAAGAAAGAAAAAGATAACCAAGATGGAAATGATCCTAAGAATATGAAAGGAGAGACTAGTAAGAAACATAGGAGAAGAAATTTGGGTGTGCAATATTTTTTGATTTCACAGGGGCAAGGACCATACTCCATCTTAGAAGATATGTCCAAAAGGCCTGCAAATATTACATATGGTCAACTTCTAGCTATGTTAGAAGAGGCGGGAGCCTGTGAAGTGGACTCAATGCTCGATGAAGTAAGGAGGTTGAGGTACCTATTTTGGAGGTAGAGACAGATCCTACACTCCACAAACCGAGGAATTATGTAATGGTATTTCAATTCATGATGTCTTAGTTGATGGAGGTGCTACGATTAATGTAATGAATATGTTGGGTTCAAAATTGATTGCCCCTCAACACTTATGTTAAGGTCATTAAATAAGGGAAAAACTAAACCGAAGGTGTTATTTCAAATGTGGCAATATTTTTATGGGTGTTGTATGTGTGGTAGACTTTTAGGTGATGAAAAATGGTACTGTTGCGTACCCAATGTTGTTGGGAAGACCATGGCTAAGGAGAGTTCATGTAAGAAACTACTGGAATGAAGGCTTCATGACACTTGGACATGGCAGAGAGAGGGTGAAGATAAATGTGATCCCTCGGCATCATAAGGCAAAACCTGTAGATTCAAGTGATGAAACTGATGATTAGACATCCTCTGATTACTCTAGTACCAGTGAAGTGGACACAGAAGATGAAGAAAGTGAGGTTGATGTTTCGGTCATGGATATCCTTCCAGTCACACCGACTCATGAACCCATAAAATTATCTGAAGAAGAAATTGATGATCGTCTCCAACAAATAAAGATTGGTGATGCTGTGATGGAGAGTGAGAAGGAATGCTACCTCCAGCTCTTTCGAAGGTACATACACCTATTCACTTTTGATTACAAGGAACTCCGTCAAGTAAGTTGGGTAGAACATTCTATTGAGCTAGTAGATGGTGTTAAGCCCATAAAACAAATGCCATATAGAATGAATCCTAATTTTTCCAAGACTGTAAAAGAATAAATAGATAAGTTGCCTGATGTAGGATTCATATTTCTTTGTGGAGAATTCAAAATGGGTTTCTTCCATTGTGATCTCAATAAAAAATAATGGGAAGCTATGCATTTGTGTTGATTATAGGAAGTGAATAAGACAAAAAGAAGGATCATTACCCTCTTCCATTCTCAGATCAAATCTTGGATGAAGTAGTTGGCCAGGAGTGTTATAGTTTTGTTGATGGATATAGCGGATACAACCAAGTTCGTATAGTGGAGAAAGATCAGCTGAAGACCACGTTCACCACTCATTGGGAATGTTTTCTTATAGATTTATGCCTTTTAGGTTGTGTAATGCTCCAAAATGTTCCAACATTTGATGAATAGGGTGTTTGAACCCTACATTGGGAACTTCATTAGAGTATTTTTGGATGATTTTTACATATATGGGAGTAAGATGGACCACCTGCACTAGATGGATATAGAATTTCAAAGGTTAGATGAAGCACAAGCCTCACTAAACCCTACAAAGTGTATCTTTGGATGTTCTAAAGCTGTTTTGTTAGGGCATGTTGTATCCAGAGATAGTATTGGTACTGATCCTGATAAAGTTTCAAAAATCAAAGAGTTGCCATTTTCTATGAATAGAAGTAAGTTGAGATCATTTTTAGGCCATGTGGGTTACTATAGAAGGTTCATCAAGAATTTCTCAAAATTACACAGCCACTAACCTAGTTCTTGAAGAAGGATGTTACTTATGAACCAGAAATAAGGTGCATGAAGCTTTTGAACAACTAAAGGAAGCGCCGGTGTCTTCACTGTTTTTAAAGAATCCAGTTGGAGCAAGACATTCATTGTGTATAGTGATGCCTCAAATGTAGCACCAAGAAGTACTCTGAGCCAAAAGGATGAAAATGGGAATGATCATCTAGTTTACTTTGGGAGCAGAAAAATGAGCAGTGCTGAGGTAAATTATACTGTAACTGAAAAAGAGGCTCTAGCTATCATTTTTGTTGTAAAGAATTTTAGAAATTACTTGCTAGGGCAAAAATTTATAGTTGTAACAGAGATCATCAAGCTATAAAATATATTTTAAATAAGCCTAACCCATCAGGGAGGATAACAAGATGGATAATTTTTCTACAAGAATTTGAATTTGATATTATAGATAGGCCAGAAAGAAGCATGTCAATGCGTATGCACTCTCTCGATCCTATGAGGGTTTAGGTTCATCTTGTGACGATGATGATTTCCCGAGATGCAACATTGTTATCCCTTGACACAATCCCTAGTGAATACATAGATATTTGGAATTATCCAATGAAATCAAGTTTCCTGATGGTGCCAATGCAAAGACTAAGAGGAAGATTACTCAATCCAGTCATCCATTTTCTATTTTGCATTGAGTATTATTTCGAATAGGACCGATGGACAGTATAGAGAGCAATTGGACATGATCAAGGGAAGGAGCTGATAGAAGAATTCCACAATGGTACACATGTGGAGGACACTTCTCTAGACAACTTACAAAGTTAAGGATCTTGGATCCAGTTATCATTAGCCCACTCTTTTTAGAGATTGTTATAATTATTGTAAGACATGTGATATTTGTCAAACACGTGGTAACCATAAGACTTTATTAGCTCCATTATGCCCTATTCTTCCACTTGGTCCCTTTGAAAAGTGGGGAATAGACATTGTAGGTCCACTTCCAACTACCCCACGTCGAATAAGTATATTGTAGTTGCCACAGTTATTTAACCAAGTGGGTTTAAGCTAGGCCATTGAAAACAACTTCCATGGATGAAGTGACAAGGTTCATATATGAGCGCATTGTCACCGTATTTGGTTGTCTATTAGAAATTGTAATGAGATCAAGGAAGCCACTTCATTAATGAGGTGGTAGAAGCCTAGTCAATAAATTTTCTATTAAGCACAAGAAGGAAACAACATATAAGCCAAGCACAAATAGATAGGTGGAACGAACAAATTTTGTGTTATGTCAAATTCTAGCAAAAGATGCAGCCTTACAGGTACATAAGTGGGATAAAAGGTTTCATGCAGCATTGTGGGCATATAGGGCAACATCAAAGTCAACAACAGGATACTCCCCATTTCAGTTGGCTTATGGCATTGGTCCAGTTCTTCCTATTGAGTTTGATATTCCCACTGTGAGAGTTATGAAAAATGAAAGGATGGATGAAAGTGATTCAGTAAAATAAAGGTTGGTGCATCTTCATTTGCTAGAGGATACGAGCTATAAGAAGAAAATGAAGCGAAAAGAGTAATTTGATCAAAAAATCCGTTGGTCTCCATTTCATGTGAATGAATTGGTTCTATTATATGATTCTAGATACAAAAAATAAGGAAGAGAAAATTTCTTCCCAAATGGATGGGCCCCTACAAAATAGCAGCTGTGCATGAAAATGGTACATACCGACTGGAGGAATTGGATGGTACTCCCATTACAAAATGGGTCAACCATGACAAGTTAAAGATTTTCCAGGCACCAGCTTCAGAATGTCCATAAGAGTCTACTCCGAGGACGGAGTAGAAGCTAGGAAGGGGAAAATGTCGACATTAAAATTTTCCTCTATAATTTCTATTTTATTAATGTATGTATTAGGAATAGGATGTTGTTAAGTATAATTAGTAGTGGCGTCCAATAGAAGATAATGGCACCGTCAGTACGGTGCCACCAATAAAGTAGAGTACGGTAACAATCAAAGTACAAAAGGAATGTTGTGGTAAAAAGTAAATATTTGTCGTAAGTGGTTCGGTAATGTTAAAATGTCAAAGTTGGGGTAAGTAGAGAAGTAGGGTCTACATGATTAGGAATTAGAAATATTATATTTTTAATAAGGACAAAGAGTGATGTCATAAATATTTTGTGTATTTTATTTGTGGAAAAGACTAAAAAGGTGGAACCCATGTGAGATGATAAGGTTTATCTTATCTTAGAAGATAAGCCTACATGTAAAGGCAAGAATTTAGGCATGGAATATGATTGGCCGGAAGATATTTCCTATCCTATCTTAGAGATAGGGTGGATAAGCCTGAATTCCTATAAATAAAGAGGTCACCTTCCCTCATATAGCATAGAAGGAAGTAGTGAGAAATATTGTATGAGTAAGTGTGTAAATGAAGCCATCATTTTGAAGTGTGTTAAAGAAGCCATTAAGAGGTGTAATTGTGAAGTTTCTCCCATAGTTATTGTTGGAAGGCAAGTGAAGTTAGTAACACTTGAAGTACCTCATGGGTGAGATTGTAACAATTTCATGTTGATATTATAATTTACACTTATATTTCATATTTATCGTCATTCCTTCTTATAATAGTCTATGGTATTCTTGTGTTATGTTTGTTGTTGTGTTTCCAGATTCCATCCACCAAACTAAAAGCTATGCATTAGTAAATAATCATAGCACGAGGAGTTCCCTAAAGAATTATCATAGTACCGATTGGTGATGGAAGATCTTAGGCCAAACAGTATCCGAAATTGTGCTTAGAAATGGCTAGGGTTTGGTTTTGGGGTTTGATGCTTTGTTTTATGGCGTGTTTTACTAATGAAAATGCAGTGGCTTTTGAGTTTATGAAGATGGTATAACTAGGGTAGGGCCCTGATCTGCAAAAAAAAGGATGATATACAGTTTGAAAAGAAAAACCACTTTGGGATCTAGAAATTACCAGACTTAAAAAAACCTGAAATTATCAGAAAGACCAAAGTCACCCTCAACCATGGAGGAATAACAAGACTTATTTTAAACACCATGCCAAGGAATACCTCCTAACCAAGCTGAATAGAGATATCAAGATGGCCACCTTCAGAGGTAGAAACTTTTCAAAACTTTCTACCCAGATGTAGCACACATATCATCACAAAGCAACCAATCCAAGAAAGCCTCAATCAGGATAAGATTGGGGATCCCATATCAGAAACAACCTTCACGCCAATTACTAATGAGCAGCAAAACCAACACGACAATCCACCTTTATCATGGATTGAAGCAACCAATCCAAAATAGAATGAGGTTAATGTCAATAATAGGAGTCTTCAACATTAGAGATTAGGGCCCATATCAGAATCCCATAAAACCATCATGCCATTTGACCCATCTCAAGTTATATAAGGAAAATTTCATAAACTATTTACGAAGCCTATCACATAGTAAGATTACTAGACCCAATTCAGATACAACAAGAATTTCAATCTATGTTGTCTTTGAAAAGAATATGCTTGAAGTATCTTACAACTACCCATCTAATTTCCCTTGGATTTTGGACCATAGTTCAATTGTGTATTTCCCATCTCCTAATATAGCTTGTCTGTCTCATCATCCTATAGGCTCGATTAAAGAATTTTCCATCCCTTCTTTTAACCATCTTATCCTTGGCTTTTACTTCTGGAAGATGTCCTCACTTCTGTAGCCACTGTCAATATTTTGAGTTGTTTCTTCATCTTATTTTTTAAGTTTCTCACTGAAGGCCTCTTGTTGGATTTTTTCTCTCTCTTCCATTTGGGCTTTAAAGATCTCCTATTTAAAAGTTTTGTTGAAAAATTCCTTCCAAATTTGCAAGCCTGCCTTGACTTCTTCAGCTTCCCAAAAAAAAATACATTTTAGATCATGTCTTTTGACTTGGAATCAGCAAAGTCTAGGTGGCCTAACCATTTCTATTCAAATTTAAAGGAACTCTTTATAGTTGGGGACCTAACAATGCAATGGTGGCAGGTCATTGTCTGGTCCTCCTTTGTCCATCACTTCTGACATCGACATGTAATTGGTGCTCAACCATTTAGTTGATCCTAAGAATTTTTCAAGTCACTCTACATTGAAGGCTACCTTTTTGCCTATTTGGAAAATAAATCATCCTAATGTTGGTAGAAACTTCTACAAATATTCTCTATCCCGTGTTGTGTGGCAATTTCCCCTTGTGTTTTTGAGCAATCCAATAAGAAGTTACGGTCATCTCCGATGATCCAATTCTCTATAAGGGTGTTGCATCACAAAAGATTGTCCCAATAGGTTTTCCTTGTCTTGTACTATTTGGGCCATAGAAATTGGTTAGAAAAAAGATAGATTAGAGTTAGTACTTTTTATATGGCATGTGTATCAATTAGTAGTGGAATCCATACAATGGCATGAAACCTCTCCATGGTCCCAAACTATTTCTGATCCTTTGGATAAACCATCTGCTTCTGCTCCCACTCTTTCATGCATTGCCATAATGATAGGCTTTGCTGCTAAAGCATCTATTTACCTCACTTTATTTCATGTAGGATAATAATGGCTTGGTTTTCTTGTACAATTTTTATGAGTAGCCTCTTCTTCTGTGGGGTGTAACCCCCCATAATATTCTACGAAATAATCTTCATTTGGAAAATTTAACTCTCTTTGAACCCCCTAGTACGAAATTTAACTCTATCTGGTTACCTAAACCCAAATTTGCTATTATCTCCTTTTGTATCTTATCATTGATGCAATTCTACTCTTTTGTTTGGGTAGTTACCTGGAGCTTTCGTGGCATTTTGAGACTACCTCATTTCCAATCTCTTTAATCTTGGTCTTGGAGATTGTACATGCATCTGGGTATCTCTTGATTGACCTCCTTTGTCCATCACTTCTGACATCGGCATGTAATTGGTGCTCAACCATTTAGTTGATTCTAAAATTTGTCAAGTCACTTTGCATTGAAGGCTACCTTTCTGCTTATTTGGTAAATAAACATCCTAATGTCTGTAGCAAAACTTCTACAAATCTTCTCTATCCTATGTTGTGTGGCAATTTCCCCTTGTGTTTTTGAGCAATCCAATAAGAAGTTACAGTCATCTCCGATGATCCAATTCTCTATAAGGGTGTTGCATCACAAAAGCTTGTCCCAGTAGGTTTTCCTTGTCTTGTACTATTTGGGCCATAGAAATTTGTTAGAAAAAGAGATAGATTGGACTTAGTGCTTTTTATCTGGCATGTGTATCAATTAGTAGTGGAATCCATACAATGGCATGAAACTGCTACATGGTCCCAAACTATTTCTGGTCCTTTGGATTAACCTTGTGCTTCTTCTCCCACTATTTTTGTGCATTGCCATAATGATAGGCTCTGCTACTAAAGCATCTCTTTACTTCACTTCATTTCATGTAGGATAATAATGGCTTGGTTTTCTTGTACAATTTTCTTATGAGTAGCCTCTTCTTCTATGGGGTGTAGTCCCCCATAATTTTCAACGAGGTTGAGCACTAGGTATTCATCATTAATCCAATTTGTTTTCCCTGTTTTTGTTTACGGGTCTGCATTTTATATCTTTGATGATGCCTTGGCCATTTTTGATGATGCCCCCTATTCTTGCTTGACCTGGTTTCGGGTTCAATATTTATGGTAAAGTTTTATTGCAGATTTCTGATGATTGTGCTTAGAAATGGTGAGGGTTTGGTTTTGGGGTTGGGCGCTTTGTTTTATGGCATGTTTTACTAATGAAAATGCAAGTGGCTGTTGAGTTTATGAAGATGGTAAGCACAAAGATGTTAGAGGGAGCACAAGATGGGCATTTGTTTATGAGATTTGGTGAGGTGATTTCACAAAACACTGTTTGACTGGAATGGGACGATGTAAACACTGTTTGACTAGAATGAGACTGGATGTGGTGTTGTTTAGGTTTACTTGATGCCCAAATTTTCCTTTAACAACCCAGATTTGGTGTCAATAGAAATCCTTTGAGCCAGAGGAAGAGGATATCAATCCATTCTCGATTAGTCTTAATAAAAACTTTCGTTCCTTCTTTGGCATCAGTCTTTTTCTAGTTTATGCGGTTAATCTGCTCAAAATTTTGCCTTTGATTGGTGATTTCAAAATTCCAAAATTTGGTATTATTTTATTTGTAATGTCCTAATTTTATTTACATTTCAGTTGTTGGGATCATTGTAGAGTATTTTTTTGTCCCATTATGTATGGGGTTTTAATGATTTTACCCAGATTTATTTAGTTAAATATATGCACAACTTTCCAGTGAACTGACTAATAAAGATTTCAGAATTTGACACGATTTCATATTTGTAAATTTTCTACAAAATTCTTGGATCCTAATTGTTGAATGGGTTTTAGATGAATTTTTTTATTATAGAAGGCTTTTATCTCAAGGTTTATTTCAATCGATAGTATATCATTCTTGTCTTGGACAAATATCTAACTTGAACCTTGAATCTCATGATCTGGAGGTTGGGGTAATTGGTGTTGCCTTTATTTTAATTGAAAGGTATTTACACCTTTCCGAGGAAATATTTTTCCTAGATGCCATAATAAGGGGTACTCATTCTTTCAAATAATTTCAAGACTTACACCTGGCCTGGTCTTTTGAGGTATGCTCCACCTAGAATTATATGTTGTATATTTCTCAATTTTACACATAATCCTGGCTTCCATGGATTTGAACCTAGGAGTTATTCTTGGAATTCCTTCTTATTTACAACTTGAGGTCATCCCATTCACAAATGATGCACATTTTTGTGTAGACACACTTTTTATGATTTTTTTGGTTCTTAATTTTATGGATGTTTTGCAGAAATATGATTAGCATTACAACTTAATCTCCTAGAGGTTGTGTGTGGCCTTTAGCTAGACAATTGATCTATTCTTAGGAATTATTTTTGCACTAGAGTATGATCACCCAAAATTTATTAAAAATATGTAGTTTACATATGGACAAGGTCATGTGAACTTCTCTATAATAGATGGCCTGCAATGGGAAAAAGCTTGAGAAGGAGAGTATTGTGGAACAAGATCCCATTATAGGGAAATGCAACTCTCAGAAATTACTTGTTATTTATGGGCATCACATAGATAATAATTACAAGCTAGATAACACCCAAAAGGCTTGACACCAACACCATTACATGCCACTTTGGCAATTTTTTTACCAACACAACACCATCCCAGTCTCATTCTAGTCGAACAGTGTTTTTTGAAATCACCTCACCAAATCTCACAAATAAATGCCCATCATAAGTGATGCTTGTGCTCCCGATAATGTCTCTATTCTTACCATCTGCATATTCATCCAAATACCTCATGTAATTATTACTAGGGGTCAGTTGATAAGGGCCTTGAGATTGATATCTCTTGGAACTTTTCAAATGGATGTATTTAAGAAATCAGTTTAGCTAGAGTTTCAACTTTGGAATACAAATATATGAACAAATGCTATACAACACATTTCATCATCTTTATTTATTCAATTATCAAGCAGGGAATGTGATGGTTTTGGCTTGTGCTATTGATGTAGATATAAACTAACATCATGCAAAAACAACAATCCAGATGCTCACAAACCTCAATTTTCACTTTCTTCTTTACATATGAGGATCCACACCAAGTTTATAAAGGATAAAAACTTGCTATATTTCTCAAACCTTGATAAATTTATTTAATTTCATCTTGAAATGATATTCTTGGACACCTTCCCTGTTCTCCTCTGTTCACACAGTGTAAGGATTCCCAGGACAAGCTCTATCTCTTGCAACCTTCACTTATTGTGATTCCCACCTTACTTGTTCTTATTCTGGTCTCTTTAGTTTTGAGCTTAAGAATGTTACCTTTCCTTTAAACCTTCATATAGCTTATGTGCTTGTAGTTCCCAATTGGTCTTCACTTGTCCTTCCTTACTCTTGAAAACACTCCTTTCCTCACTAACCACCTTAGCTCTTGGGCCTTTGGCTCCTCTTAGTACTCTCTATCCATTCAAGCACTCAATATACTATTAGAATAACAAAGGAAATGCATTCAACCATTTAGATACAAGCTCTTACCTTGTTATAAAAATTGTCCCATCAAAGCTCTTAAGACCAAGCTACTTGGAACAACCATGCATATGGGTTCTTAAGGGTACCCAAAATATTCTATAGGCTACACTAGATCTCATTTACTCATCCTAACATGCCTCTATAATTTCAACTCTCTACTCCTTGATCCACTCCCATTATCTTCCTTTTTTGGATTTTGTCCTTAAACCCTTAAGTAGACCAGTCTCCTCCTAGTGTCACGATTATCTTTGTTTTAGGGGATCATCAAAGAAAAAAATATATGTTTTTAAATACACATTAAAGGTTTATGGATGTGTATAAAGTTTTGGGTTCAAGCTCTAAGTGTAATTATTCTTTCCTTTAGAAAATTTCCCTCTAGATTAGGCTTGAACTATACACTTCACAGTATTTATATACTGTCAGCAAGATATCAAAATCCCACCAATGTAACATTAATTTTCCTCCTGAATAACCTTGTTCCTTCTCTTACTGTTAATATTTCCAAAATTTAGAAGAAAATGATTTTATTTGAAGGACCAACTATCAAGCCCTAGTTCTTATTCACTGTGGTGCTAGAGAAGCCCGAGAAGACTCTGTTAAATACAAATTTTACTAGGCTTGGTTTTAAAACTTCAAATATTGCATGAGGTTTAGTATAAACCATGGTAATAAGAATCTCTTACCATTAGTCCATAATAGTAGGAATATAATTCTCAGAAATATCCCATTTGAACATGATGGAGAGTGTTACTGCACAGTTTGTAAGGTTAGAAACTTACTTGGAGGAAAACTACACTAATTTCTCTAATTCCTTCATTTTTGTGCTCATCACAATGATTCCAAACCTTTTATTCTTGAATTTAGTGCCAATAAGTGCTTGAATCTGATGCTACTAATCTGGGATATGGTTTAATTCAGGGTATTACCAAGAAACCCTATCATACAAAAGATCTCAGTGGTATAATTTCAACACCAATCATTTACTTTCCCATTCTTAAACTCTCTTGTGATCATTAAATAACTTTATACACCCATTAAAAGGTATTTCACTTCCCTTAACCTACGTGGATTAAAGTATTTGGGGCTTCATGGCATTATGCTAAATATTACACTCCCCTTGTAGTAGTGTTTGTAATATGCAAAATCAATACTGTGCAGAAGCCCTAGATGGAAAACATGGTTCGAAGTCATTGTGTAGTACAAGATTTCATGCATATCCCAACCATTTCAGATATGATTGCCAGGAAACCTTGAATAGACCTGCTGCTCACGTCAATGGAACATCTGTTAAACACCAAATCATAGAGCATGAAGGAAAGAGGAAAGTTAAATGTTTTTTTTTATAGTAATCACATGAAACTCTCCTTTGTTCATGATTAGACACGACCAAGACAAAATAAGAACCAAAAACATGCTAAATGGAAGGCTTGTTATTTTTACAGTACTTTGTTTTCTTGACTCTATTTCTATGTTCTATTTTTAATTTTGTATTGATGTGGTGATTTTGTGATTTCCCGGTAGGTAGTATTAAGCTCTTCACAAACAACTTGTCTTCGTTTATAATGATTAATAAAGGCAGCCTCCCTTGGACTTCCATTCTCTCTTCAACCCAAATCTCACCCAGCAAGAGTATAACAACAAGGCCAGGTCTATTGGTTTTGTGGTCAACAAAACCATGGTACATTATCATCCACTGCTTTTCAAAAATGGGTTTCCTGCACTATGATATGTGACCAAGAATGACTCCCAACATGATACGTTGGAAAATGCTCCCTTTCCATCAAATTGTGCATTTATGGCTGCTCTGGAAAGAACATTTATCGAAAGAAGCAATCTTAGCATCAATGATTAGCTTTCTGCATCTTGAACCTTGAAACAGGTCTTGAAGGCTTTGATTCTGGTACCTGTTCAGATCATGAAAACCAATCAGTTAAGATAAAGTTTTGTGCATACATTTACTCACTCTGAACATGATTTTTATCTTTCACATGAATCCTCACCTAAACTCTTCAATCCTTTCACATCATCAGAAACCTCAGTTATGCCGTGCTCTACAACAAGACCTGTAAAAGCTTGGAATGAGATAGAATTCTGTTAGCAATATTTTGGATGTTTATATAGTGAGTTGGCAGTGCTAAGCAATATTTTGGATCTTTAATTAGGATTCAATTTCCAATTTCCCCTGAAGTTTCTTTGGCTTTCTCGTATCACCCAACTCAAAGAACACGAATCATTTTCCCCTATAAAACATGGTATCCATGCTCTACAAAAAAATTAAACAAGAGAAGAAGAGAGTCCATTGCATGCCTTCTGTGAATAAGATTTTCTTTCATCCTTGTGCTCAACTATATGATCCTTCGAATCCTGAAACCAAAATTCATCCAATGCCATTCATTCTATGATATTTTCATATATTCTTCTTTCTCACTCAGGTAAAAGATCCAGAGTTACAAGAATTCACATAATTTTACTCATCCCTCTAAAGCTTGGTTTTTCCTGACAACATATATTTATTCAAAACTTTATGGTACACGCAGTCATATACACCCAAAAATATACAAGCATGGTTTTTCCCGACAACAAGATACATGCAGTCATATACACCCAAAAATAGGAACACAAACATGAATATTGCTCAACTTTGGTAAACATGTATAGTGCCCCTTGCTGAGAACTCAGTACTGTTTTGGATGCTATGATGTTTCTCAAAATAAATTTATGTTGTGCTATGTATTTGGGGTATTCATAAGCCCATACACCTGTACAAATGTCCATTTCTTTTATACTAAAAAGTGATATATTACATTGTTTTTAATCTATAATAAAATAAGAACTCATAAGTTTCGCAAATGATTTCATGTTGACATTATATTGTTTTTAATCTATAATAAAATGAGAACTCGTAAGTGTGCAAATGAATTCATGTTGTGTTCTTGCTTGATTGTGTAAATGATTGTCTATGAGCATTGTAGTTTTTACTCTGTTTTGGTCTACAATTGAACATTGTAGTTTTAAGTAGCAAAAAAATTACAATGAGAGCTACATCATCTTCTAACAACAACCTTTGCACCTCTTCTTCATGATTCACCTGATAACCTTCATTAAACATAGACCAACAACTACAAACACAATAATAAAGTAGAATAATCTCTTGTCATTATAATATATAATCACAAGATATGTGCCTTGATAAGAGGCTTCTCTACCCTCCTTTCGTTTGAGAAAGGAATTAAAATATTTCATGACTTGTACATTTGGGAAGAGAAGCCTCTTCTCAAGGCACATATTTGGTCATTAGATATTATAATGATGGAGCTTGTAGAGTATAAATTGGATTGATACTAGATACTGACAATGAAAAGCAATCTACTTTATCTCTAATGAAAACAAAGACCTATGATAAGTTCCAAGATTCAAGTTTGCTTCCAATTTAACCTTGTAACTTATCGTAGGTCTTATTATAGCATGGTTTTGAATATGTGGACCTTCTCATGCTATTTTGTTTTCATTTTTAATAGATTAGATTGCTTTTCCTTGTCTAATTTCTTCGTCTTTTCCTTTTTCCAGGTTTCATTGTCTTCTCTTGCTCTAGTTGGTGTGGAGTGGCTTTAGTGAAAGAAGGTAAGATAAGATGACATTCTAGTCCTAGATATATTGGTAAATAGTTAGAACGTGCAAATACTTTTATTCATTTTTAAAAATATTTTTCTCTATTATTATCACGAGTGTTACTTTTTTGTAGGACACTATTACCCAATTAGCCACTATACTTGGAAAAAATGGAAAGACAGGTACTTTCATTTTCTGCCACCTGTATTATTTCTTTAATGAATTGAATCTCAATGAAGATTAGTATTATCACAGTCATGAGTTTTTTTAATAATACTCAGATCTTAAATAACACTCATAAGGGACCCTCTTTTAGCTTACAAAAAATGGATAAGTAAGGGCCAAAGACCATAATTTTCATGAGTAGATGGAATATATAATGGCACAAATGACCTCATAGTTCAAACTAATGATGTTTTAGTTTATGGAAACATCATAATGGAATTACCCATTTCCAAACTATAAAAATATAAGTCTGAAGTTGAGAGGTAGATGCTCATTATTTAAAGTATATGATTTATGCAGGAAAATAGTATATCTTCATCTGAATGTTCAGATGAACATGTACCGAGACCTACTCCAGGGAAAATGAATATTTTAATGAAATGATATATTGTACTTGTGAAAAGTGCAAAAATAGAAAATTAAAGAAGCGTCGACTCGTTGGTATCCATAGGTTGAAGTATGGAGTTTATATAGAAGAGGTATACTATACTGAAATTTCAAAAATGCTTGTTATTAAAAAATATGAAATTTTTATATCGCATTATTATTAACTATTTTAAATGATATTGTAATGTTTAGCCAATCCAAGTTCTTAATAATGTTGATGAAAGGGCATATGACACTGATGATAGTGACACTCACAATGAAGGAGAAGACACATATATGGGTGATACCACTTCTCAATTAAATGAGGATGGGGTGAATGAATTTTTACAAGACTTCTACACATATGCTGAAGAAGTTGATGATTCACCCCTAACTCAACTTGCTAGGACGCCTCTTTACCCAAATGCAAATTTGTCTGTATTGGCAACACTTATGTTATTTTTGAACTTGAAAGTTATGCATGGAATGATGAATACATGCTTCACTGATATCTTGAGGTATATTTTAAACTCCTCTAAACTATATCTCTCCATGTCATTCAAGTTTTGAATATTGTGTATAGTGAATAATATAAAGATCTTTTGTTGTTTTATGTAGACTTTTGGCAGATAAGATACTTCCAAAGGAAAATAAGATGCCTCATTCACAAAAGGAAGTATCTTCAGCAATGAAAGACATTGGGATGGAGTACAAAACATATGATGCATGTCCAAATGACCATATCTTATACTATGGCAAAAATGAAAATTTACAACAATGCCCAATATGTTTCACCAATAGATATCGTGAAGATCAAGTGTCCAAGAAAGTTCCTTATAAGGTTCTATGCCACATTCCAATAACACCAAGGTTTGAGAGGATGTTCAAATGTAAGGATTTGGCAAAATTTATGGACTATCATGCACTAAGAAGGAGCCAAGATGGTGTCATGTGTATGGTGGCTGATAGCAAAGATTGGAAGGAGCTTGAAGAAAAATGGCCTGATTTAAGAAATGAGTCAAGGAATGCAAGACTTTCATTGGCTATGGATGGTGTCAATCCTTTCGAGATCTTAGAACAACATACTCTGTTTGGCCGGTTTTCCTTATTAACAATAATCTTCCCCTTGGATGGCAATGAAAAAGAGCATGCAATGCTAACTCTAATAATACTAGGTACATGAACTTCTTAGTGCTATGTTCTCTTGAAGATGATGTACATTTACATGAATATATTTAAATTTTAATTCACATTTTATTCATAGGAAAACACTAGGTGAAAGATATGGACACATACATGGAGCCTCTCATTGATGAGCTATGTGAATTATGGAAGGGTGTCAACATGTATGATGTATCGAGACCTAGCAATGATAGGATCTTCCTTTTTTGTGCAATACTTATGTGGACAATTCACGATGCTCCGGGCTCTCTGTGTGTTGTGGTAATCTATTTATCATATTCATTTGTAATCATTCTATTTATGTTGCTGCCCATTAATTAAATATGGTTTCCATACTAATTTTTTAGGCCTACAGACTAAAGGGAAACATGGTTGTCCATCATGTGGGCCACACACTATATCTAGGCAATCAAAGGATCTTAAAAAAATGTGTACGATGAATATAGCACTTCTTACCTCAAAACCATCATTATCGCATGCATGAGAAAAATAAGTTCAATGGAAAGGAAGAGGAAAGGAGGCGGCCAAAAAGGATGAACCCTTTGAGGTGGAAATCAGCATATGACAAAAAGGAAGGGAGAGCTTATCCATTGGGAATGAAAAGACTATCTAAGTTTTATAAGTTAGAGTATTACGAGCATCTCCCAATAGCTCATCTATTTGATACAATGCATATTGGAAAAAATGTGGCAGAGTGCTTATGGAAACATCTAAAGGGAACCAACAATGAAGACCAAATAAAATTAAGGAAGGACCTCAAAACCGTCAATATGATGCCAAACATGTGGTTACATGAAAATAACACATATGATCCTACACCATGGGTTCTTACATCAGAGGAGAAACAATATATGTTTGATACTATGTGTGCCATAAGATTTCCAATTGGTTTTGGTGCGACATTAAAAATTGTATTCACAAGAGATGGTTCAGAGTTTTCTGGAATGAAAACACATGATTGGCATAATTGGATAAAGGTAATTCATGATATCTTATATTTCTTGGTAGTATAATTGAAATTTTCAATATATTAGTAATGTAGAAGATAATATATAGTTTAAACACTATTTTTCAATGTTGGTGTAGTATGTGCTTCCTACAACAATACAAAGCACTTTCAACCATGACATCGCACAAACAATTTACAAATTGTCCAAATATTTGAGGTATTATAAACCATCATTTGTTATTCAATAATTAATTTTTTTCCTTCTATAAATATCATTTTCAATGTCTTTATAATTGTTTTAACATATATTTTGCAAATATTATAACTGGTGATATGTTAATGCTTGTTACTTAAATTTATAGGTGGGTCTCATCTAAAGAGATACATCCATGATGAGCTGAACTATTGGAAGAGGAATGTTTCTCTTTTGATGTGTGACATTCAAATGTGTTTCCCTCCAAGTTTCTTCAATTCTCAAGAGCACTACCTTATACACCTGGTAGAAGAGATTGAACAATGTGGGCCCATCCATCTCAGGACAATGTGGCTTGTAGAGAGATATATGAAGGTCCTAAAACATTTTGTGAGGCAAAGAGCTCAACTTGAAGGTTCCATGGTTGAAGGGTACATGGTTTTTCAAACCATGGTTCATTTATCTTGAGTACTTGCCTCAATTGCATTTGAAGGCTCCAAGATTATGGGGTGATCAACAACCTCAATCCATTGGAGATAGAAAACTAGAGGGTCAAGGAACTTCAAAGAGGATAAAAGGTAATCTTAAATGTTAGTAGTAGTTTTTAAATCTTAAGTATTGTATGATGCATCCTTTAAAGAATGGTTAGATCAATGATTAGTTATACTTTCTATTGTAGATGCTAAGGAGTGGGAGTCATTGCATTTTTATGTTGCATACAACTCTAAATTTATGTTAGAATGGATGGATAAGTATGCTGAACAAAAGAAAATAGAAGATGAGAAGGCATGGGCTGATATATATAATAGACATGGTCAAAACTCTAATAGAGGACTTCCTACATGCCATAAAAGAAAATGGCCAGATAGATGCTCATGGCATTGGTTAAAGACAAATGTTGAACATGAGGCAACCAAGGGAATGAAAGTAGTGACAAAAAAACAAGTAGATTTCGTTAAAGGATCTATAAATGGGGAGGTAATATACAAATAAAGTATTATGATGAATATTGTTTAATCTAAAGATTTTTTTTATCATTGAAACTATTTAGTTAACCTTTTGTGTCCTTGAATCTAATTGGATAATATGTACATATGCATTTAGGTAACATATTACAAAGCAATGTGGATTAGCGGTCATCATTTTCGAATCAGGAAGATCGATGAGAAGTGGAAAACTTATGATAGTGGAATTTCAGCACCATTTGAAGTGGAATGTCATTCACATGCATATGACACAAATACAATCATGAGCACACTTTGGTATTATGGAGTTTTGGAGGATATAATAGAGCTTGATTTCACATCTTTTAAAAAAGTTATTTTTTTCTAGTGTGTTGAATGGTATAGGCTCATTGAAGTGGGCCTTGACAAAACTATTTTGTTGCATGAGAATGGATTCAATATGATAAATACATCGAGGTTTGAATCTACTACTTCTTCTGAACCTTATGTGTTTCCAAACCAATGCAAGTCAAATATTTCTTGTTCCAAATTTAGACCTGCAAAGATAGGTAGTCCTTAATTCATAATAGTGATTTTGGACTGGCTGGTCCTTTGTGATAGATTATGATCCAAGAGGATGAAGAGTGACCTTTTCCAAAGATGTAGAAGGCCATGATGTAATTGAAGAGGTAGAAGATCCACTTGAAGACATAGATGACCAAGTGGAGGATGATGATAACATGACTATTGATGATGAATATGAACAAGATGAAGTTCCAGAAGGACAAGAACAACATTTTGGTGATCAAATACATGAACATGATGAGTTTATTGATCATCATTTACCTATGGCTGAAGGGGATGAAGATCATGAGAACCATGGTATTAATTTATTTGTGGATCTGGGGCCCATTAATTATGGTGTATTCATGCCTCCAGATGAGGAAATTGTAATGTCAGATGAAGATGATTTTATTCAATCATAATGTAAACCTTAAAATCATTGTAAGGACATAACACAATTTGATATATTTTATGAGTGGATTGCTAATGTTTTTTCTCTATGTCAATGCATACATTTGCACATGTTTCCTTGAGTACTCAAGATAACGTTGCTCTTGTAACTGTAAAAAGTGATTGTCCTTGTAGAAACATTTGCTTGTAGTGAGTTCATTAAATGTTTCCTTATTGAAGATTATATGAAGATGCACACCTTTTGGTCCTTTTGAATATATATATTATTTGATACATGAAATGAAATGGAAATTTAGTATTGCATATGTTATTATTCATTTGTTAGTGAAGTTGTTCAATGTTACATGCAACTTTGAAGTTTTTTTTGACTATTAATAATTTTGTTTTATGATATTTTGAAGGATCATGGCATGCCCTCTACATATGCACTAGAAAATCCTAACATGAGAGTGCCACCGAGAAGTAAATCCCATACCATACTTTCTACATCCAACATTGAAACTTTTAGTATTCCAATTCCATCAAGCATGCCAACACATAGTATAGCACCGAGTTAAGGAGTAACCCTTCATGTGTGGGTTCTCTCCGAATTCACCCTCCAACACCACAACATGCTTCCTTGACAAGTATCATAGAATCACAAGCCAAAATTTTAACGCTCCTACCGATACTCCTAAATTTTATTTTATGAAGTTAGACAGAAGTAATTAAGCAAATTCATGCATTGGAGTCTACATTGTTGGAAAGTACAAGTCTTGTTGCACCTAAACAGTATGCTTATGATAATTAATTATTTATAAAAAATTCCTAATAGTCCTAATTATCATTCATGTGCTATAAAACAGTCATAACAACAATTTTTCATATTGCATGGTTTACAATAGTCCTAACAAACATTCATTCTCTATACATGCAGGAAGAAAATGGCATGCCCCTGATGTACCTATAGGGAAGTTATTGTGACCCCTACGACTGCAACAATCTCCACAATGAACAAAAAAGGAAAGAAAGAGGTTACAATCTTGTTAACCTCGGATGGAAATGTCTTAAAAGATGAAATGGGGTCAAATTTTTCCAATTTCTATTTCATCACATAGAATGCCTATTTGGAAATACCATACAAGTGGATTGGAGAAAGCAAGCCAATTCTAAGAAAGATGAACTCTTTGAAGATGTCATAAAAGAGTTTGGAAATCCTAGTTTTAACAAGGATTTCATAATGGATTATGCACGGAAATTCATTCATTCTAAAAGAGACAAAATAAGATCAAAGCTAACAAATGACCTGAGATATCCCCAACCAGCTTGGATCACTAACCAAACAACATGGGATGAGCTTATCAAAGATGCCAAATTCAAGAGAAAGTCCTTCAAAAATCCAAACTACATGCCATCTACACGAGAAGGAGGTAAAAGACGCCTTCGAGATACAACAAAGGCTACCCAAGCTAGGTTGTCAAGTATTGGGTCCCATAAATTGGGGTCGGGTGGGTATAATAGTATTTGTGGGAGCTTGGTAAGTGAATAATTTCATTTATTTATTTTATATTTTTTTGGTGACTTGAATGTATTGGATGACAAATGATACTTGATAAATTAAAATGTCTTTGTACACTTAGGTTCACCAATTTCGAAAGGAAGCTTCAGATGAAGATCTGAAATATGCTTTAATGCATGGTTCCCAAGGCCTCCGACAACATATGATAGATCGAGGGGAGAAATTGGTCATTGAGCATGAATCTGAGGTAAGTTTATTATAGTATTTGATGACATAATAAAACATTTAAGTATCAATGTTGTGGTAATTTAATTAACTAAAATATGTTGTTTAATAGGATGTGCAACAATCAAACTCCTTAAAGGGTGCAACTGATAGTGAACATGAAGATGCAATAGAAGGATGTGATGATTTTGTTGTTGGAAAAAATGAATCGATTGACCTTCTTGCAACTCATCTAGAAAACAACCCAGAAATCCAACAGACAAGAGTTCAGGATGATTATCATGTTGCACCATCTATTATAGTTCCTCGTCAAAAGAGGACAAAAAAGAATAGATATTTTTCCTATCCAGCTAAATAGATTTAAATTGACTGTTATTTTATGAATTATTGGCTATTTCATTACCAGTGAACTTATTGGTTTTTATGATTTAAATTTTAAGTATACTAGTGAACTTGTAAAAATTTGAATTATACCTTACCAATCAAATCAGTAACTTTTGTGAGGATACATTGTATGTGTCTTCAACATACCTAGTAACTTGTCTATATTGAAGACCTGCATGCACGTGAGTACAGACTGCACTTCTTGGAGATTGCACTTCAAGGCTTGCTAGTATATTTGTTTCTTGAGCTTTTCTTTCTGTTTGAGTTCATTCCTATTCCTTTGATAGCCATGTACAATAAATGTGGATAAGAAATTTTAATTTCATAGATGTGTGATGCAAATCCATCCCATATTTTAATTTCACAGATGTGTGATGCAAACTCATGCAGGCTTCTTCTAATCAGATTTGTATTATTAAATTTGTAGGCTTCTTCTAATATCTATGTCTGTCAGAATACACATATATGTGAGGTCCTTTGTTATATTGGTGAATGAGTCTTATGCTTGAGTTTGGTGAATGAGTCTTATGCAAATGCACACAAGCTATGAGAAATAAGGTGCATTCAGTAATTGATAAATTTGTTGAACGCGGACTTCGATCTCTTGGTGTTGCTAGATAGGTAATGTAATTCTTGAGTTGTGGCATAGTTATAGGAGTTTGTAAAGGTTTCTTTATTATCATAACAATGGTGGGCTGCATGCTTTCGGTGCTCCAGATGCCCATACAAATAATTTTCATCTTTATAATAGGTAATATATATATATATATATATATATATATATATATACACACACTCCACATAAATATGTCTAATTGAATCCTGTGTCTCTGTGGAAATACATAAAAACCAGGGACTTGCTACTACACTTGCATTCTTTGGAGTGGGTGTAAACCTAGTGTTGTTCTTGACAAGGGTGTTGCATATAATAGCCAGAATAGGTATCATCTGCAAATATTTAACATAGAGATGAAAGCGAAAGTAAAATCATACCAGATGCCAGAACATGTATTGATATGTTGCCAGCTGGTTTATTTCTCATTTTAGTTTGGGTTAACTAGTGTTGTCTGACCAATAGGCAATAACCAGATAATTTATGGCATCTCATGTATTATGGACTTGCTATTCATAGGTTGTCTTTTGGAAGTGGATCACACCAAAGATGTTGGGACTTGTTACTCAGAGTTCAGTGTATCATTGGTCCTTGGAAGGTATGGAAGATTGTATGAGGCTTCTACTTTTCACATGTATCTTATGCCATAGTTATTATCTTTTAAGTTTGTCTAATCTATCTTATGCAAATCAAGGTGCAATCTTGAATGTGATTAAAACTTTATTTGACATGTACTCATGCAAAACTTGTTTGCTGTCACTGAAGTGTTTACTTTTGTTTCTTGTTTCTTTTTAACATGTCAAATTATGTACACACAGGGGATTATGAGCCTGTCAAAATGTTTGAGTGAGAGGGAAATTTAACTGGAAACCAGATAATAAATTATCGATGCGATCCTACTGAGAAGTGGCTTGTTTTGATTGGAATTGCTCCAGGAGCACCGAGGTGTGTACTGCTAAGTGCATATGCTATTTAAGCTTGTTATATTCCCCGATTTTTAGAAATTGACAATAATAATATTCTTTGGACAGAGGCCACAACTTGTTAAAGGGAACATGCAGTTGTTTTCTATAGATCAACAATGCAGTCAGGCTCTAGAAGCTCATGCTGCTGCTTTTGCATCATTTAAGGTAAAATTCTCTCCCACTTATAAACAATTGTTTAAATTTATCTATGATGACCATGCCTGAATCATGGTAATTACCTCTTTCATGTCAGATTTCAATTGCCATGTTGTGTTTAATATATGAAGCACTCTGTGAAGTATTTTCTAGCATTGATTTTGTGTTTATGCAGGTTGCAGGCAATGAAAATCCTTCGATTCTTATTTCCTTTGCTTCAAAAACAATTACCGGAGGGCAGCTTACTTCAAAGCTACATGTGATTGAGCTTGGTGCACAGCCAGGTTTGTAGTTGTTCTTGATTTATACCTCGAAACATCTTACAGGTTGCAGAGTTGTGGGTTTTTCTCTCCTCCAGCTATTTTTTGATATGAATGAATAATAGGATTTACCTTGTGATTTTTTACTTTTAAAATGGTCCTTGGGCTTTATGCAAAAGAACATCAACTTTCATAGTTGCAAATCTTTCATATGGGCTTCATGGTCTTAATATACTTTTACTTTGAGCAAAACTACAAGCTTTGTTGTTTGATATTTATGATGTAACTTGTTTATACTTATGTACTATGATTTGCAGAGTACTTGAAGCTTTTATTGTTAATGTATGTTTAGAAAAAAATTTCATCTCAATTTCTTATTTTTCTGAAATAATCTCGACCCCAGTTTTCTTTTCTACACTTCTATATCACTCTGATTTGTGTTGGTTGATCTTTGATTATACCCTAATTCTATTAGCCTTCCAAATAGGCACTTATACCCTAATGTGAACATGTCATCTTGCAGATATATTGGGGGAATTGCACATATGTTGGCCAGAGTGTTCAGGCCTCAGAGAGCACAACTTATTACAATGTGAGAACATTTCAAACAAAGGAAAAATCTCTCCACACGCGTGATTTTTTCTTTGCAGTCATGAGAGCCTTCGTGCCTTGCCAAATCCCTGTACAAGCTTAAGTTCTTGGATCCTTCTGAATCTATGTTCCTTCTCAGGTACAATAGCTAGCAACTTTCAGTACATAAATGGTCACCCATGCAAGAATGGTCTGACAGAGAATGATCATGACCCTTTTTGAGCACACATCTATAAAAGCACATTGATCATTGGCATCCACAAATAGAGAGACCTTGTTTCACTTCTGCAAGAGCTACATCATCTTCTAATAGATATGTTGCATTCTCGGTAAGGAATATTTTGCTTTGGATACTATAAATTCTGTGATTGTAGATGTTCTTTGTTATGAATTATATGTTAATTGGTTTTTTCTATGTGTAGGGAGATATCTAATCACCCAGAAGCATATGTTAGAAGATCGTCTCTTTTTTTAGCATCTCGCATATTGATAGATCTCCATCCATCATTTATAGCAAAATCTTTAAGTGGCGGTGATGCTGAGATTGTTAAAGGGATGGAATGGATTCACACTTGGGCTCTTCATGTTGTGTAAGTTGATTATGACTTTGAGTGTTATGCGGTATGTACCATATATTAAGTTTAGTGGAATTATTGATTAGTAAATGCTGGAAATTGTGTTGAGTTGGCAGCACATCTTAATATTGTATATAATATGTTTTACAAATACAATACAAACTTCAATTTTTAGTAAACAAGATTATTTGATTTCAAATATCAACTCTAAATGCATACCAAATTAGCTATTACCATTAGCATTTGGTTTACTAGATTTAAATTCTGCCAGTTGTGGTTGTACCAAGCTGATAATTGATACAATAGACATTGCATTACAATCCATTCTGAATCTTCCTGGTATCCCTATTGTAATCCATTCTCACACAAATCCATTTTAACTAGATAATTTAGATTTCCTAAATTTGGTAGAATCATACCCTGTAATCGATTGAAACTCAGGTACAGAACAAGGGTACTGAAATATTAAAATTCTAATTAGAAAATTAATAAAGGCAAAGAAATGATTGATGTTACCCAGATTCCAACTTGTTTACTCTAGCTATCCAAGATTTTCTCTGATGTGTGGAATGACCACTTTATTGAATCAAATTGAATGGTTAGTTCCTAGAGAGATTATCAAGGCAACCCAATATACTTTTCTAATTATTAGTGGCAAATTTACACTATTTTTTAGGGTATCTATTGCATCAAGCTCCCAGTCCTACCAATCTTGGTGAAGGGATTGAATGTCCACTCTTGATATGCTAGCCTAATAGAGATTGAATGTCATATATACCTGTAAGTGACTTTCTATAAGTAGATGACTTACAGTGGGAGTCCTGGGAGACGGAGGATGAACTGGTTGTGCTAAAGGATAGAGCTTGTATTTTTCAGAGAGGATGAGCTACCACAACATTCCCTGACTGTGGTGTAGATGCCATGTAACTTTCATCGCAAGAGCCTTATAAAAATTTTTGATATTTAGTCACCCATTAAGTTTCCCTGTGGTAATCTGATCCCATGACACCAATGGGCATTTGAATTTATCTTGCTGGCCTTGCCATAGAAAATTGCAGAAGATATTGATAATCTGGTTGCAATAGAGACCGGGAGGGGAAGTAAAGTCAGCATATAGATGTGAACTGCTTGTCAGATAGCCTTTATCATTTGAATTCATCCCACAAAGCTCAGCCACTGATTGGTCCAGTTAGATATTTTGGAATCTTGACTCTCGTAATAGTGGCATCCCATAATCTAGCATTATTTTTGAGGTGGAGAGGGAATACCAGATATGTAGTCAGGAAATGACTCTCAGTGAATGGGATGATCTGCAGGATTTCACATTTCTTTCAAGAAAAGATATTACGGAATAAAATGTTCGATTTCACGGTATTGATCATTTGGCCTGATGTTGCTTGAAAAGTGTCAAGTAAATGGTGCAAGTGTTACAGCTTGCTGGTAACAGTGGAGAAAAGTAATGAATGAATCATCAACAAAATGGAAATTTGAGTACCTTCTAGTTCCAGTGGCTGCAAGACTGCTGATATGGTTCACTTTTGTTGCCTGATGAAGGGATATTAAAAGAGTTTCACTCATAAGAATAAAGAGGCTCAGGACTGAGTGGGTCTCCTTGTCGTAATCCTCTGGACGAGTGAACATTAATGCATGTTTCACCATTGAAAGTGACATTGAATGCAGGAGTGCTTATGCAACTGCCTGTGCATTGGATTATATCTGTATGGAATCCAAATTTGGATAAAGTATAGAAATGGAACTGCCAGTTGCATCTGTCAAAGGATTAGGAGATGTCCAATTTAATCATTAAGCCCAGTCTTTTTTCAGAATGCATAGAATGAAGAATATCTCAAATAGAAATAAAATTATCAGTGGTTTGAGTCATTTGACATCCTGGAACAGAGGCAGATTGTGTGAGGTGGAAATAATCTGGGAATAAGAGGCCTGATTCGATTTCAATAAGATTAGATATAATTTTGTGGGTCATATTGTATAAAGCAATACGTCTATCGTATGAGCTGTATTGACTTTGGGAATGAGGACAAGGCACATTCAGTTCAGTTGTTTTAACAATTGCTTATCTTGTCTTGATTCTTTTAACACTACCAGTAATTCATCTTTGAGCAGTTACCATAAAGTTTGGTAAAATCGACATGTGAATCCATAGGGACCAGGGCTATTCCTAAGTCAAAAGAGAAAAACAACTGCTTTCAGTTCCTGTTCTGTAATAGCTTACAAGAGAGTGTAATTGTTTGATCGTTGAGGAATTGCTGGAATGTGTTGCAGAAGTTGTAACTTGCTGAGATCATTTCATCGGAGTGGGGGTCCTTGGATAATCCTTGAAAGATTGTAGTGGCATGAGAGAGCATGCCAGTTTGAGAGGTAAAATGTTGACCATTAAGATGTTGCAGTAAGTGAACCATGTTATGTTTTTCACAGTTTTGAGTTGTAGCATGAAAGCATTTGGTATTAGCATCACCATATTTAATTCAGGTATTTCTGGATTACTTTATCTAATGGCGTTCTTCCTTTTTTGCATGTGAGCAATTGTTTGTTTAGCCTATGGTTACTCTTGTTCAAGAGAAGCTGTATAAACATGATCCCTTATTTATTTTGTAGACATAAATAAATAATCTTCAATGTT
The DNA here is from genome assembly GCA_018340775.1 of Taxus wallichiana var. yunnanensis. NCBI lineage: Eukaryota > Viridiplantae > Streptophyta > Pinopsida > Cupressales > Taxaceae > Taxus > Taxus wallichiana. The sequence goes on from CM031236.1 coordinate 548,342,636, forward strand.
AGCGGAATAATAAACTCTTTACTGCTACTTTATTTTGCAGAGCTTAACATGTATGAAACCAGAAACTTGAATGTTCTAACAAATAATTACATATCACTTAAAAATATAAGCCTTGTCAGAAATTTTTCTGCTATAGAGCTGGCATTTTTTAAGAGGAAACACCATTGCTCTTTTTTCAGTCTACGACACACTAAACTCCAGCCAGGGGCCAGGGTCTATGATCAATGATTTTGAATTTTACCAGTTAATTCCCACCCACCCTCCAACATCTTCAAAGGACAATGAAGATCTATATTTTTTGAAAAAAATGGGGATACTGTATAATAATCTGCTTAGATAAATTTTCTAAAAAAATTTAATCAACATATAGTACAATAGTAAACATGGATCCTATTGCATTCATAACACTTTGTTGCTCATGTCTGCATTATGTAGTAAAAGTATAATTAGAGACTATGTAGTAAATGTTTAATGTAGATTAAGAGCATCACATCCTTCCTTCAAATTATTACTTGTTCTTTCCTATGTTCCAGAACACCGTGCCCAACATTAGAGCAGTGCCCAATGTGAAAAAGAAGTGAACTACATTGTACTTTGGGTTTCTCTAGTATGACTAGTTCTGCTTCCACAGGTAAGCCCACATCTGTGACAAAAATGATTGCATGTATTGTGATTCAAAGTGGAGATCATTTGACCCTAAAGTTGGGGCACTAAGTTCCTTGACCAGTGCTTGGTTTTTTCTGCACCATATGACACCCACCTATAAATCTTTTGGCATAACCATTGTATGCATAAATCAGGTATATTAATGTTCTTGTTGGTATTAATTCAACAATGACTTACTGATAGAGAGATGAATTCCTGTAGATGTTTGCAAAATCAACCCCAAGACGCAGTTCAGCTCCAACTGAACATGATTCCAGCATCCATGTTGCTGGATTGTGACCTTGTGTGATTTTCGGGATGCCATTAATCACCTCAAAATAGTTTATTACAGCTTGCAAATGGCAACCCAGAGGCCCTGTGTATATCAGTTTCCCTCCACACTTTATCAACATCAACACATTCAAAAGAAGTAACTAGAACCTCTACTAAATGCATTGGAATTACTAATTATAAGTACCTCATCGAAGGCTTCAAATATGTCAACACTAGGTTGATGAATGGTGCACAGGACAGTTCGACATCCCGTATCCACGGTATTACAAACCGTTCACTTAACAATTGTAGCATCCCTTGCATCCAGTCCCGATGTTGGCTCATCCATAAAAATAATAGAAGGATTTGCTACCAGTTCCACTATAATTGTTAGCTTCTTTCATTGTTCTGTGGACAAACCATTAACTCCAGGTAGACCAACGAGAGCCCCTTTTAAGTTACTCAATTCTACAAGCTCCATAACTTCTTCCACAAACATTTGTTCAAACATTGGATGTTAGATGTCGATCATGTCCAAACCAACGAATTAAAATAACAAACAGATTGCAGGTTGAAGAATAAAATATATACCTCTCTTGTTTGAGTGTCGATTTCCTTAGGGAGGTGAAGCCAAGCAGAAAATAGGAGAGATTCATAGATGGTCACATAGGGGGAATGGATATCATTTTTCTCGCAGTAACCAGAAACACGAGCAAAAGTTTCTTGTCTCTTGGGAAAACCAGATATGGCAATGGAACCTTGGATGTAACCTCCAGTTTTCCTTCGAAATATCATATTCTATTACTAAATAGAGCATTGGCTTGAAATAAAATCCTTACACATTTGCCTACTTTCTTAAACATCTGCAGTGATGCTCTTGTAGCTCTAAAATAAATGAAAGATTGGGTTTCATGATGCTTTCTTTGGTATTCTATGGAAATGAATCCACTTATGTATGCACTACAAATATAGTTGTAACCATATTTCTATACTTGTGAAATATAATTGTTTAGTGAACTGTGTGGGTCCTATTATACCCTGTTCCATCCCAACAGTCATTCTAATCCTCCATAACTAGTCCTGTAAAGGGAGTTGTGAAATCATTTTTGATCATTGTATACATTCTGAACTAAGATTGAGGAAGCTTATAGAAATATTTAGGGTCTGTCCATTCCATCCACTTCCCAAGTTTGTACAATTTATGATATATTTTAATTCCTTTATCAAACCAAAGGAGGGAAGAGCAGCCTCTTGTCAAGGCAAGGATTTGCAAGTGTTGCAGCTTGTTGTTATGACCATTAGATGAGAATGACTAATTATGTATTTTTTAAGTGGACAGGTATCAGGGACACTGTGATGTCCCTCAATCATCACAAGGACATCAAAGCTTCCCTGACTCCTGAAAAAAAAAAGTGGCACATCCTCGGAATGTCCCTTAAATTCAGAGGATGTCCCCCTTTTTCTATTTTTTGACACATGGGGGAATGTTTCCCTCTGTTCTCTGTCCCTTAAACATCCCGGACATCAGGGATGGCACTAGAATGGGGTAACACGTCCCATGTAGCACTGTTTATGTCCCTCATACTCTAGAATGCCTTTTCCAGTAGTTGCACAAATGTCCCTTTTTTATTTATTTATGACAGATCTTACCCTTCTTTATCTAGATGGTTGAAACTTTCATATAAAAAAATACACCAGTGCTGAATACAAAGTCAATAGCTTGCGAAAAATTGTGCTATCCTTTATATAGTTGTTTTGGAGATGTTTTATGTTCTATCCTTTCTAATTTTTGACTCTAAGAAAAACAAGGTATGTTACTATATGCCACTTATGAGATAGGTATTTTAAACATTTTGGACACATTTAATGGTTTCTTAGATTCTATACTTGGATCTATTATAATATTGTTGATACAAAGGTTTAAATCTATTCTTGGAGGTGATAACATTGGGGTTGATAATAACAATGATATTGGCTTTTGTCACGTTACTTGCAATTAATATTTTCTTGCTGCACATGTACAAATCCAGACAGTTATTGGTTGGAGTTTCATGCGTGATCCTCTCCATTTTTATGTATGCCTCCCGATGATTTTTTTGGTAGGTATTTATTCTTATTCTCTTTTTAGTATAGATTGCTATAAAATGTGTACAATGATTCTTTCAAGAAGGTTGGTGATTTCATTTCTTATTTTAGGTACTTGTTATCAGAACCAAAAGTGTTGAGTATATGCCATTTTTAACATCCTTATTTAACACCCTAAATGCACTTGTCTGGGTTGGATACTCTCTAATCACTAGGGATATATTTTTAGCGGTACACTTCTCTTGTTTTGCACTGCCATTTTAATTTATAGACTCAATTTTTTTCTACAAGGACTATGAACAAAGAAACACAAGTTTTTCTTGGATGGCGGGTACAGATGATCACCTAGATATTTATGTGTTGGGAATGATAGGAAAACATGGATTTTATCATACAGGTATATGAGTGCACAACTTAGCTTATTAGTTTTGTGTGAGGTTTTAATTATTGTCCTAGTTTAAATGTAATTTGTGAATACTTTTCATAAATGGAGTAAAATATGTGTTCTAAATATCTCAAATCTAATGCACCTTTTTTGTTATCGATAATAGAGAATTGTATCAAAGTTGAGACAATCAAAGTGAAGAACATGAAGATGACAACTTGTCAGTCGAGAGAGAGTAATTGCTCAAAATAAAAGTAAAGAAAAAGAACCTCAAAGTAGAACCAGAGAAACAAACAGATCACTTGAAGTTGGTGGTGGAGAGAAGGTGTTCATATTGTATGTGAAGGGTTAATGGCATTTAGGCACCCTTTTCTATTTTATCATTGTATTTAAAGGGTTAACCATTTAGACACCCTTTTGTATTTTATCTTATTTGATAATAATAAAATGTTTGTGGACCCATTTGTTGGGCACAAAATTCAAATCAAATTGTTTTTAATTTCTAATATTAATTATCATCCCACGCTGACATCATAGACAATATGTAGCGGTCGATTGCACTATATGATATTTGATTATTATTTATTCTTGAAATTCAGATTTTTCATTCTTTAAATTCATATCATCTCTAGAGAGACAATAAAAATTGAAATTAGTATTGTCTCTAGAGAGACAAAAATTAGTATTATGTATTGTCTCTAGGGAGACAATAATGATATTGTCTCTCAAGAGACAAAAATGATATTGTCTCTCAAGAGACAAAATATATCAATCTATAATGCAAAGTGAATGATATGTCAAAATCCCTTAACATGATATGACAAGATGTACTATTTACTAGTGCTCATTAATGAAACAGATATATAATGACAATAATGTTTAATATAGAACACATCATGCATATGTCTTCAGGTATTGATTACTTCGAAGTCAACATAGGCCCTCATGGATACCACTTCATTAGAATTCAACTTCACCGTATTATAATAGGTTAGAATTACAAGGCATTTTCAAAATATTCAGACTTACCAATAATGTCTATCAAAACACTTGTTCATATATCATAATGCATTCACAAATATACATTTTGGAAGGAAGAAAGCATGATCAATCAATTGCGAATGAATTTGTCTTCTACATTTACATGCGAGCACAACTTCTATCAAGAACCTAGATAATGAACCAACCACTACAAAATTCAACATGGGTTGAAACAAATAGTACACAATTCTTGTGCCTAAAGAAATGATCAAGGAAACAACAACAAATCAGGGAGTTTGTTTTGACAACGCAAAACCATAAAGTAGTAAGTTGCTAAACCTGCATAGCCACTCACCTCAAATAATACAAAAAGTAGATTTTTGGGGTCTCATCAATTAGGTGGTAGATATTGAATGAAAATAGTGAGACATTGAGGTTACTGGCTGAGTTTTGCAACGTGAGATTACAAATAAATGCACTCAAGATGCAAAATTAGGAAGTAATGAAATAAAAAGCAACTTAGGATAACATGAAAATGAGTCGATGCAACTCAAAAGATTAAACAATTAGTGGAAAGCCAGATTATTTTTAGAGAAATGAAGTTCAAGGTTCTTCTCTTTACAAAATCATAAGTCTCCAGCTCATGAAATAGAGCAGTGCAAGTGGAGCTTACAATAAATCGTGTAATGACAAGTATATGTAGTTTCGTGGAGGCAAAGTGATACCCATATCAAGAAACATAGAACACTGATGATAGATATACAAGATTTTTTATATCCACAAATCCATTTCAAACACAACAAACATAGCTTAAAACCCTCTCTCAAATGGCAAAGATTACAAAGACGCATACTAAATAGTTGAGAGAATAAGTTCTGTAATTTAATGATAATGGTGATTATAGTACCCCACCTATCAGCACACCATTGTATGGGAGAGTGACATATCCTAAAATCCTTTTCTCCCCTATCAATCTCCTTGCATAATAAATAAAGCACTGTGTTCGAGATCTAAAGGGTAACCACGTTCGAACCCAAGCTAAAGTTATAATTTAGTAGTAATAAGATATTGGCATTGTACAAAATGTGACGAGGGACTTTGCTAGACAAAAATTTCACCAATCCTTAATCAGTACCGTGATGGTCGTGACATTTTTGGTCGGTGCGTAACTGTTGGACAGTCAACGCCGATGTGCCAGCAAGTTACGTTCAGCGGTTAAATCAGCCCTTCTCACGAGATAAATTTGTATCCCTAATATCTCTACATTTTACTTTTAAGAATTGACTATGATGATTGGGGATGAGGAGGTGCTTCAGTTAGGTGTAATTTCTGACTGTTATGATTTGACTTATTCTTCTTGTAACCACCAGTTCTATGTGTACTGTAATATTGTTGGTATTTGTCTTTATCTACTGTTTATCTTTTATTATGAGTAGTTCTATTTCTCATAAACTAAACATGCCATTCTTATTATCCCATGTACATCTCTCCAAGATTTGTCTCTTTCACCTTTCCTCTACGTGAAACCATATGTTTTTCTAACCTCTGCTAATAGATGAGCGAGTTTTTTTTTTGTTATTTTATCCAATCTGTACATGTCAAGGTAGCTAGGTTGCATCAGGGGATTTTTAGAGTAGGAAGGGATGTTTTTTTATTCAAATGAATGTTGAGACATTTTGTCTAAGGAGAAACAAGATCTTAATGGAATTTTTGACCACAAGGGGACGTGAAAGGAGCAGATATTTGCATCCACATCCTTTTCCCAGCATCCCACCTTCCTGCATCTCTATGGAGGCTCATTTGGGCAAGCCTAAGGACCATTTATGGTTTCTAGTTCACATTGTTTTGTCACCTCATTGATTGGCGCTTACTTACTTAGAAAGTCTATGGGGTGTTGGTAGTTAGAAAGAAAAGATGTAGGCCTCCCCATTGATATTCTCTTGTTGTTCACTAAATGTAATCATCATGTGTCCACATGATTTTTTATTTACAAATGTCAGGAAGATTTGTATGTAAAATGTGAAACATAGACTTAGCAAGCGAATCATTTGAAAAAATGTCTAAAAGCAGTGTTGTCTCATGGACTGCAATGATTGCAATATATATAGAGGATGGTTCATTGAAAGGGATTTGAAGTGTCAAGCCAAAAGTAATTATTAGAGCAAAAGAAAATTGGTTTCATGGAATGCCATGCTCATTGGATATGCACAAATGGATTTGTAGAAAGGGTATTGGGAACTCGCAAGAGAATGAAAGTCACCAGCCTAAATCCAGGATGAAAAGCCCCATGTTGTTTCCTCCATCAAACTTCGAATACAAGTATGGTTTTCCCCTTTTCGCTTGCACTAAATCTCACTTCATACCTGTCTAGATTTTTAAAAATTAAATGTTGAATGATAGGGAATGTAATCCCAAAAATTAAAAAAATATTACCTTGATGTGAAATCTTAAAGCATTAAAAACAAAAATAAATTCTAAAGTCATGTGCATGGAGCACGATGTCTTTGGTATCAAATTTGATCTCCTTTTCAAGTCGATAAACAACACATTGGACATGGAGCTTAGAGACAGATAGATCATAGTATGTGTCATTTTGTAGTTGGGGATGAGATATAACTGGCCCTTTGTCACTCAGATTTGTGGAGAGATGAATAGCATGTTCAAGAGGATTTGACTTGTCCACACTACTTAAGGTTGTGCCTCTTCAACCAGGGTAAGAGGACCCTTAGTGTAACCTTTGTTTGATGGAGGAGATGGAGATATCCTTCTTGTGCACAAATTTTATGAAGAAAACCTTGGGAAAATACGATCAATACTCCATAATTTAACTCTTGAGAGTCATTACTTCTAAAATATGGAGATACTTTCAACACAAGGCTAAGGTTATCAAGACATTAAGAAATCCTTACTTGTTTTGCATATTTTAGTATATAGATTTTGTTCCTTTGTGGATATACAAGGAAAACATGGGTATTTTAGGATGGATTCATGGTTTGTGAATGATTTTGGTGGGAGATTAAGCAGATAAATTTGATTATACTAGAGCTTTGAGGGACTTCATAAAAATGGACAACTCAAGAACAAAAAGATTCGAATAGTTAATACATTCCTTCAACTTAAGATGTGCTTCAATGGAAGCCCAGATCAACACGTTTTCACACAATATTTGAGAATCTAGCACGAAGGCTTGAGTTAAAAGACTCAATTAAACACCAAAATCTCTTATCAATCATGCCTAAGGTATACCCAAAGACTTACAGAAAATCTTTATCAACAAATGATAGTGGAGTGATTTTAAATTTGTTTATCTCATCATAGGATGAAGGATCTTCCTGAAATGAAATTACAAATTCCACTAAATTGTCACAGGGACGAGATCCTGTGTGATTTCACAAATATTTCAATGTAAGATTGCAATAGGAACAAAAGAAACTATTTGTAGACATTCTGAAACAAAGCGACACAAAATGCTAGAGATTAAAAACATATTAATTTCAAAAGTGCTTAGATTCATCATCGTGGAAAGCTTCCAGAGTGATCTCGGTGCTCTTCAATGGCTATACATCTGGAACCAACTTGACATGATAAAAAATCTAACACAGAAGGAATTAACCATGTATCTCAGATTGGTCTCTCATGAAGACGACTTTCTCAAATTTTCTATTATGAATTTAACCCCCCGACACTTTGCAAGAGTATTCTAATTGAATTTATACATTTTACTCATTCAATTTTCCCCAAAGAGAAGAATATTCAAGGGACCTTTGCTTGTTACCAATTTTCCTCAAAAAGTGACATTTAACAAATTCACATCCGAAAGTTGCCAGGTGGACCAATTATGAACTAATCACGTTTCTTGTGCCCTTGACTAATGACTAGGATTCCATGCCACAACTTTTTGGCAATCCTTCTATTCATTATGATTTTGTCATGCGAGAAATCCCCGTTTTAATCATTTTTTCGGAGGCTCTACACAACTAGATCTCATAGTTAATCCTTTTCTCTCTTGAGGAAACACCTTTTTCATCTTTTATGCCTATAACTTTCATCATTTCATCCTCTTCCCTTTCTTTCCTCTGCAATTCTATCCCCACATTAATCTTCTCTGGTAATTCACATTTTTGCCAGTGCCTGAGCAATTCCAACTTCAAAATATCAACCTTAAAAATCCTTGGACTCACAAATTAAGTTCTGAATCCATTCAATGGCACTTTACAGATAGAGATGACAAGGAATTTCATCAAAAAATGATAAAAAAACAAGTGCGTATTCACATCTCCAGGAGTCTTGGAGTAAAAATGGAGGAAAAATAGATGCAATGCACAACAACTATTGATTCTGCCCCTTCTCCACTTTATTTATAATCGTCCATGTGTTTCCTTAGCACAACTACAAAGGAGAAGTATAGGGCAATTTTCCAAACAAGCGTGGGCCTTCCACGTGCCCCCGGGCCTAAGAAAAACATGTTTTGGCCTTTAAAAAGTCTCAATGTAAAAGGAGCCAGTGGAAGCCTCCACGTGTCTTAATGGCACCCTTTGAGATGGTCCCCAAAAGTGGAGACCCCAAAAAAGTGTTGGCTCACCACGTGTCTTAGTCTGGAAGAGTTGTTAAAAAGTTGAAGGATCAACGGAAGGCGCCATGTGTCTAGGGTCCGAGATAATTATCCTTAGCCATTGAAAAGTTCAAACAATGGTAGAGTGAGAGGAAGCCTCCAAGTGTCCTCGTGGTGCTTCTTCAAAATAAAACTTACGGGACGGTCCCCAAATAGGCAAAGTCTCTCCACGTGTCCTGTGCCTTTCAAAATTACTTTGAAAATTTTAAGTGTAGAGAAGAGCCAATAAAACCTCCACATGTCTCCCCTGTTGCAATTTATAAAGGTGGGACCCTGTGGCAGATCCTCAAATGTGTGCAAGCCCTCCATATGTCCATGGTCCACCAAAACTATACCAACTACATGAAAAATTTGTCTAAGTCTAGGCAAGGCAATAGAAACCTCCACGTGTCTCCCGGCGCAACTCCAAGGTCAAACCAAAAGGTGAATTTTCAAATGAGCTTCAGCCCTCCACGTGCACAAGCTTTGAGTCTGAAGTGGGCCTTAGAGTTTCAAATTTCCCAGTTGAACCACATCCAACCGAGAAGGGCCACATTTCCATAGATGTTGAGATATGAATTTTGACCGGGAAAAATACATCCGTGCCGATAAATGCAGGAAAATCACCATTTGCACATGGAAATGAATCTTTCTTCAAGGACATATATTTTAGAACTGATATAAGGCCCAAATATGATCTTCTAAGCCACATCCAATCACGTTTCCATAGGTATTTGGGACAAAAATGATAGGGAAAACAAAACGTGACTATGGAAAATGGAAGGAAAGGAAAACCTAAGTTTTACACCCATGTTACAAAGTCTTTCACATGGACAGAGGGAATGAAAAAAATATCTATACTTTTAAGTGATCCTCAACCATGGAATGGATTGATCATGGTAATCAAGTTATGTCTCAATCACAAAGCACTTCGTGCATGTATTTGAACTCACAGTGATTGGATAACATGGGTACTATCTCTAAGTTGTGGGACTTGCTACTTGAGACAGACCTCCAGAGAAAGCTGGTTCTTGCTCCTAAACTACCTGCCACAATCTACTCTAATGCAGGATAAGCTAACTATTCTAATCTAAATTTCCAAGGGACCAGGGAGAGAGAATACATAAAATGAAAGCCTACACTAAAGTGGTGATACACCAGAAAAGGAGGGTGTGAGAGTAATCTCCAAATGTGTGAAATACAGAGGCAAAGTGCACACTAGAAGAGGTGATGACAGTTCACCATAATCTAGCAAAATGCATTCACAACAATATTCCAAGCATACACAATGTTAGTGAATTCCTGCAAGAACATAATAATAGACACAATATTCTTGTAGAAAGATAAAAGGGGCAAGAAGAATGCAAGAAAACACAGCAGGGGAAGATACATCCACAAACTTTGTATTTTATTGCTTCCTGGTATGCACAGTTCAGTCTATTACAAGATAAGGGCCTGGATCACCATGCAAGGAGTCCACTACAAGGGCCTGCAACACACTGGCTTCACAAAGCAATTTTGGCAGAGCTTTGCTACCCAAAAACTCTCTCCTTTACAATGAGCCCAACACTCCAATTTATAGAAAATGAGAAGGAAAAGAGAATGGAAAATGGAAATCCCAAAATCTTTCCTTCAACCACCTGCAAGAGGCATTAAATTGAGTGAAAAGGTTGTCCATTACTTGCAAAAGGCTCCCCATACTGTCCCATGTGCTGCAGCAGAGAAAGAATGATGACCATGCCTCTTAATTGCACTCCCAGCTACCAAATAAAACACTGTTCTGAACCCGGCCACGTTTCCTTAAAAATCTCAATCAATTTCTGATCAAATCTGGAATTTCTTGATTTTTGTGCATCGGGCTTGGAACCACGATTCCAACGGTACCAATTTTGTGTGATTTCGTTGAGAAATGCAAAAGTTATGGCCTTCTGAGTGTGGGCAGCTATTTTGGGTCTGGCAGGCGTTTTCTGTCATTTGACGGGAATGAGCATTGACTGACTGGAGCCGAATATGTTTCTTTTATTTAAATATATCTACCCTCATTAAAATTAAGAAATCTAGAAATGAGCATTGACCGACTAGAGCGTATAGGACGTCGTGCTCGTTCCAGAAAGTCCAATTTTATGAAAATCGGAGCTCGGAGTCAAAAGTTATGGCCGTTTGAAGTTTCCGGACCAAACGTTGACTTTTCTTCCCTGCCTTCGGCCATTTCGGCTTTTCGCGTCCCACGCGTCCCTTTGTCCCATTTGGTTTCGGTGCTGAAATTTCCCATTTCGGCCGAACCGGCCGGTTCGCGTACTCGCAGCCCATATGTCCCATTTGGTTTCGGACCGTCTGGGACAAATTCGCCCGGTTCGGCCGGTTCGCGCCCTTTTGTCCCACGCGTCCCAGACTGTTTCGGGCTGCCTTGACTCATTTCACCCGGTTCGGCCGGTTCGCGTCTTTTTGTCCCGCTTGTCCCAAAGGTGACCCTCTCAGCAGTTAGCCAATTTTTTCTCTTTTCGGCCAGTTCGGATTTCCGCGTCCCACGCGTCCTTTTGGCCCGGATGTCCCATTTGCTTTCGGACCGTCTGGCGGCCTTTCAGCCGGTTCACGCCCTTTTGTCCCAACTGTCCCAAATGCTGCGAGGACTAGGACTTAGCCATTTTTCGTGATTTTTCCTGGCCCGAGATTGTTTTTGCAAATTTTTTTCACATTTTCTCAGAACTTGCTCTCTTCTACTTGGATAGGGGAGTTAGAAAAATATGAGGGGACCCTAGAAACATGAATTTTTGCCCTGACTCAATCTATTTTCCTGGGACTAAAGAATTTGACGCATGTTATCAAAATTACCTTGAGGGTGAATTTTGGATAACAATAACCAAATAGAGGACAAAGTTTTCATGCATCAATACGGGGAAGATAGAAAACATGACAGATCCCGCAAATCAAGAATGCCATTGAAAAATGGGGTGAGACAAAATTGAGCACCAACATCAGCTCCAACTTGGGGATGGGAACTCCTTGTGAGTGCCACAAGAACAAATAGTAGACTAAATTCCAAGAATAGACCACTAGGTAAAGGAGTCAAAGAATAAGCTTGTAGAGAAGAAAAATAATAACCAACTCCCAAGGACAAACCGAGAAACCAACAAAACGGCCACCAAGGATTAGGACAAACAAAAACAAAAAAACACAAAGGTAAAAATAAAACAAAAGACCGTATCATTGTACAATGGAGTATACCTTGATTTTGAGACATCAATCAAGGAAATGTTTCCAATGCTTGCCATTAATAGGAAATTCAAGCAGCTCCCGTCTAAGTCTTTTAGGAAAATGTATTTTCACCAATTCAAATATCAATTGAATAAGTGCCCATCCATAATGCATCAAATTTACCATTCTTGCCCTTATCTTCATGCCTTCTATCCCATAATAACACAAGATCCCCAATGTTGAAAGATCTTGAGTCACCTTCTTATCAAACAACTTTTTCAAATTTTCTCTGAACTTCACATGCCGCTGATGGGATGCCCTTCTTTCTTCATCCAACTCAATAATCTAATTGATTCGAGCATCATATGGACTAACTTCTTGATCTTAAATTTTTGAAAAAATGAAATGAAGACAATTGCAAATGAAGGGGCGGAAAATCTTGAGTTCCATATACCAACTAAAATGGGATTTTACTAGTAGCTCTTTTGATGGATTCTCATGAACCCAAACAAAAACTTCAGTAGTTCATCCCACTTCTTTTTGTTCAGCTCCAATTTTATTCTAATGATCTTCAACAAGTTTTTATTGTTGGACTAAGCAAGTGTCATTTCCATGGGGATTACGCTTAGAAGCATATGTAGAATTGATTCCATACTCTTTGCACATTTCCAAAGCAAAATGTCCCCCACAAACTTCTCCAAGGAGATCAATAATCACCTTTGGACCTTCATCCTCAACAATACATCTCAAGAGCACCCCCTTGGGGTTCTTCCAAGCTAACCCAAAATCAGTAATGACATATTTTTGGGAGGCTAACTTAAGAGCTCTTTTCTTATTTTTACTCAAATGTTCAGGGCAACATAGATGTCTAAGATAAAATATTATATCTTTGTACCATTCAAAGCTTACCAAATTTTCAAGGACATCCACCCTTTCTCCTTCTACTTCATTTACCTCAATAATTTGCAAGTTTCTCTTAGCCATAAGCTTAGCTAGGCCAAAACCTCTTATCAATTTTGTGGTTTGGATATCCATGTCATATTCCTGCAACTTGTTTACCCATCTGCATCTTTTTCTTGACACCTCCATATCTGATAAGATGTCTTTCACCATGGTGTGGGGAACATAATAAATAAATTTAGAGCTCAATATGTAGGGTTTGAAAATATTTTTACTTTCACCAAGGAAAATGCTTGCTTCTCCATGATGGTGTAATTCAACTTAGCTCCTTACGATGCCTTATTGAAAAAGGAAATTGGTCTCTTATCCCCTTCATCATCCTTCTACAAAAAGAAAGATGTAATGGTTTTTTCTGAAGAAAATGAAAACACTTGAAAAGTCTTCTTGTAATTTGGAGCTGCCAAAACAGGGGCATCCTTTAGTGCTTCCTTGATCCCATTTAAAGCTTGAATGGAAGCTTCTTCCCATTTGATAACTTTTTATTTTTTTCATCATGCTAGTAATGGGGATGGTTAGCTCAACAAAGTTAGACACAAATTTTCTGATAAATATTATTTGTTCAAAGAAGGATTCAAATCCCTTCTTAGTTCTAGAAATTGGAAACTTTTTGATGGCTTCCACTCTCTCGGGATCAATAATGACCCCTTCCTTTGATACAACGTTACCAAGAAGATTTGCCTTTTGCACTCCAAAATGGAACTTCTTGGGATTCAATGATATGCCATACTCTCTATACCTTAACAACATTCTCTCAAAGTGTTGCAAGTGATCATTTCTTTTTCTGGAAAACACAGTTACATCATACTTGATAAACGAAAATGAAGTCATTAATATAAAAAGTAAATGCTACATCCATTTCTCTTTGGAAAGTTTCTTCAGCATTCATTAAGCCAAAAGGCATCCTAACATAGACATAAATTCCCAAGGAGGGGTAAAGGCCATATTTATTCTTTCTGAATCCTTCACAAAAACTTGATTATAGCCGATAAACCATCCAAAGTGGATAAAAATTCAAAACCAATTACCAATTATAGCATATTCTCCATGTTTGGTAGAGGGTAATTATCTTTCAATGATGCTTTATTCAGGTTCCTAAAGTCTACGCATAACCTTATATCACCATTATTTTTTCTGACAAGCACTAGGTTTGCAACCTAAGATGAGTACCTTATGGGTTGAATGATCCCTCAATCCCTCAACTTCTTCAGTTCTTCTTGCATCTTCAAAGAAAGGAGTGGATTGATGGGCCTCTATTTTTTCCTGAAAGGCTTGGCATTAGATTCAAGAGGAATTTCATGTTAGACCAAATCTTCCTTGTATGCCTTCAACTTAGAGTAAGACCAAGCTAGGCAGTTTTTATATTTCTTCAAAGCAATTAAACATAGGATTGCTTCTCTTCCTTGTTGAGATTTCTTCCTAACTAGACATTTCGTAGTTTTTCCTTTGTTCCCAGTCGTTCTCTTCCACATCTCTTGAACCGACATACTTATTTTAATAATGCAATCGGCATTATCAAAATTTGATTCAAGTGCCACCAAACCTCTGGGAATCATGTTTGTTTTCAGTGGATGATGTCTTTGCCAAATAAAGTTTCCTTTCCTTGAGAAACACACACCATTGGTTTGCAATCTATATTTGGTCATCAAACTCTCCTTAGTTTTGCAAAAACCGTTTCACATGGGCATCATCATCAAGCACTTGCCAATTTTTAATGTTGTCGTGACGATGGCCTTGTTAGTATTTCAAGATCATACTCACAAAATGGAGACACTCTACAATTCCTAAATATGGATCCTATCACCGCTAACTTAACCGCAACAACATTAAACTTTCTATCATGGTGCACAATATTAAAATATTCAAACATTTCAATCAAATCCCGATCACATACTTATATTGTTTAATTATCTTAGTTTTAGTAGCATAGAGTTATCTAATTTGCTTGACAATCGCCCTCGAATCCCCTTTGACAATGATATCCTATATACCATATTTCCATGCAATTCTCAAGCCTAATAACAAAGTGCTTCATATTCAGCAATGTTGTTAGTGCATTGAAAGTAAAGTTTAAAAGAAAAGAAAACTCTTCTTGGCCTCGGAGAAATCATAACAATGCCAACACCATTTCCAAACTTGGCATAAGCTCCATCGAATAACAAGGTCCAAGGTAAACCTAGTTGTTCAAGAATTTTACATTGATCAATATTATGCTCTTTTCCATCGTAAAACCCATCAAAGTTATCAAGCATCTACATCAACATACAACACTTTATAAGAAGCATAATTGGGATCTTCAATGAGGTACGACATCTTCTTTTCTCCATACAACTTTACAAGGCTGCCTTCTTTTTTAGCAATGTTATTAATGCATTCAAAGTTGAGTTTGAAAGAAAAAATAAACTTCTCCTAGCTTTAAGAAATCAAAACAATGTCAAGACCATTTCAAAGCTTGGAACAAGCTCCATCAAATAACAAGGTCCAAGGTAAAACTACTTATTCAAGACATTTACATTGATCAATCTTGTGCTCTTTGCCATCAGCAAACCCAACAAATTTATCAGCATACAACACTTCATAAGAGGCATTATTGGGATCTTCAATGAGGTGCAACATCTTCTTCTCTCCATACAGCTTTACAAGGCTTCCTTCAATTGGAATGATCGCAAAAGACATATCCATCTGAACACTTCCACCAACACTTATAGCCCACTTTCTTGATAACAACATGCCCCATTTAGCAGGAAATCAACAATAAAAATATCAAGTTTCAAGTTTTCTAGGATAAGTCGCAAGTTGTACCAAAGAAACCTTTTACACATCCTAAAACTGGAACCTCTCTAGAATCCATTATAGTACACTTGCCATAAGCTGTTGTCACTTTAATGTTCAATTCATTCATGACTTCTAGAGGCACAACATTGCATGATGCTCTGAAATCAAACATACAATTGTGCATGAATCATCCTTAATAATCGTTGTGTTGTAAAAATGGATCAACATTTAATTGAGACTTAACCAAAGATGTTCCCAAGTAAAATTTAGGTGGTTCCCCTATCTCCTCCAATGCTGATGGTATTTCTAGGTCTCATGGCAAATGGTTGAGGAGGAGTATTTACATTAATTATATTTCGCCTTAGGCACTCCTATCTTCTTCTAATCCCAAATACTCAAAATCCCTCTTCTTGTGCTCAGGAATCCTAAGCAATTCAACAATTGGGATAGAAATCTTGATCTGACTCAAGACTTGGGCAATGTCATAAGGAATGTATTTGGGAAAAGAAACATTTGGAGAAATATTGAAAACTCATCGGATGACACAAGATTTTTCACATTTTGGGCATGGGTGGGAACACCAGTTCTACTTGAGACAACAAGGCCTTTTCCAGATGCATCTTTCTTTGGAGTTTCTTTTGGGACATTGGTGAGAACTGGGGTTTTTGGTTTGGCTTAGTGGCCCTACCCCTTTAACAACTTTACTTCTTGTGTTATACTCTTTTTCTTGGGCAACAACAACATTCATTAATGGTTCTCTATCCTCTTCTCGATGGGATTCCTCCATCGACTTATTAATCATTAGAGATCTTAGGTACTCAAAATCTTTATTAGGAAGTTAAAAACCTTGTACCATATCTATTTCTAAAGCATGAGAGGGAGGAAGAAGAGGTACCCAATGAATACAAATCCCAAAACTTGCAACATTTCTTGCACTTATTACTTCATTGAATTTTCTCCTTGTTGTGAGCTTATAGAGGAACCCGCCATGCATGCATCATTATCAATGTTGTTATCATCATCAGCTTCTTCAACTTTCTGATCTACTTCACATGACAGGTGGGGTAAGAAACATTTGTCACACAAAGCAATTTGATTTGTCTCTTCAACAACAATAACTCGACATTTAGAGGATCGACACTACTCTATTTTCCCTAGCTTGGGGTTGTCTAGCTCCCATTAGTCCTTTACCTTTGTCATTAGATATCTGATCATTTCTTAGATGATTTACAAATTTGTCTTATCCTTGTTGCCTATGATGACCCTGAGAACCTTGTCTAATTCCTTTCTCTACCTTGGCTAGATTGTAAGAGATTTTTTTGATGCCCTGCCAAAGTCTTTACAACTTCCTCAAGATCGACAAATTTTACTTGTTGAGGCTTCTCTCGGGTTGATCATTTTAACACCCTCCCTCTTAGGAGGTTTTCAATTGCTTTAATGTTGTTCTCAATTTTTAGATCCATGGTAAAATCCTACTTCAAAGTTCCAGGCCATTATCCCTCAAATAGTAAGCAAATTTCTTATCAAATGCATCTGAATACTTTATCAGACATGATTCATCACATGGCCTCAAATTAACAGAAGTCTTCTCAATGTTTTGTTAAATCTTCTATTGAAATCATGCACTGATTCATTAGGATTATTTTTTATATTTTCAAATTCTGATAAAAGAAACCTAGGGTCTGTTTTATCACCATACTATATTCTAAAAGCATTCTTCATCTCTGTCCAGGAGTCAATGGAATTATTTGGCAAAGATTTATACCAGTCCCTTACATCTTCTTCTAGAGTATGGATAAATAATTTAATGTATACATCCTCAAATTCTATTTCGAAGTCCTCCATCATATTGACAAAGAGCTTCAAGTGCTAATTACCAGTGATTGCATTATTTCCTTGAAACTTAGGAAATCTATTTCTTGTATCTTGTGGCACAACATTTGGATAGCTAGCCATACCTCTAAAATTGGTGGGACCAAAAGTATTAACAACAAATGGAGGTCTGGGTAGAGGTTGAGCCATATTATTTTAAGGAGGTGATCTTATAGGAGAAACATAATGATGACGGGTGATGGGTCTAGTGTGGTACATGGATGTAATTTTAAAAATGAATGCCCTATAAAGGCTCTGTTTCTTGGAAAAATCTATTAGATTTGGAAAATATAGGGACAAAATGATATTCAAATCTTTTGAATACAAAAGAAAAACCCTCTCCGTGATGGAGAATTCAATTCAAAAAGGAGACTACCTAATTCAAAAGCACTTGAGGAAGTATTGCAATCTTCAATCACACGCCGATCTCCAACAACCTTACAAATTCTTCTTCCTTCTGAATTACACTTTCCTAGCTCTTGAAACAACCTTCCTCTAGGGTCCTTGGCAAAGAAAGATCTTCTTCCTTCCAGCTTTGCAGAGATTAATGACAAATCTTACTTAATATATGTTAAGACACTCGGTATTTATTAAGAATTTAAACAAAGACAAAGTCGCCACTAAATATTGTCACGTTAGTTTGTGAAAATTCTCTATGAAAGACCTATCAAATGTCTATTAATACCAAATTCATGCAAATCTTACAATATCTGCTCTTCTTCTACCCAAATTTATCAATGATGATATAAACTTTAGTGCAATAACTGTATAAGCTAGAAATATTGCACTCAGAACTTACAACTTTGAACAATTCTTATAGATCTAAACAGATAATGATGTTTCAACAATGTATTAGCACTTAGATCATGTAAGAGACATTACCAGGGTCTATACGTGTATAACTTTATTTAAATACTCCCCAGCAAATGGAACCACGAGTGTTGGTATCTAAATTTTTGTCCTTTTAAGTCGAGAAGAAATACAGATTGGACATGGAGCTTAGAGACAAATAAATCATAGTGTGTGTCATTTTGTAGCCGAGGATGAGATCTAACTGGCCCTTTGTCACTCAGATTTGTGGAGAGATGGATAACACCTTCAAGAGGATTTTATCTATCCTCACTACTTTAGGTTGTGCCTCTTCAAAAGGGTGAGAGGACCCTTAGTGTAACCTCTCTTTGATGAAGGAGATGGAGATATCCTTCTTGTGCACAAATCTTATGAAGAAACCCTTGGGAAAATACGGTCAATACTACATAATTTAACTCTTAAGAGTTGTCACTTCTAAAAGATGAAGATACTTTCAACACAAGGCTAAGGTTACTGAAGACATTAAGAAATCTTGATTGTTCTACATATTTTAGTAAAATATTTTATTCCTTTGTATATATACAAGGAAAATAGGGGTAGTTTAGGATGGATTCATGGTTTTTGAATGATTTTGGTGGGAGATTAAGCAGGATAAAGTTGATTATACATGATCTTTGAGGGACTTCACAACAATGGACAACTCAACAACATAAAGCTTCATAATAGTTAAGACATTCCTTCAACTAGAAGGTGTGCTTCAATGGAGGCCTAGATCAGCATGTTTTCACATAATCTTTGAGAATATAACACGAAGGCTTGAGTTAAAAGACTCAATTGAACAACAAAATCTCTTATCAATCACACCTAAGGTATACCCAAAGACTTACAAAAAATATTTATCAACAAATGACAGTGGAGTCGTTTTAAATTTCTTTATCTCATCACAGGATGAAGGATCTTCCTGAAATGAAATTGTAAATGCCACTAAATTGTCACAAGGATGAGATCCTATGTGATTTCAAAAATATTTCAATGTAAGATTGCAATAGGAACAAAAGAAACCATTTGTATACATTCTAAAACAAAGCAGAACAAAATTGCTAGAGATTAAACACAAATTAATTTCAAAATTGCTTAGATTCATCAACAAAGGAAAGCTTCCAAAGCAATCTCAGTGCTCGTCAATGGCTATACATCTGCAACCAACTTGACATGATAGAAAATCTAACACAGAAGGAATTAACCAGTATCTCGATTGGTCTCTCGTATAGGACTTTCTCAAATTTTCTCTTATGAATTTAACCCCTCGACCCTTTGCAAGAGTATTCTCATTACATTTATACATTTTACTCACTCAATTTTCCCCCCAAAAGAGAAGAATATTTGAGGGACCTTTGTTTGTTACCAATTTTCCTCAGAAAGTGACATTTAACAAATTCACATCCGAAAGCTGTCAAGTTGACCAATTGTGAACTGATCATGTTTCTTGGGCTCGACTAATGACTAAGATGCCATGCCACAAAATTTTGGCAATCCTTCTAATCATTCATAATTTGTCATGCAAGAATTCCCTTTTAGTCATTTTCTAGAGGATATGCACAGTTAAATCTCACAGGTAATTCTTTTCACTCTCGAGGAAATAACTTTTTCATCTTTTACACCTAAAACTTTCATTATTTCATCCTTTTCCCTTTCTTTCCTCTCGTAACTCTCGTCCCACATCCACTTCTCTCGAAATTCACATTTTTGTAAGTGCCCGAACAATTCCAACTTCAAAATATCAACCTTAAAAATCCTTGGACTCACAAATTATATTCAAAATCCATTTAATGGCACTTTACGTAAAGAGACGACAAATAATTTCATCAAAAATGATGAAAAATAGTGTGTATTTGCATCTCCGTAAGTCTTGGAGAAAAAATGGCAGAAAAGCAGATGCAATGCACAAAAACCATTGATTCTTCCCCTTTTCCACTTAATTTTATAACCATCCTTGTGTTTCCTTAAGCGCAACCGCAAAAAGAAGAAGTATAGGGGCAAGTTTCTAAACAAGTCCAGGGCTTTTCACGTGCCCCGGGCCCAAGAAAAACATGTTTTGGCCTTTAAATAGTCTTAGTGTAAAAAGGAGCTAGTGGAAGCCTCCACATGTCTAAATGGTGCCTTTTAAGATGGTCCCCAAAATAAGAAACCCCATAAAATCATTGGCTCACCACGTGTCTCGCCTCTCGAAGAGTTGTTAAAAAGTTGAAGGATAAACCGAAGGCACCATGTGTCTAGGGCCCGAGACAGCTTTTCCTTGGCCGTTGAAAATTCCAAGCAAGGGATGAGTGAGTTGAAGCCTCCAAGTGTCCTCCTATCCCTTCTTCAAAATAAAACTTAAGGGCCAGTCCCCAAATAGGCACAGTCCCTCCATGTGTCCCAGGCCTTTCAAAATTACTTTGAAAAGTTTAAGTATAGAGAAGAGCCGATGGAAGCCTCCACATGTCTCCTTGTCGTAATTTGTTAAGGTGGGACCCTATGGCAGATCCTAAAATGAGCTTCAACCTCCACATGTCCATGGTCTACCAAAACCGTCCTGACTGCATGAAATGTTTTTCTAAGATTGGGCAAGGCAAATGAAACCTCCACGTGTCTCCCTGGCATAACTCCAAGGTCAAACCAAAAGGTGAATTTTCAAATGAGCGCCACCCTCCACATACACAATATTTGAGTCTGAAGTGGGCCTTAGAGTTTAAAATTTCCCCACCGAACCGCATCCAACCAGAAAGGCCACGTTTCCACGATGTTAAGATATGAATTTTGACAAGGAAAAATACACCCACAAATCGAAAATGCAGAAAATCACCATTTGCACTGAAATGAATCCTTCTTCAAGGAAATATATTTTGGAACTGATATAACGCCCAAATATTATCCTCCAAGACACATCTAATCACATTTTCACATGTGTTTGGGACAAAAATGACAAGGATGACAAAATGTGATTGTAGAAAATGGAAGGAAAGGAAAAACCTAAGTTTTATGCCCAAGTTACAAATTCTTTCACATGGACAGACAAACAAACAAAAAAATTATGGAATTTTAAGTGATCCTCTACCAAGGAAGGGACTAATCATTGCAACCAAACGGAGGATAGAGTTTTCATGCATCAATACAGGGAGATAGAAAACACGAAAGATCCCGCAAACTGAAGAATTTCAATGACAAATGGGGCGAGACCAAATTGAGCACCAACACACCACACCCAAATGTTCTGAAAACTAGAAACTATTTTCATGACCCCTAGTAACATGAAACACCTTATGGAACCTTAAATGAGCTATTTGAAATTATTTAATGCATTTGCTAGTCGTATTCCTAAACCCTCTTCACTTATCACACATATGGTGACATGGTCATTTTAATAAAACACTTAAATATTTTTGGCTTATGTCTCATTGCTTAGCTCTAATGAAATTTAATATCACTACCTCCTACCTTTATACCACCAACAAGAGGTTCATAACCCACCTTCTGTTCATTGGAAAATTCCTTCGAATCTAATTTTCTAATTGGGTTTTGAGGCCCTCTCGATCATTGTGCAACAAGAACTACTTATGTAATTACTATAACTGACCTCGATGTTTCCCTTATAATTTGTGTTATGTTCTTCATAATAAACTTCCGTCAAAGACAAAAAATTATATGTATATGGGAGAGTACACAGGAATAATCAAACTTTGTGTTCAAACTTCAAATGAGTTTTTTGAAGGCCCAATTTGTGAGCACTTTAGATGTTTCGACCAACTTGCACCAAAATTTCAACTTTATCTAAACACAACTTTAAGGGTTCTGTTGAATCCTAACTAACTGTAAAACCTTTTACATTTCACTTCAACACTTGATAGAGTATGAATTGATCAAATTATTGTATGAATGATTTTTGGGAAATTATGATGTTTCTTTCTCTTCCCTTTTCTCTTTCTAGAAGTAACTAAGATATTTTGACGGTTCAAAAATGTAAATGAGTTATAAATGTTCATGAGGTGGAAATGAAATGAAAATTTCATAATGTATGTGATTGTGATTATGATGTGATGAATTAAAAGGAAAATGAAAATATTTATTGGGTTTTGAAAATACAAATGGGTCATAATGTATATGAGTTGAAATGAAATGAAAATTAGATATGGGATATTACGGTGCTTTGAAAAGAAATTGAATACTAGATTTTCTTTCTATTTCCATTACTATTTTGTCTCTCTCTCCCTATCTCTATCTCTCTCTATTTTCTATTCTGATTGTTTAAAATGATGGATGCATGGAATTTTTGCTTGAGTGTAGGGGATTTCCATACTCGGTCCTAGGATAAACGCAACGTTTGTTGTAAGTACTCCGAACGAGACATATTTATTGATGTGATATTTTTAATTAATGACTTATTATTGTAAAGTTATATTCATCTTGTAATTCATATATTACCATAGAATAATGATATGTATTATTATTCAAAGAATTGTTCCTAGTATATTTTGAAAAGAGAATACTAATGTGGCTATATTTTATAGTGTCGAATTGATGTTAAGTTGTACTCAATGTAGTACCTATGTTATCATGATATTAAACTAACATTTTTCTATGTTAATTATTGGTATATTTCCTCAACAACCATAATACCTCTTATCTCATTAATCATCTTCATACTTCGCACTTAAGACATCTCATTAAGGACCATTTCCTCGTTATTTTATGATGTGGTGCATATATGTTGTGAAACCTATCATATTGGGATGAGTGGGGTCGTCATGTCTTGTTTTTATAGGTATGACCAAATAATGAAAAATTTTAACTCACTAGTGCATAATTTCCCTTAGTACCCTAATGGGTGGCCATAGCCTTACAAGATAGTTGGTGGTTGTACCTACGATTGATCCCTTGTGAGATATAAATTATGTGATTGGAGACTACATGTCGAATTACTTGTGTATTTACCTAACAATTGAAATAGGTAGTTAAGAGGATTTTGTAATGCATATGATTGTTTGGGATATCTCTCTTGCAATATATGCTTAATACTTGTCTCTCTAAGAGAAATAAAATGAGTTGTCTTATGCGAGGTCGTACTCCGTGTCATCATAAATTCCTCTCGTGTTACGTAAGTGTTATAGGAATTAAATTTGATCCAAAATGATGTTAATATAGGACCAAAGTAACTGCATAAATGTAGTTAGTAAAAAGGGTACATAAGATAAATCTAAGGAATTCTGCTATGAAAACGGTATACCATTTAACGATGTCAAAACCAAATAAAATGTCAAATTCATAAAATGAATGTAATAAAATAGATCTTAAGGAATAATACAAACTATTAAATTGAGAAACCAAATATGATGCATGATCGATGCGTTTTTGCATAAATGTGGATTAAACAACTATACTAATGAAATAATAATGTGTAGCCTTGAGAATGGGATATCTTCAATCAGTAGCTAAGGTCTTGTGATTTAAGGAAATTGCACTCAAGTTGGACTTGTAAAAGTTAGTATAACCCTTGGCATAGATAGGAATATATCAAACCTAGGATCACTCAGAACTAGAATTCATGGTCGAAGCATGTAATTCACTCGTTGCTATTGAGAGTAAATCCTTAATATAATGAAACAAAATTAGTTTGAAATTTTAAATTCATCACTTAAATTCAAGAAAAAAACTCTATAACGGGAACACAGTGTAATGTACCCTTCCATGTGAAATATGATTGCAAAAATACAAATCCCTACGTGGAGCAATGGATTGTAAATTAAGAATGATACAAATTAATTAGTTAACCTACATAGTTAATCATTGTAATAACTGGAATATTAAAAGAGTGTATTGTTAGTATTAAAAATGTTATGAAATGAACTTGGGATCGGTTTCTATGGATCTAGTAACCTTCATTTTTATTCCTATGAATTTTCCTCCTAATAAAAATTGTATTTTTCTAACCTAGTAAACACGGCTCTTTCAAAAAATCCTTAAGTCAAATATTAGAAGATTAGTGTGTGTATATATGTTCCTAATCACAATCATGCTATATAAAGTTATTTCCACAAGAGAAACGAGTGAATTCTAAAGGAACCACTATAGGTGAAATGTTAAACCAAAAACATGTAGCCTAGTTGTAAAGGAATGAAGGGTCCCATGTTATGTTTTCTTCAGACAATTATAGTCAACTAATAAAAATAGGATTGTAATAAATATTTCACCATGAACAATGATGTGTTGTGGGAAGTGCCTGTGAGTAAGTGTATATTGTCATGGGTCATTGTTGTACCTTGTCATTTTTGGAAATGTGGCTTTGATGTGCATCATGTGTTTCATGTTATATATGTGGGTCCATGGTTACGCAAATGTCTTATCTATTATACATTATCCTAAGTGACCCTATGAAATGTTATGTATTAAGCAATGTAAGCCAAAAAAATTTAAAAATGTCCTGTTATTATGTGTGTTGTATTTATGTGTGTAAAATGTGGGTGTTACATCCATCAAAACATGATATAGATAATTTTATTTACACCCAAATGGAGAAAAATCAAAACCTCAACATTTTTGGAAAAAAGCATCATGTTATAGATTCCCGAGGCTAAATAAAATTTACAAGTAGAAATCAACAAAATAACTTATTCATACATGAATTTTCCATACTTGTTCAAGTTTTGTAATAAAATCTCAAAGAAAACAAAATCCTACCCTTTTCAAATGAACTAGTGTCACCATAAAAAAGGTTATAGAAAAAATGAAATGAACGTGGCTTAGTATCCATTTCAAGCTCTCGAGAGTATCACATATTCAAAAACAAGAAGACTCATTAAGGTTTTTATCATTAAAGGAATTTAGAATATTAAAAGCTATGACAATAGCGGTCGAGAATAAAGCCCTTACCTACAATCAATAATGAGGTCAAGAAAGATACAAAAACCTCCAAGCATAGGTTGAAGCAATGAACAAAACAACAAACCGAGGAAAATAGCTCATATTTTTGCAAAAGATAATGACCCATAAGAGATCATAATGAAAACTAGAGGATAAAGCTACAATTGCAACCATGCCCAATAAATCAAAAACAATGATGGAAAGCCAATAAAATCAAATACCCAAACTAAAAATGAAAAGTAATGGTTTACCGTAGAGAAGGATGGTGACCATTTTCTAAAAATCTAGTAACCATAGTCTAAAATGGTTCGATTTTGAGAAAATAACTAGGTAGCAGACCTCAAAAAGATCAAAAATTCCCTTCGGGAAATTTTTTACATAGATTCACTAAGCTCAATGGATCTCATGATAAATATGCAAAATTTTTAGGGTTACCAAGGGTTTTATCCCCTAACTCAATGTGGGCTTAACTTAATCAAACTAGGATTTAAACAAAAGAGATACGTGTCAACTCACGATAAAACCATAACTCGATCATAGTTAAGGTCAAATCACCAACATGCTAAGGGATGATTGATCATGGAGGGGGCTATAATTTGTATAATCGAATATCAAAACAACTAGAAAAACCTATGATGTCAATATTTCAAAAGGTGACCCAATCATTCAACCAATAATCATTTCCTTGACCTTGACTAAGGTCTAATTATTATAAGTGAATGGTGACTTAAAATGGGGCCCGAGAACATGTGTCAATAAAATGAAGGGAAAATCGGTATTTTATGCCATGATTTAATCAAAGTAAACAATGATTAAGATAGAGGATATATGCAGAGGTTAATCAAAAGAGGGGACATGATGTATGAATAAAGTAAAGACAAATACTTTACCTTAGACCACCTTGAAATTTTTACCTTAAAATTGGTTAAAAGACCTCGTACTCTCCAAGCGTAAAATCAAGTAATAGACCATATTTAGCATGTGTACAATAAAATCCAAATTACATGTGATCAGTGTCACATCGAGGAAAAGACATGTTATATGCATGAAAAGTTAAGTGGTGCTAGAGGAAAAATTGATTATATACAGTGTTTCACATCGTAGATGAGGAAAAATTAGCATGTTCTTACAAAAGGAAACTTACACACAAAGTAAAATTTAAAAATAGAATTTGATTTTTCAGATAATTACTTTAAATTTTGCTAAGGCTTTCGTACACCCTCATGTGTGAAGGATTAGAGGAGTCAATTACGCTTAATCTGAAAGTGTAATATTAGAAATTAAGGCTTATTTTTCCTTTATAATTTTATGCCTTATTTTTATTTATCCAAAGGAGAAGGCTAAAATTATCATGCATGACTTAGTCTATTTTTAGGGGGTTGGGTGAATAATTTTACTATATATTGTGTGCATTGACAAAGCACATGAGAATTATGAGAGGAGGACTTTTGTTTTGAGATCTAAAGTCATTGGGCATGATTTTCCTTGAATGAGAACTAGTTTTTGACTTTCTAATACCTTGCAATGGTATGTATTAATTTATTAACTCCTATGAATTTGCATTCGCTGAATTAATTAGCTTACCTTGCTGCAAATTGGTGTTTCTATTCAGTCTTAGTGTGCATATTAGTCATTGTGTTGTTGTGATTTATCCCTCAACACATAAGTGGTTAACTTAGGACCAAGCTGAAACCAATTAGGTTGTGCTTCATTAATTTATCCTCAATATATTGTGCATGTTTCTTGATCAAAGCCCTTGTCAATTTTGGTATATCATTGCATTTAAATTTTAGTTACTGAGACATCTTTTTACCCTTAAACCCCACAGCTAATCTGATTTAGGATACATCAATAAGAAATCACCCTTGTAATCCCAAATACTCGCCTCAACATAGGGATACCCACACCCTTGGGGTATTTCCATTATATCTGTAGAAGTGAGAGAAATTTTTTTATAACCCTTACTATTATCCCTCAATTAGGGTGCACTTCGATAGATAACATGTGGTGGAGATGAAAATCCTACAACCATGGTTGTTCACGTAGCCACACAACTGCCACAAGATTAATTGGAAAGATGATTCTAAACTTTGGTGCTTCCTCAAGAAAGTAGGTGTGGCTTGGGGCTTCAAACCATCCTCATCCGACCCAACACTTAGTAAGTAAGAAAAATAACAAAAAATAACTAAAGCTACATGGTTAGGTAGTGTCCATGCATCTCATCCTTTTCGAAAATTTATGAAATACTTCATGTACCTTGTGTGAAGTTCCATAGTTTTCATATTTTTCCACCAAAGCATTATAAAATACAACATCTAAAATGTTCCTTTATTCTTATACATGGATGTACTTCCCATACCCCGCAATCATCATAATCCACGTGACCACATCTTATTTAGGAATTTATAACCAGTTCTTTTTCCTTATATAACTACAACCAGCTTCTTTTTCCTTATACCACTACAATGATCTCATTTTGGCGCGGATTGGGAATATGTTGGAAAATAATGTGGAGGGTTAGATTACTCTTGCTAAATGAATTTGAAATAAGTTTATAAATCCTTATCAACCGATCCATTTAGAGAAAATATAGTGTAGACACCTATAATTACGCCCAAGCAATTTAAATACTTAAATTGCACTAATTATCCCATTCTCGTAAATCGATGACATATCGTCAAAAGAAATCATTTTCCTCATATCATCATTAATTAATTACACTAAACTAATTAATTAAGTTACCTATCCAACAAATACCCTAATTAACGACCTTCCGTTAATAAATCACCTCTTCTATCTAGATTAATTAATTATTATTAATTAATTAGTCTTCCTCCATTTAACCAATAAATCAATATTTAATTGATTTAATCCCCTTCTAATAGCCTAAATCGTACTAATATTCCTCTAATTAGCTTCTATAAGCTTACATCTACATATTAGTTAATCACCTTTGATTAATTAAAACACCCTCAACTCCCATGACTTGCTAAGCATAAATTAAACCCTTCTAAAGTAAGGTTACCTTTAATAAAGAAACCTTATCCATTCCTAATCATGTTTTACCTTTATCCCACATTCATGAGAATGTGTTGAATCCTTTATCCATTGGGCTATATAAAGAGCCCTCCACCTACCTTTTTAAATACACCTAAACTCCTAAGAGAGAAAATGCAAAGCATATAGCAAAGAGACTAAGAGCTTGCACCTTGCCCTTTTGAGAGTTCATCATCTTGAAGAGTTAAGCCTTTTTCTTAAGTGCTTAGGTCATATGGGAGGTGTCAAAGGGGTCTTGTAGCCCAACTTTGATAGACCCTCATTCCTAGGTTACTTGACATACTAAGGACAACTATTTTGATAGCCATGGAGCTTACTTAGGTCCATTCATTTATTTGTTGTTAGAGAATATAGGAGTTTAGATATTTAGCATTGTTAGTTTCAAAGTTTTTATTTATGAATGCTAGCATCTAACCCTTGTTTAATTCTTATCATGATGGTGTTTATGCTTTGTTTTAGCTAAATTGTAGAACTATTTTAGGTGTTAGTTCTTGCTTTATTTGATTTAGCATTAAGAAAAGTATACATGCACGCATTTGGCACGCCCGGTGGGACTTACTCCATTGTCCTTTGCACTTAATTTCAAGTTTTTGTAGTTAAGTTTCATTTTTGGTTACTAACCCTCTTTTGCACATGTTGATCTAACTTGTTTTGTTGAGTTTGCATGTGTTGAGTCTTCCTTATAGGTATAAAGGAGGTGAAGTGCTGTCAAAATTGGAATTGATGGGAAAATTTCAAGATTTCTCCATGTTTTCATTTTTAGAGCTTACTTTTTTCAACATTCTACATGCTAGTTTTGTCAATTTCTTGAAAATTTTAAATTCTTGAGCATGTAGGTTAGTGTTTGATAGTGTTGAGTCTTCTATTTACATATTAATGTGGTGGGTTGCTATCAAAATTTAATCTTGGTGAGAAAATTTCAAGATTTCATCATGTTTTCATTTTTAGAGCTTACTTTTTCATCATTCTACATGCTAGTTTTGTCAATTTCTTGAATATTTTAAATTCTTGAGAATGTAGGTTAGTGTTTGATAGTGCTGAGTCTTCTATTTACATATTAATGTGGTGGGTTGCTGTCAAAATTTAATCTTGGTGAGAAAATTTCAAGATTTCATCATGTTTTCATTTTTAGAGCTTACTTTTTCATCATTCTACATGCTAGTTTTGTCAATTTCTTGAAAATTTTAAATTCTTGAGCATGTATGTTAATGTTTGATAGCATTGAGTCTTCTATTCATATATTGATGTGATGGGTTGTTGTCAAAATTGAATCTTGGTTGGAAAAATTTGCCCATTTTGCAGATTAAGAGACGTTTTTTGACATTTTTTGAGTGCATGTCAAGTGCATACCCATGAGCATAAGAGCATATGCGTAACCCATCTTTCGAAGGCCATAACATTTGCTCCCGACCTCAAAATGAATCCATTTTTGTGTTGGAAAGCTATTGAAGTTAACTATGCAATGAAGACATAAATTTGGGATTTATACGTACATAAATTACAGGTTTTTCAGTTAGTTTAAAACTGGTCATTTTCTAACATGTCTAATGTTTTGATGAATGTTGTATTTCCATGCTTCCTCGCTTTAGACCAAAGCGTGTGTATACTATTCTCTTGCACATTTTGGTGATCTTGAGAATCAAGAACAACTTCAAACTTCCATAATATTCTATACCTTGTTCAAGGTTGCCTAACCTATAATGGGGTGCCCCATGGAACCCTAGTCACAACCCGGGTGCCCCTATCTATGTTTAACCTCTTTTTCTCTTCTTTGGGTCACTTCTAGCCATTGGTCTCCTTTATATTTTCCTCAGTGGAATTTATGGGAATTAATTACAAAATAAAACTTGAAAGCCCTAAAAATATTAAGATTATAAGACCATAATGAGGGTCCTAGCTCATCGCATCCTAACACTCCATCTACGATTGCATCCATTACACCATCTCCATCCACATAGCTCTATACATCATAGCTAGTAAAGTATGCATCATATCCATTCACACATTCTTACAGGACAGATTCTATCTATTTTATTCTACATTATACATCTTCTATAGCTATCATAGCTCACTACTACACAAAGTATGATTGGCTCGAGAGCACCTAGGGAACAACATACACACACTCACCAGAACTACATCATCGTCAATAATGTAGTTTTTTTCCAGCTATAAGTCCACTATTTTGGAAGTTGAGGTCACTCCGCCCCTTCATCTTATTCATGTGTAGGAAATCATGTAGTTCATCCATTGAATCCAATGCGACAGAGAGGCAGATTTCAACCCTAGTTACGATACTATCGAACATAGTTTCGATTTCCCGCATCACAACACCCCGAATCTAGAATAGGCCACTACGGGGCACCCTTGTACCCTCCCAGAATTTGTGTTAGTTTATACACTCTAGATCTACCCTTCATAGGGTCCCCGAGTAATCATGTGCACATTCGGTACTGGAATTCATATCTCATGACAACAAGTGACAATATACATGGATCAACTAAGTGATTTTCCATCTCCTTACTTTCCATTAGGGTTTCTACCTCATTTAGCATATCCTATTTGTAGTTATTACATATCGTTTTACTTTAGTTACTGCATTTATATAGCATTGTAGTCCTATTTAGATTATCATTAATACCATAAATACTCCGTTTAGGTCCTTTAGGTAGTCATTTTTGTTAATCATTTTAATGCACCTACTATCTTTCTCTATCTATCTCACTACCCTTTTTAAGGTTTTAAATCCGCACCTTCCACCTTGGATAAGAATTATATAAAGTCCTCTTCTCTTAAGTTTCCAGCTTTACAATTTGATACTGTATTAGCCGTGCTTTTAGAAATAGCCCCATTGCTTCTTCTAGTTTTGACCCTTGTCCTTCGTTTATTAACTTGCCATCCTCTGGGATGGATCCTTGAGGGCTATTGCATATGTTTATACCTCTTATTTCTGAACTACTAATCTTGCTACCTTAGCCCAACTCATTTTCAAATTTCAAGTTCTTCGTCCTAATCCTATCACTTTGTCCCCGCCTTGGGAATAATTTACTTTATCCCCACACCTCTTTTTCTCGCCCACCATTGAGTATCCTCCCTTACCAACTCCACCTACCTTGGTCCTTTTTTTCCATGGTTGAGTTATTCCATTCCACTTTTGTTGTTATTGTGACACCCTCCACTAAACCCAAACCACAATACTCTACGAGTTCCATATTCCTCACCTATCACCCTTTCTTTATAAAATGCCACTTTCTACCACTATATACATGCTTATCACAATATCTTCCCAAAAAATTGATCCTACCACCATTATTTTACCATAGCGAGGTCCTTTACCATCTTTGGATCTTATCTCTACTTCTCCACCCTTACAACCTTCCTCTGTGCTTCTGCCATTCATTTTCACCCTCTTTATAAAAAATTCTTATTGGGAACACATACCACTTATCAAATCTTACACCGCTCCGTATGTTCCCAAAAGGATCTCCTTCGACTAGGTATTAAATCTATTAATATCAATTCTCCTTTATGAAATCCACACCTATATCATGGTTCTTTCATCTTAACTCTTGCATATGGCCGGCGTATTTTCCATCTTGTATTTCACCTTGCACGTACTTTACTCACTATGCCTCTTACTCGGGAAAATCTTGGCTAGATTATATCAGATTGGAACTTGATCCTGATCACATTGATATCATTTTTCCATGCCATTTAGTGACTTCGCATTTTTAGTAGCTCCTTTCTTTGTTATTCACCTAACTACACTATTTGGTATGCCTTAGGATGCCCATTGCCTCCCTTCACCAACAAACAATATGTCATGGTGATGCATATTTTGCACATTCATAGTTATTTGGATGACCAACCACATTCCCTTGTTTATCGGTCTCCAACGCTATCCAGTAAAATTTTGATACCTATGTTGCTGATTCTCTAGAAGACCTTCCCTCACCTTTACTCTGCTATGTAAAACCCATTCACCTTCTCCTACCATCCACTCTTCCTCCTTTGAGACAGTTATTAACTTTCACTCACACACTACTTCTCCTAGTCCACCCTTTTGGGAGGATATACACACACTACAAGTTCATTTTCAGTCCATGGAAGCAAAAATTGCATCCCTTCATGCTACGATTACATGACTACATCATGCTTATACTACTCCTACAACCCCTACTAGTTCCCTCCATGTTCCACCAATCACACCATTATCTTCACCCATTATCCTTTCCTCTCTTTGCTATGCTACAACACATTCTCGGGTCATCTTGTTTACCATCAACTTCTTACATTACCACCCACTCAATCTTCTATGTTAACCCATATTTGTGACTTGCCATTTTCACATTCTCAATGCCTTCAAGGACATCATATAGATTCTTTCCATGCACTCCCTCATGTTATTAGATATGTCCAATGATTAGGCCTTGTCTCATTTAGAAACTCACCTCATCTTATCCCACATACATCCCCTCGCCCTCACCTAGTTTTTTTACATCAAACTTGGCCTCTCCACGACCTTCTCATAGCTAATCTATAGCATTGTATTCCCAACCTCCCCTTAAGGTGTCACATGACAATATTCTTTACTTCACCATCCTTCACACGTATATCAATCTTGCTCTTCAACACCACCTCTCTCTACCATATCCCCGCTGGTAGATCGTGGTCCTCCATTTGCATCATCTCACACTTCGGCTATAGGACCTACCTCTTTCAACCTTATCAAGTGATTTATTCTTACACAATTTGGAGGCATCACACATTATATCCCACCCCCCTCTCTATCTTCTCACACTTTCATACTCGTAAATATCATATTTTCTCCACATATTCATCATTTCCGTAGACATCCTCTCTCATATGTCATATCATCATCGTTACCCGATGACGCACCCTAGTGCTTCGATTCACACTAGATGTTGAGGAAGCAATTATTACACTAAACCACACACACCGCACTACCGTACACTACATATACATCCCGTATCATCCTACACATACCTCATCTACTCATAATTTCTACCCCACCTATCTCATACATGCAACACTAGGCAACATTATCTACGAGTCTAGATTTCTATCTCATCCATACATCCTTTACATCCTACATACTACATTATATTTCCTTATACTTGGATCTATTTTTATCTATCATCGTTATGCATTCTATTTTTGTCCGCACCCTTATTGCATTACACCTTCCCTACCCACATTATGTTCATAAACCCTACCTATCCTACATCATACACTAGATTTCCTTATACATGGGTCTAGTTCTCTCTATTATCATTTACACATTCTACTTATACCTAAGCATCTATTACATTACCTAAAGCACACATTCACCTACCTTGGTCATCTACACTACATTTTTCTATGTGCTGCACTCATCACCCTATGACGCACTTTAGTTCCTTGGTCCATACTTGACTGTCGAGGGTTTACCAATCAAATGGACCTTACCTACATGCAACATGTCATGAAACATTTCATAGAACTAGTGACCAATGCTCTAGGGTATACCATCACCCATACTTGTAATCATCACATAGTGGTATACACCTTAGGTTAGATAACCACTCCTAGAAAATATTTATCCTTCTCTTATATTATCTTATATCATCCTCTTCCATTTTCGAATTCCAAACTTATTCCATCACATTATGACACCATCTATCATCACATAGTAGTATAGACCTTAGGTTAAATTACCACTCCTTTCTTGATTCTACATTATCATCTTACATCCTATCATCACCTATTTTTTCATCTAATTCTAAGTCATTCTACCACATCATTACTTATCCTACTCATCCATAAGTGGTATAAGATTTAGGCTAAATCACCACCCTCATCTTATTCATCACATAGTGGTCTATGCTTAGTTCTACCATCACTACCTTTTGTTATTCACTACCTACTTATCTATGCTTCATACACCCTCACCACTTATCTCGTAGTGACATACGCTATAGGATATATTGTCACCTTCTTCCTCCATCATGTAATGATATACACTTAATCCTAAATTATCACTCTTCCAATCAACAACTCGTGGTATACGCTTAGGCTATAGGGTCTACATACATCTTTTGATACATCTTATCATCATTCTCTCATCTTCTATAGTGATATACTCTTAGGTCTGAATCATCACTTATTTGATCAACAAATTCATGATATATGCTTTGGCTATAGGGTTCACACACATCATCTTCTCTCCATGTCACATTACATCACCACTACACATACACACTCATTATAGCATGTTAGACACAACTAACACTACTCAAGTATTTCCCAATAATGGAATCATTTTTATGTTTCATTCCTCACTACCGAGGGGGAAAAAATGAACCTCACCGCATACACTTTAATACACTTGGGGGCATGTTGCTTGTATCATTCCATCTTACATTCCATTCCATCCATCCACAACATACTTTGTATTATCTTGGTAGCATTTAGTTTTTCTTACTAGTTTTTGCATGCTCATTATATTACATATGTTAACTTTTTTCTTATATGAAATTATCATGTACACATGTGCGGTCACACATTTGTCTAGTGGGATCACTAATACAAGGCTATATATGTGGCATGGATGTTCGCCTTCTACCCTTACTAAATTGGTCACCGGAGCATCCACATTCGACTTATATAGGTGCTATAATTTCGTTTTGTGCATAGCATATTATACTACTTTCTCATACACGTTTTTAACATATTTGTTATCATCCTAACATGCTAATGGTTGTCTCATATGCAGTAGTTATTTTATAGGACTACATGTTCCGACGACTACTTGTATTTCTACTTGTCTTTTTGTTTTCCATTGTATGTGGAATTTTCCCCTCATTTATGTGCATACTTGACTGTTTTTTTCAGCTATAATTTCCTTTGCATATCTTATGACATCGTGAGTGATCTCCCATGTTTGCAACCTTATTTATGCGGTCTCCTTTTTTCTTTCATGTTTACATTACTTTTTAGTAGTTTTTATAGTATCTATGTCGTTTACACTTATTTACATGTATGTTCTCGGATGAACACTTGTATTGGCTCGCCATCCCCTTTTGTGCACCCCTTGGTATCTACCAAGTGATTTATCTTCCCCTTACAAGCATGATTTGGCCACAAGGTTAGAGTGTAGTTGGTACTCTTTTGGGGCCACATTCTCCTTCTAGGGTCATCGCATGAACCCTCAAAGAGGTGGGCATCACTATGGGTTTTCTACTAACACAACATATTTATACCAATTCACGTACACAAAAATTAAGTTCAAATCGGACCGAAATCCATACATAGTGAGTGAGTTAAAATCATACCAAAATCCATACACAATGACCTCAATAGGACATGGTGTCCTTCCACAAATCTCTGGAGCAATCACAGGATCAAGAGTTATAGTAGGTTACTTCTTGACACTTATCCATCCAAAAGCATAGAATTGCCCAAAAACTAGTACATTACGGAGATCTCTTCAAAAAATTACAGTAGAAGTAGTTAGAGTTAGAGGACACTGAGCATTTCCTTCCTACACTTCTTCAGCGGAGGTGGCGTGAGATCACCCAAAAAATTCATGACATCATAGGATATCCTTCTACACCCGTACTCTCGACATGGATCAGGTGCACGTGTTCCATTTTCACTATCTATTCTAGCTTACTTTACGTAGCATTTTTACATACATACATATTTGACTACTTAATTTTTTTCTCCTTATAGGTCCTTCGTATGGGAAACAAACAGTCAAATTGGGGGCAAAAACAACAAACAATGACAATTATAATTCCAACACATTGTGGTGGTACTTTTCGTATTAACTATACAAGTACACCACACATATGTAGTGAGATACACATGCATCCCACCCTAGGTGGAATCTCATCACTTATTTTTGACATTATTTATCTTTAGAACCCACATGCCTCCACGTTTAAGTCAAGTCCATTAGCGTGCTTTCTTCTATGCTTTTTATAGATTCTAAGTTCTCTTCTCACTACTTTATGTTATTGAGATGTTTTCTCACCAACATAAAGTGGGGGAAAATGTAAACATAAATATTACACATTAGACAATATTTAGCGTTGTCTTATAGTACTATTTACAAGGTTCTCAAGTGTACAAAGTACCAATTAGTCAAACCTTTTTCCATCTTTTATTCATATTTTACTTCATCTTTTCCGTGTATTTCATGATACCTATCCACCCATTTTTTTACTTCACTAAGATTCTATCCTGGTTTCGGTGCCTAACTTGTCTTTGGGGTGCCTAGGTCCCACCGTAGGTGCCCCTCTCTATGTTTAACCTATTTTACTCTTTTTTGGGTCACTTCTAGCCATTGGTGTCCTATATCTTTTCCTTAGTCAAAATTGGTTTGGATTACTTGTGAAATCAAACTTGAGAGCCCTATAAATATAAATCTTCTAAGACCACAATGTGGGTCCTAGGTCATCGCACCCTATCACTACCATCACTATATGGATGTAGCATCTCCATCCACATAGCTCCATGCATCATAGCTAGAAAATTTTGCATCACATCCACTCACACATTCTTAGAGGAGGGATTCTATCTATTCTATTATACATTCTACATCTTCTATAGATATCATATCTCTACTATAAAAAGTGTGACTGGCATGAGAGAACCTAGGGAACGACATACACACACTCACCAGAACTACATCAAGGTCTATAATGTATTGAAATACTAGCCTATAAGTCCATTGGTTTGGCAACTGAGGTCATTACTACCCCTTCTTCTTCTTCATGTGAAGGGCATCATCCATTGAATCCGGTGTGATAGACAAGTAGGGTTTTAAACCTAATTACGACACTATCGAACACCTATCTTGAGTTCTTGCACATTTCAAAGCACCCATAAACAATAGTATGGCTCCCGGGGAGCCCAAATACACTCCCACATGATTATGTCACTTTACATAGTCCAAATATACCCTTTTCAAGGTCCCTAAGTAATCATATTCACATTAAAGTTCAATTTTCAAATTTGTGATAACTGCGATAGTTTTCCTCTGTCACATAAGTCATTTTCCATCTCCTTCCTTTCCATTAGGGTTTTCGTCTCATTTAGCATAGCCCATTTATAGAATATTACATATTGTTTTACTTTATTTATTGCATTTATATAACGTTTTAGTCCTCCTATTTAGATTATCATTAATAACCTAAATAGCCCTTATGGATCCTTTAGGTACCCATTTTTGTTAATCAATATCTATGTCAACAAGGATACAAACATAGGTTGTATGGATATAACAAGTTTTATGAGTATCAATATTAATGTTATTACCCAAAGCATTACCTATGGAAACTCGAGAATTAGGCTTCCTAAGTTGGAGGGGAAATTGATGTAATCTAATCCAAACTAGTTTGGTTGAGAAATATTCGGTAAGAGTGTTGAAATATAGGTTTTAATATAAGGTAGTGGGGTTCTGGACTTGATTTGTTTTAGTGATAGAATTCCTATCCCTAAGCTCGGAGAAACAATATTAAAACTAAATTTTAAATAAGGGTAAATATCTACATAGCCTTCAATCAAAGGGATCCAACAATTTAAAATCCATCCATGTAGATCTCGATAAATTTGGACACTATCAACTAAATTTGTAAATCGAGCATGCTCCTAGAAGTAACATTTGGATTTGGACACTTTGTCACCAAATATAACACACAGAGTACAAGAAGAAGATGTCACGAGGGAAAAAATAAATCCTTTATGAACCACCTCCCAAAAATTATTTTTTTGGTTCAATGGTGCAGAAGGAGTGTAACAAGAGAGCAAGAGGGTCAATGCCATCGGTCACTATTACTGAACTAGGGATGCTTCATTTAAACTTATTAGCAACAGGAGAGGCTAAAAAAGTCTGGATCCTTCAAAATACCCATAACCACAAGTGTAAACATGAGGTAGGGGAGAGGCGAATCCCCTCCCTATGAGCTACAACTTTTGTTGACTTAGGAGACAAATTGTTTCCGCCTTCTATTGGGAATTTAGAGTTCACATGGTAATTAGTAATTTACTATGAGATAAATAAATTGGTATTTTGTTAGTGAGATGTTAATATATCTCAGGTAGAGATATTAGCATTTTGTTAGAGTGTGAGCAAGTTTGTTAAGTGATATATAAGGAGTAATTTGTTTGAGACTCGAGATTAAATTTGATTCCATATATTGCGGGACATATATATAAATAAATATATCTCTTTTAATAAATTTGTGTTATTTGACTAACCATAATATCATTAAGAAATCTTTATGAGTTTCTAACACTGGTATTAGGGTAGGATTTTGTTTTGAAAAATTTTCGGGCTAGTTTGATCTTCATAGAGCTCAATAATGCGCACCATGTGCGAAGGCTCTTCCTCTATGATAGGTCTCCATTTTCCTTGTAAATGGTAATGCAGTGAGGATCATGTGCTGATCCTATTCACATTCAAAAGGAAGTTTTAAAATATTTTTATTTGTATATATTTTTATTTATATTGTGTTAGCCGAGTATGATTTTTTTGGATTAATTTTGTGGACTAGATCTAGTTTTCTCTATTTATCGTGACATTTAGTTTGGGAATACGTATGTCATCATTGTGTTTAATAGAACATCAATCTCCCACAACTTCATTGTATACATCACATCACAAGATTTGCTTCCCACGACTTTCCTCATTGATATTTATTTTAAGGGTCAATGAATTTGTGTGGTCTCTCTCATTCCAACGATCTCCTTTCCCTCTAAGTTAGCTTTGTACATCTCATCACCTCATTCACAAGCCTCACATTTATTCATATGTAAATTCAAAAATAAATTGTGGTCATAACAAAAAAATGGTCAACACTACATATCAATTTTATATTTTTCATAAACCATTCAAATAGGGTCTTGTATCCTAAGTTCCCAACATTTCTTTTCAACTAGGTGACTTAGCATTAAAAATATCTCAAAATATTCTCATAGCCAGAGAATCAAATTCTTAAAAACATTCAAATGAAATAAGGTTCAACAAAGTCTAACTCTAATCCCTATATTTGAAATACGAAACCAAAGATTCAGGTCTTTATGCTTTTATTAAAAATTTCATTAAATTTTTTTATTTTTGTGGGGATTTAATAAAAAAGGGTGGGTTTATAGTTTATATTAAAAAGTAACATTTTAATTACATTTTTATTTGTCACTTTATAAGCCTTTCTCATAAAACTCATTGAGTAAAGTTTTGTAAGGAATAATGTTCGGTTGAAACTGATGTCCACTAATTCAAAATTGAGAGGGATAAAATGGACAAAATGAATCCAATAAAGAAGTTTGATGGAAAGAATTTCCATACATCAAAAATCAATATTCTTTTGGTACTGATAGTAAAATATCTTTGGGACATTGTTGACAGAGTCTTTGTCACACCAACAAATGTATATGCACTTCTAAATGGAAATTCGAGATAAAAATCCCTAGCCATTATTTTCCTTGGATTATCAATGTTAGAATTGATAAGAACTGAGAGGGGGTGAATTAGTTTTGTTAGAAAATTTTTATTTATCACTTTAAACAATGAATATTCATTCATATACATACACTCTCATAGACTATATCCAAGAATTTATAAGCATCAATACATATATTTTTCATGGAACCCATACAAGAAATGAATACAAGATATGCTAAAAAAATCTTCATTCAAAAAACAATACTCAATGTTTGATCAATATCATCAAATTACAAGATACAATCAGGATTAGCATTCAAACATACAACTGCAAATTTTATCTCTTTCATCAACCAACTATCACAAGCACTTCATCATCTTCATACAACCACAACCAACTACAGACCTGAAAAAAATTCAAGATTTTGGGCTATGCCCAAGAGGTTTTGCTTTGCATAAAATATTTATTCAACAAAATATAATGGGGTTATCAACAACAACTCACAAATGAGCTTACATGAATAGATATACCTCTTAGACATGACTTTTGACCTTCCACTTACCATGACTCTTCAACTCACTCATATTTTTGTCTTCTAGCTCTTCAAACTTGTCCACAAGTATTCTAGCTTTGTGTTCATATGGTACATAGTCCCATCGAGTCAAATTATGCTCTTGTATGTATTCCTAAATACTCTTATATTAACACCACTCCTAAAAATCATATAGCTAGACCACGTCCACTCATCTTCATGATCCAAGTAATATATCAAAATTAATCTTGTAATGTCTAATTTCATTAAAATTTACCGAAAGAGCCAAAGAAAGGTTCAAAATGCTAAGAAACGAAAATTTTCAAGACTTCTCTGGTTCATTTCAATATCTCTCGAATTTGGCCTTCAAACATTTAGCTGGTATATACCTCAAATCTCTTCATGATGAGGTAAGTAACCTATCAATGGAAATGTTGACAATTTTTGCACTCGTGTAGAAATGGGCAAATCAAAAGATTGTGTACAATGCAAGGCATTGATGAAATGAACCTAACTAGGGGAATGCATTACAGTTTTATTATGTTTTCAATTGAAACATTTGATAAACTACATGTAATATGCAACTATGTGTGTTGTTACAAAATGTAACACCTCACATAAGTTTTCATTTCATGTTTGTCCTTAGCGAGGGAAACACAAAAGTTCCAAAGGACTAATGCATTTACCTGATGAAGATGGGAATCACAATCTAGGTGAAATGCTAAATTCAGGGATAACAAATTGAGTTGATGTTATCATGCAAAGTAGATTCATATTAAGTTACGGTATATTTAATTTAGTTATACCTTCATATTTATATACACTTAACTATGTAGTTGAGTTGTTTATTTCATTTTCAAATTAGTAAAATTCATAAAGATGAAAGAAGAAAGAAGTAAACAACTCAAGTTCAAAATTAAATGTTATTTATTCATGAAGAAGTACAATGTTTCCCACACAAGTCATGGGATGTAAATCATAACTACTGAAGAAATAAGTACATGTGCATGAAGTTAAAAGTAAAAGAGTATAGAAGAAACCCATCATTTCCTTGGGCTTTTCTTCTAAGTCTTCTTCACTTCAGCTCTAGCTCCATCTTTCATCCAACTCTCTCCGGCATCACAAAGTGTACCTAAATAATGAAAAAGAAAATAACATCAATTTTGAGCTCAGGGTTTGATATGTACTCATGTACTATCTAACTACATGTAAATGGATTTCTTAATATCATAAGCATAAGGTACACAAGAGGACAAATATGAAATTGATAAAGTAGTATTCTAAGTAGTACATATGATTCCCAGAATCATTATAGAGAAACAGAAATTAAAAAAACTAAGGAACATAAGAGAGGCCAAAAAGCCTAAATATTTAATAAATATTTTCTTAAGTGTGTAGGTACAGGTAGCATATAGAGAAAGCAAAAATATTTTGCATAAATGATTACTATGCTAAAAGGAAAATATTTTCTGAAAGAATCTAGATGGTACGATTTTATGAACTGTTCCAGAAAAGGAAAATGCACCAGAAAACAAAGTTTTATCAGTTTTCATCAAACTAAAACAACTACTCAAATAAGGCATGATCTATGGGATGAAAGACATTGGAACACAAGCAAAAAATAAAGAATTCAAGCCTAAAATGACCATTTGTGAATTTTGGAATGACAAGAGCTTTCAAGTAAGAGAACAATTTTGAAGGTTTAGATTTCAGCATCAAAGACAACTTTTCAAAGTCCATTACAGTGTTCAGGATTCCAACATTTGAGCTAGAAAAGAAAGAAGTACAAATTCTTCCCAGTTTCCAAAATAAACATCCAACATATGAGTTTCAAGATGCAATATGATCAAGCAGGGCTTTGAAGGTTTAATGATTTCAAAAGTACAAGTGCAAAGGAATCAACTACAACTACATGATTGACATATTGATGGAAAAGAAGGTACAAAAATACAACAAAGTTCATTCATCAAGGCAGCTATGAGCTACAAGAAATTACAAATGTTGAAATCCATCAAACACTACAATCTATTCATAGCTAAAACAAAATTACCAGGACCATAGAGTGAAACATGACATCAATATCAATTGATCTAGAAGTTGCAATCAGAATTACAGTTTCATTAAGCTCAAATAAAAGTATGTCATCAAGTTATCATAATATTATGACCAATTTTCAATTACTGAACAACTATATGAATACAAGCCTAGATACAAATCAAAGGTGCACCAGTGGCAACTAGAGCCTCATTGGCCTGTTACAAGATTGGTAAAAATAAGATCAAAGCTGCAAAATCAATAGGTACATGTATGTGGTTTATGTACAAGTGCAGGATTGGAACCCCAAAGCTTAATAAGAAGCCTGTTCATAGTCATGTTTATGTTGTAAGAGAAACTATAAAGTGGTACAACTTTGTGGGTAGAGAAATTATAACAGTTCAAACCCATTTCATACAAGAATTCAAGTCATCATGGTTTGCAAAATCCTCATATGCTTTCCAATCGCATGATACAAATATATCAAACTCTCTATACAATTTGAGTAGAAGATTGAAAATGGTTTAGGATAATTTCATTCAACACATTAGTTCATTTTAATGGAAACCAACAACTTGATCTAGAATACAATGGAGTATGTATGAAGTGACAAAAACTCAAATTCAAAGAAAATATTTAGAGTATAAATGCATCTTAGAACACCCATAAGTTACAACTAAGCTATAAGTGTTTACAGATTAACACATAATCATTGAACAAAGAAGGTATTACGAATTATAGATGGGAGAAATAAACGATTTATATCATTTTCCAATTTATCAACTTGACAAAGTGAAGCGATGATTTAGAATACGAAAGATCATAATTCTTAGCCGTTTAACATTTATCAAGGGTTCAATCATCTAAATTTATGCGTTAAATATGAAGCAGAGACTTTAAAGGGAGAATCCTCTCAACCTTAAACCAAGTATGTTAGTATAGACAAATATCAAATTTAAGCTCATTATGCTCAGGAACAGAATGAAAAGAGGTTTCAAAGTACGACAACCAAAATGAATGAAGGAACCTAGATATGTACAAATATTTGATATCAAAGCAACAACCATTCATATTCAAGCTATGAGCTGAAATAAGTTCAAAGAAAAATCATAGGACCTATGAAATGAACCAGATGCCAGAGCTCGAGATATGATCAAGAATGATGACTATAATGAAGCAAGAATAGGGAAAAGGAACTCTTAGAACTTTAGACTTAATAGAGGCACATTATAATTGTGAAATATGGTGAAATAAGGTTGATTGTTACAAACCCAGAGGCACATTTAGAAAGCAGGGCTCTGAAATACAAATAATGGGGTTTGAAGCATTTTTAAAGCTATTAGCCAACATCGAAACCATCAATGCAATAAAATAGAAACTAAAACCCTTAAAGCAAACACAAGAATCACACCCAAAATGTAATAATGGCACCATTAAAGAGTACAGAGAAGTGAATAAATGGTGAACCAACATAGAACCATGAGAGTTCATAGTAAGAAAAGAAAAACCCTCACGCATATGTAGAAAAGGATTTTAAGAGGGAACAATTACGGTTCAATGTAATTTGGGCTTAATAGGACCACCAAGCTCTT
The DNA here is from genome assembly GCA_018340775.1 of Taxus wallichiana var. yunnanensis. Classification (NCBI taxonomy): domain Eukaryota; kingdom Viridiplantae; phylum Streptophyta; class Pinopsida; order Cupressales; family Taxaceae; genus Taxus; species Taxus wallichiana. The sequence goes on from CM031236.1 coordinate 548,386,767, forward strand.
GAAAAGCAAGGAAAACAAAAGCTGGAAGGCGAAATTAAAGAATTTCCACAAATTTCACACATGATAACCTCATGTTATGGCCAAGACTGATTGTTGAGGATTTTCAAAGAGCTCCGAAAGTCAAGAAAAACTTACTTGCTTCAATTGAATACATTGAAAACCTTAGAGGAAAATATGAGTTATAGGTGGAGGCAACATAAACATGGCTAAGTTAGGGCACAAAGTATAAGGTGTCTCCCTCTAATAAAGGCATTCAGAGGTAACCCAAAACTTTCATCAACACAATACAAAGTTCTAAATTTCACGGATCCTTCACAGTCAAAGAAGCGATCTTTAGAATATCGTTAATGGTTTTCCACCGATATCAAAAGAAAACCAACGAAGCTTAAAATAGCCATTAATGACATCCATATTCTTACAAAGCTTAAAAAAATTCAAGAATATGCACGCAATCAACTCTCAGAGTTATTTTTGCAAATGAATCAAGCTTGAAGAACATCACAGACTCCATAGTCACTCAAAATATAGAAAATGGAGGCCACACAAAAATGTGAGGGCTTCACCTATGAAATGAGAAATGCAAAGTGAACAATGATTTAGGGTTGAGTTGTTTTATTAACCCAACTCAACCTCAATCCATTCTAACTCGACCTGAGTAAAATATCAATGGTTGAGAGATTGAAGTACTAATATCGACAATCCATAACAAATCCACACTCACCTACCCCTATGTTGGGTCCAGAACCACAATTAGATATAATTCATTCAAGAGTTAAGATCAACAATCCAAATACAATAGTACAAATATAAAATACTGAGGAATGATCCCAAAATCAATGCAAACCCTAACTTAATTCATTTAGAGTTTACAATCATCGATGACAGAGATGAAAATTACAAGAATCAATGGATGGAGATCTGTCATCATATTCAATGCAACTTCAATGCAACCCATCTCAACATTACAAATAGATCACTTAATTAATTTATTCTAGACCCTAATATTTAACCATAGAGTCATCAGATCAAAGGTAGAGATTAAGTGAAGCACGAGATTGACGGTTAAAAATTAGAGTCCTAACTTTATTGAAAAACAAGGTTAGATTGGATTTAAGGTCAAAGCCACATACATCACAAATTGTCGAGCATCACGTGGAGTGGGACAAGGTCCCAATTAAACAAAATAATAATTTACATTGACAATTGATTAAGGTACTATCATTTTCCAAAAAAAAAAAAATCAAACACCGACCATCTTGAAAAATAGGTTGATGATTAATCAAAAGGTGGCCAAATCTTATATATGTTATGATTAACCGAGAGGGTCCCCAAAACATTACATGATGCTTATGATTATTAAAAGGGGTCAAACCAATGTTTTTCATGTAACACCAAGGTGGATAAGTGATATGATGAGAATAGATTCAATGGAAAATTGGAAGTCTAATTCCTAAACTTTCCAAAGGTTATCTTAAAATTTCTTAATGAACCTCGTACAAGGAAGAAAAGATAATTTTCTACATGTGATTAAAAAGGTGATAAATACAAGTGGAGAAGAATGAAGGTGGTCCCCACAAGAGAAGGAATTTTTTTAGTTTGTAAAGACAAATACATTATTTTCCTTACAGGAATAATACTATGCATGTAGTCACAACAAATAAAGATGTCATTATCAGCATGCAAAGTTGAGCATATGTAAAAATGTCAACATCAGTGCCTATAGGTGGTCCCCACACTTTAGGTTATTTTTTGTAAAGTGTTAAAGATGAAAGGAATTATTTTTTCTCACACAGGGAGATTAAATTTTTACATGTGCATCCAAGGGGGAAGAATTAAAAAATGCCTAAAATATCATTGCAAGTGGATCAAGTTACAAATGTCACATCAAGAAGAAGATGTCAAAGATTGAATGCACATTGGAGAAGAATTACATAGTAAGAAATGGCTATTATTAGCAAAACTGTTCATCCAATTTTATTAAAAATAGATTAGTCAATCGCACTTGGACTAAAATTTATTTTTACCTAAGGCTATTAATGCATCTTTGTAATCAGCACATCTATTTTTATTCCTTTATTTACTGATGATAAAGGGGAAAAATTAGCATGCATGGGCAAGTATAAATTTAGTCCATTTTTAGGATCGGTTGGGTGAATAATCTTACTTTATATTGAGTGCAATTGGAAAGTGGAGAGGAGGACTTGTCTAACATAGGCGTGCTTAAGCAAATTTTTCTAGTTTTTTCCTTGAATGAGAACGGATTTTTTCCTTTCCAATTATTTGTAGTGGTGTGTATATCTCATTAATTATTGTGAATGTCAAATTCCATGATTAATCAGCTTACCCTGCTGCAAATCTAGTAATTTTTGCATAATATTAGTGTGCATTTTTATCTTATTGTGTTGTTATGACTCATTCCCTCAATACACAAAGTGTTTTGCCTTAATATTTCTACTAAAAACTATTTGTTTTTGCATCCAAAATTCATTCTCAATTTTATTGTGCATGTACTCATTCAAATCCCTCATAATTTTTTGTTTATCAGCCCATTTTCAATTCATTTACACTCATTTTTACCCTCAAAACCCCGAACATTAGTTTAGGATACATCAAAAAGGAACCAGACTTGATACCGGAGACTCACCTCAACAATAATTATACCACATACCTAAGATGTTTCCATTCTATCTAAAAAAGTGAGAGATTGAGAAAAAGCTTAAAATCCATGCGGTCATCTCTCAACAAGAATTCACTTGCAAGAGATAACAGCTTTTGGCATGCTCAGTGAGATTACAAATAAGATTTGTAGCTGATTACAACAATTTACATTAGATTTACAGTGAAAGAAAGTCACTTTTGGAGTAACAAGCTGCATCAATTTATTCTAAAGATAAAAATAATTATTTGGTGACTCCGTAAGGCTGATTTCAAACTATTTTTTTAGCATATTCCATTCCTAAAGTGACTACAAGATCATCATTAAGAGGAATTCCTGCTGAGTTTAATTCATTACCTTTGAATTCTTCAAAAGGAAGAAGAGTTTGCAATACCTTACCTTATAATAGGCCTTGTTTTGAAAACCATCCTCCTAATCTTCCTTCACAATGTATTTGTCTTGTTGTTCAAATCCCGATTCATGCAATGGATATTCAACCACCCAAGAATTTTATGACCTTTACTAATGGCAGCCCTTTAGTAATTCAAGTTTATCAAGATATTCCCAATGTTGCCATGAAAACGTTACATTCATTCATTGGTGAAAATCATATTACTCCTACAGAGCACGTTAAAGATGTTGCAAGCCTTTGTGTTGTCTATAATATAACTCATGAAGATGTAGCCTTTAGACTTGTAGTTGCATCATTTAAAGGAAAAGCCTTGCAATGGTACGAACGTTAGAGATTGGGAGCATAAGAACTTGGGATGAGTTAGGGGAGATATTAATTAAGTAATTTCAAGACCATTACGATCAGCTTATATCTCATAGAGAAGTTGTCTACAATTAAAAGAGACCCTTATTAATTATGGCTAGTTTCAACATCCGTTTTGCTAGAACTTGGGATAGAATTCTAGCTAGTGTTAATCCTCAAGCTGATCATGTTTTTCTATACTACCTCGAGCCTTAAAAATGATCTTTCAACTATTTTTCATTCTATGGGAGGATAAAATCTCCCAACTTACTTACGCTATTACCACTAGATATGAAAACAACATTATTCAAGTCGAAATTAGAACCAAGACCTTCAATACATCTTATATCAGATTTTTCATCTATTCCACATCCTATTACCACTATAGAGCCTACTTTTTTAGCTCCATTAGATGATGTGTTCAAGGCTTTAAATACTATGGGTAATAAATTGAATTCAATTGAGAACATATTAGCACAGCCTACAAGGCCTTATCAAGCTCATTATCAAAAAATAAACAAAATGAACATAATAGGAAGCCCTACTAGCAAAAATTGGAACTGTAGACAACCATTTCAGCCAAGGCAATTTGACCGAAAGGCTCTAGTTCATCTAGCGCTCTTGTTCTAGTTAACATGGTTTCATAAGAATGGTGTCAACCTTGTAATCAACCTCATTCAGCTACCAATTTTCCAAATGCATTCCTTAATATAATAATTTTTGCACAACCTCAACCTGAATCATTATTCATGCCTCAAATAGAGGGTGAGCAACAAGAAGATCATAGTCAGAAACCACCAAAATAGAATGTATTCAAATTTGGAGAGGAATATTATCTATGCAGTCACCACTAGGTCTCAAGAAAAGGCTCAAGAGAAAGAAAAAAAACAAAATAGACGTGTCACCGCCAGTCTTGATAAAACAACAATTGTAGGTCAAAAAGAAGAAAAATGTTTTGTTGTTCCTAAAAAATAGCAAGTAGTTTAGCTCGAAAAGAGAAGGAAAATAATTGCGGCAGATCGATCCCGAGAAGACTCTTCATACCTCATATTTCAAAATTTGTTGAAGCGAGAGCCGATTTATGCTAATGATTACGCTAAAATGGTATAAAGTGTTTCAAAATCGGTTGCTTCTTTTACTATTGTTAAGGTAATGAAAAGCATAATATTAATATTTCACCGTGGGATGTGCTAAGTATTCTAGGACAACAACAATTACTTTCTCCTGAGCTTGCTCATCTCCATATTTAATCAAAACCTATAGAAAAGGAAGATTAGAAAAAATGGTCCTTGGAACAATGTAGCAAGACCGCATGAAGGAGGTTAAATGGATGGTTCAAAAGGTCTTAAATGCTCATGATATCAAGAATCCACCACCATTTTATCTATCTATGATTATTAGAGATCATTTAGTCCATAAGCTCGCATGGTTGATGGTGGTGCAATTAACAATGTCATACCAAAAGCAATTGCAAAAAAATTGGGCCTACAGTATGAGCCTACAGAGAAAAGTGTGTTGCGCTATATGAAATTGTACCCAACACAGTTGGCATTATCATAAATTTGGAGGTAACCTTACATGTTTGTCCTAATGTTACTATCTTATAAGATGTTATTGTCATAGATTTACCTCCCTACTTTACCTTATGTTTATCAAGAGATTTTACAACAAAGATAGGAGGTTATCTTTCTTCAGATTGGTGATTTTTGTTCTTTACTACAAGATATGGAGCTAAATTTACCATAAATTCATAACCTATAGCTATATCTCATATTGAATCTCATGATTCAAATGTTGCAACAAATTATACAACTTTAGATCAATCTTATTTTGATGTTACAATACATGTTTCTACACTAGATGGTGTTTCTAATATTTTTATAGATGAAAAGACTCGAGAAAAAATTGCTTATGATCCTTTAAAAGAAGCGAGAAGAATTTTTTTGGTGTCTATTTCTTGCATGAAGAAAATGCACCAATCCCCTTGCTATCTGAAATAGAAAAAACAACAGAAGGGCTATGGAATCCTCACTTCCATGGAGATAAAAACAAGAAAGGACAAGGTGCGGGTTTGATGCTTACTTCCCCTTCAAAAGAAAGGTACTTTTCAGCTTTAAGTCTTTAGTTCTCTTGTACTTGTAATGTAGCTAATACAAAGCATTAATTCATGGCTTGAAATGGGCCGAAAAAAGAGGTATCGAGTTCTGCAAGTTTTTGGTGATTCAGATTTAGTTATTAATTATGTGAAAATTTTTAATGTGTTTAAGAATTCATTGCTTAAATCTTACAAACAGATTTTTAGACTTAATGGATGATTTTGATGCTATTAACATACAATCTATTCCAAGAGTTGAAAACAAACATGTAGACTGACTTGCAGGAGTTGGTGTTAACTTTGATGTGTTAGAACAAATAGAAAACAACAAGGTACATCTATATATTAAGTTAGTTATTAGACATTAAGTACCTAATAATGAAAAAAAAATTTCAAAGTTTTTGAAGATGATGAACAAATTTACAGATTTTTGAAACAAGAAGCTGAATTTTTTGTGGTAAATCAGGAAAAAACTGTAACACTTCTATGGTGATCGATTGTTCAATTGAAGAAAAAAAAGTTTCCTCAAGAATTTGTCACATTACAATATATTTTTAGTAATGATGACTAGTTAAGAAAAGACAAAGGCAATATTTCAATGCACGCAGATAACTACAGGAGATCTTGGTAGATGATGAAAACAAACTATTTAATAGAAAGGTATGTTCCTCGGCTGAAAAATAGTTATTTATCAATGTATGCAAAGAATTCGGAGATGTTTTTTCTTTAAAATAAAAAATCAGAGAGGTTTCGATCCCATTTTATCTCAGCATACAATAAAATTACAACCAAATTCTAAGCCTATCGGGCGAGAATCAAAGGCATTCTAATCTAAAGATTTTAATTGCAAAGGCATTTTCTCCAAACAAGAACGAGATTAGCTATGCAACTTGAATGCTTAATTCCAAACTGATTAAATTAGGTATTGTCTTTGCAATTAAACATTCAAGTTTCATAGCTAATCTTGTTCTTGTTCGAAAAAAGAATAGAGAAATTTGGCTAGGTGTGGATTTTAGATATATTATTAAATCTTCATTAATAGATCATTATCCACTTTGCCAAATATGGATCATATTTTAAGAACAGGTTTCAAGTTTAGAAAAATTGTCTCTTTTCGATGGTTACAGTGGATACAATCATATCCTTGTGCATGAAGAAGACAAATAAAAAACAACCTTCACCACAAAGTGGGGTACTTATGCTTACAAAATAATGCCTTTTGGACTTTCAAATACTGGTGCAATATTTCAATGTGCAATGGACATGGCCTTTCACAACTTATTAAATAAATAAATATTGGTTTACTTAGATGATGTCACCATATTTTCAAAGAATTTTGATGAACATCTAATGCATTTAAGGTAGACTTTTCAGCTTTGCAGACAGTTTGGAATATCTTTGAATCCCAAAAAGTCCCTTATTTTAGTTCATCAAGGTAAATTTCTTAATCATGTTATTTCTATATAAGGTTTAACTATTGATCCTTTCATAATTGAAACTATTTCAAAGTTATCCTTGCCTCATCATAAGAAATCACTACAAAATTTTCTTGGAAAAATCAACTTTGTTAGAATATTTATTCCAGATTTTGTAGCATTGGTCAAGCCATTAACAACCATGTTAAATAAAGATAAGACCTTATCTTGGACTAAAGAAAGGGAGAAAAGGATTTGGGGCCATCAAGTCATCTGTTCACAAGATCCTATTGTTGAAAATCCAAATTTTGATAAATATTTTACAATGTATGCAATTGTAGGAGCCGAGACTATTTCAGCTATATTAACTTAGGTTAATGATGAAAATAATTAATAGCCAAATGCCTTCTTTGGACATATTTTTCGTGACTATGATACAAGGTACACATTTCTTGAGAAACAAGTAATTTTAGTATTTATAGGATTAAAAACATTCAAGTAAATGCTTTCTAATAATAAGATACATGTATTAGTCTCGCATCCAAGTGTTAAAGCATTCTTGTTGAACAAAGAGTTGAATGATTAGAGAGTAGGATGGATTATGAAGGTTATGGAGTATGATGTTGACATCAGCGTTGCCAAAAACAATTTGAGGAAAAGGTTTGTGTGAACATATAATTTTTGATATGGAAAAATAGCAGTCAGTAGAATCGAAGATACATAACAACATGCTAATATTAAGTATCAACAATCGGATATCATGGTACAACTAGAAAATCAGCAACCCGAACTTAGTCAAGAAGTTTATGAATCAAGATGTATGACTAATTTGGTTAACTACTTAAAGCATGGAACTTATCCACAAGGTATGGACAAGAATAAATGAATATATTATAGGTTACAAGTTGTACCTTATGTTTTAATTGATGGTGTGTTGGTTAAAAGAGATATAATTGGAATTTTGTTGTGATGAATTGATTATTATAGAATTCAACAACTATTATCTAAATTTCATGAAGGAACTGCATGAAGTCACTTTTCAACACATTGAACAACCTTAAAAATTATGAAATATAGTTAGCATTGACCCAAAATATTCAAGGACTACTTCAAATGCATCAGAAAATGTAAGAAATTTGTTTTCTTTGTTGGAAAGGAGTGTTTAGCTTTACTACCCCTACAAAGATATTTCAAAGGATCAGTCATTCATGCATTGGGGTCTTGACTTCATTGGCATGATAAATCCACCTTCGTCACAAGAATACAAGTGGATCTTGACTACTACATATACACATTGGAATTAAGTAATAGCATTGAAAGAAGCTAACGAGACTTCAATCTTATCATTCTACGAAGGAATAATTTGTAAATTTGGTGATCCATCAACTATCATTTCGACAATGCTTTGGCATTGCTTGGTGCAAAGGTAACAGATGGGGCTATTAAGCATGGAATTTATTTAAGTACCTCATATAATTATTACCCACAAGGTAATGGATTAGCTTAAAGAAATAACAAACATCTTTTGAGGATCATCAGAAGAACACTTAAGGAAAACCAAAGAGCTTAACATCTGATGTTAAATTCAACGCTTTGGGTTGATAGAGTGACTCCTAAAATATTAGTTGGTAATTCACTATACAAGCTAGTTTATGGATGAGAGACAAGAATGCCTATTTCATTTGAGTTTCTCACATTGGATTTAGTACACCAAATGGAATTACTTGAGAATGAACCATTGCGGGTTTGTTATAAACAATTAATGGAGTTGTGAGAGCCAAGAGATCAAGCTCATCTGAACATGGAAAAGAATAAAAAACATATCAAGAAAATATTTGATAAGAAGGCTAAGTTCAGAGTCTTCAATGAAGGAGACATTGTGTTAAAATGGGATATTGATCGTGCCAAGCCAGGAAACCACACGAAGTTTGATATAATCTAGAGTTGTCCCTACATGATTTTAGCTTGCAAAGAACACAATGCATTTCAACTTTCAAGGCTAAATGGTATGTTTCTTAAATATTGTTATTGAAAATCCTACAATGTTTAGTTAGAGTAGGATTTCCCTTTCAATAAGTGTATTTCATGCGCATTACAATTTTTTCCAATTCAATAAAGTACATTCCATGCCCAATCCTTTCCCAAATTTAGTTTTTATTAAAAGGTGGTTTAGGTTATATGCTTTAATTCCATTCCCAATGGACAAGAGCAAGGCAACGGTCTAAAAGCCGAAGGAAACTTTCCCATGAGGATTTCTAGAAATGTTGAAAATTTCTACACTCATGTAGAAATGGGCAACTCAAAATTTTGTTTACAATGGAAGGCATTAATGAAATGGACCTAACAAGGGGAATTAATTACATTTTTATTGTGTATTCGGTTACAACATTTGACTAACTACATGTAATCTGTAGCTATGTTTGTTATTACAAAATGTAACACCTCACATAGGTTGTCATTCCATGTTCGTATTCAGTGAGGAAACACAAAATTCCTGAAGGACTAATGCATTACCTTGATGAAGGTGGGAATCATAGTTTAGGTGAAATTCTAAATTTGGGAACAACAAACAGAGTTACAATTTTCATGCATCAAATTCATTTTAAGTTATAGGTACATTTAATCTCATTATCCCTTCATGTTTAGATACACTTAAACATGTAGTTGATTTTTTTATTTCATTATACAATCAATCCATGTCATAAATATGAAAGCATAAAGAAGTATACAACTCAAGTACATAAATTAAATGTTATTTATTCATGAACAAGTACAATGTTTCACACACAAGCCATGGGATGTAACTCATAAATACTGAAGAAAGAAGTACATGTGCATGAAGTTAAAAGTAAAAGACTATAGAAGAAACCCACCATTTCCTTGGTATTTTCTTCTTAGTCTTCTTCACTTCATCTTTAACTCCATCTTTTATCCAACTCTCACAGCATTCATAGTGTACCTAAAAAATGAAAAGAAAATGACATCAATTTTGAGCTCATGGTTTGATATGTACTCATGTACTATATAACTACATGCAAAACGATTTCTTAATATCATAAGCATAAGCTACACAAGAGGATAGATTCAAAATTTATAACTAAGTATTATGAAAACAATACATATGATTCCTAGAATAGTTACAGAGAAAGAGAAAATAAAAAAATAACTATGGAACATAAGAGAGGCCAAAAAACCTAAATATTTTCTAATTATTTTCTCAAGTGTGTAGGTACAAAAAGCACATCGAGAAAACAAAATATTTTGCATAAATTATTATTGTGCTAAAAGGAAAATATTTTCCAAAAGAATCTAGATGGTACAGGTTTATGAACTATTCAAGAAAAAGGAAAATGCGGTAGAAAAATAAAGTTTTATCGGTTTTCATCTTACAACAACCGATCAAATAAGGCATGGTCTATGTGATGAAAGAAATTGGAAAACGAGCAATAAATAAATAATTTAGGACTAAAATGACCATTTGTGAATTTTGGAATGACAAGAGATTTGAAGTAAGAGAACAATTTTCAAGGTAGATTTAAACATCAACGATAAATTTTCAATGTCCATTACGGTGTTCGGGATTCCAAAATTTGAGCTAGAAAAGAAATAAGTACAAATGATTCCCGGTTTCTAAAATAAGCATCCAACATATTAAGTTCAAGATGCAATATGATGAAGTAGGGATTTTAAGGTTTAATGATTTAAAAGTAAAAGTGCAAAGGAATCAGCTACAACTACATGATTGACATATTTATGGAAAAGATGGTATAGAAATACAAAAATTTCATTCATCAAGACAACTATCAGCTACAAGCAATTAAAAATATTGAAATCCATCAAACACTATAGTCTATTCACAGCTAAAACAAAATTACCGTGCCCATAGAGTGAAACATGACATCAATATGAATTGATCTAGAAGTTGCAATCAGAATTACAGGTTTCATTAACCTCAAATAAAAGTATGTCATCAAGTTATCATAATATTATGACTAATTTTCAATTACCGAACAACTATATGAAAACAATCCTAGATACAAATCAAAGGTGCGCCAGTGGTAACTAGAGCCTCATTGTCTGTTAAAAAATTGGTAAAAATCATATCAAAACTACAAAATCAATAGATACTTGTATATGCCTTAAGTACAAGTGCATGATTGGAAGCCCAAAGCTTAATAAGAAGCCTGTGCATAGTCATGTTTTATGATGCAAGAGAAACTACAAAGTGGTACATATTTATGGGTAGAGAAATTGTAAAAGATCAAACCCATTTCACACAGAATTCAAGCCATAGTGGTTTGCAAAATCCTTAGATGCTTTTAAAGGACATGATACAAATATTTCAAGCTCTCTATACAATTTGATTAGCAGATTGAAAGGGTTGAGGATCAATTCATCCAATACTTTAGTTCATTTTAATGGAAACCAACAACTTGATCTAGAATAAATTAGAGTATGTATGAAGTGAAAAAAAATTAGATTTGAAGAAAATATTCAGAGTATAAATGCATCTCGAAACACCCTAAGTTACAAGTAAGCTATAATTGTTTATAGATGAACATATATTCATTGAACAAAGAAGGCGGTATGAAATACACAGTGAGTAATAAACAATTATATTATTTTCCAATTTATCAACTTGACAAAGTGAAATGATGATTCAAAACATAGAAAGATCATAATTCTTAGCCATTTCAAAGTTATCAAGGGTTCAATCATCTAAATTTATGCATTAAACATGAAGCAAAGATTTGAAAGGGAGAATCCTTCTCAACCTTAAACCAAGCTAGTATAGAAAAAGATCATTATTCTTAGGCATAATGAAAATAGGTATCAAAGTATGACATCCAAAATGAATGAAGAAACCTAAATACGTACAAATATTCGATATCAAATAAATGACCATCCATATTCATGTTATAAGCTCAAATCAGTTTGAGGAAAACTCACAAGACTTGTGAAATGAACTCGATGTCAGAGCTCAGATATGATCAAGAATGATGACTACAATGAAGCGAGATTGGGAAAAGGAACTCTTAGAAATTCATACTTAATTAAGGCACACTATAATTGTGAAATATGGTGAAATAAGGTTGATTGTTACAAACCGGAGACAAATTTAGAAATCTTTAAATAATGGGGTTTGAATAATTTTTTAAAGCTCTTAGCCAGAGTACAATCATCAATGCAATAAAATTGAAACTGAAACGCTCAAAGAAAACACAAGAATCACACTCAAAATGTAATACTGGTGCCATTAAAGAGTAAAGACCACTGAATAAATGGCAAACTGGCATATAATCACGAGTGGACATAGTAAGAAAAACAACAAACCCTCGTGCATATGTAGACAATGATTTTCAAAGGGAACAATTAACAGTAAAATGCAATCTGGGCCTAACATGACCACCAAGCTCTTGAAAAAAATAAAAACAAAAACAAGAAAGGCAGAAATTACAAAGTTTCCACAAATTTCACACATGACAAACTAATTTTATGGCCATTACATATTGTTTAGGATTTGCAAAGATTTCTGAGAGGTAAGAAAGAATTAATTATTTCAGTCGAATGGATCAAAAACCTTAGAGAAAATTTACGTTACAAGTCAAGCCAACATCAACATGGCCAAGTTAGGGAACAAAGTATAAGGTTTCTCCTTCTAATAATGGTGTTCAAAGCTAACCCAACACTTTCATTAACACTTTGTACAAAGTTCTAAATTTCACAGAGCCTTTGCAGTCAAAGAAAAAATCTTCAGAATATCCTTAATGGCAGTCCACTCATATCAAGAGAAATCCAAGGAAGATTAAAAGACTCATTAACGAAATTCATCTTCTTAGAAAGCTTCAAAACAAAGTGAAGAATATGCACACAATGAAATCTCGATTTATTTTTTCATAGAAATCAAGATTGAAGAATATCATAGACTCCACATGATCGAGATCAAAATGCAAAAAAATGGAGGCCATGAAAAAAAAATTCTTGGGCTTTTCCCGTGAAATGAGAAATGCAAAATTGAATAATGAGTTAGGATTGAGTTATTTTATCGACCCAACTCAACCTCAAGCTAGTCTAACTTGACTTTAGTAAAAGATAAATAGTCGAGAGATCAAAGTACTAAGATCGACGATTCACGAATATCCACAGTTCACCTACCCCTCTGCCGGGTCAAGAGCCACGATTAGATAAAACTCATCTGGTGAGTTCGGATCGAAAATCCAAATGCAATAATACAAATATCGAAGGCCGAGGAATGATCTGAAATAATCCAAACCCTAACTTAATTCATTCGAGTTTACAATCATCGATGGAAAATATAAAAAAATTACAGGAATCAATGGATGGAGATCCGTCATCATATTCAATGCAACAAAACTCAACATTACCAACGGATCATCAACTTCATTTATTGCACACGCTAAGCTTCAACCATGGATTCATTAGATCAAAGGTAAGGGGTTAAGTGAAGCACGAGATTGATGGTTGACAATCAAAGTCCTAACTTCAATACAAACTAAGGTTAGATTGGAGTTAATGTCAAATTCGTTGACATCATAAAAAGGGTCGAGAATCATATGGAGGGAAGAAGGTCCTAATTAAACAAAATAATCATTTGTATTGACCATAGATTAAGGTCCTAAATCATTTTCAAAAAAATAATCAAATACCGACCACCTTGAAAAGCAGGTTGATGATTAATCAAAAGGTGGCCAAATCTTATGCATGTTATGATTAATCGAGAGGGTCCCTAAAACATTACATGATGCTTATGATTATTAAAAGGGGTCAAACCAATGTTTTCCATGTAACACCAAGGTGGCTAAGTGATATGATTAAGATAGATGCAATGCAAAGTTGGAAGTCTATTTCCTAAACTTTCCAAAGTTTATCTTAAAATTTTCTAAGGAACCTCGTACAAGGAAGAAAATATAGTTTTCTACATGTGATTACAAAGGTGATAAAGACAAGTGGAGAAGAATGAAGGGGATCCCCAGCAAGAGAAGGAAATTTTTTTAGTGTTAAAAGACAAATACATTATTTTGCTTGCAGGAATAATATTATGCATGTAGTCACAAAAGATAAAGATGTCATTATGAGCATGCAAAGTTGAGCATATGCACAGATGTCAACATCGAGCTAAGTGCAGCAGAGTCCCCCAAACTTTGGGTGAATTTTTGTAAATTGTTAAAGTTTTTTTTTCTCACAGGGGAGATTAAATTTTTGCATGTGCATCCAAGGGGACAAATTAAAAATTTCCTAAAATATAATTGCAATTGGATCAAGTTACAAGTGTCACATCAAGTAGAAGAAGACAAGGATTGTCTCGCACATTTGAGAAGACTTACGCATAAGCAAGGGCTATTATAAGCCAAATTATTCATAAATTTTTATTAAAAATACATTTGTCAACCGCACTTGGACTGAAATTTATTTTTAACTAAGTCTATTAATTCCTCTTTGTAATAAGCACGTCTCTAATTATTCCTTTATTTATTGATGATAATGGGGTAAAATTAGCATGCATGGGCGAGTACAAATTTAGTCCATTTTTAGGATGGGTTGGGTGAATAATCTTATTGTATATTGTGTGCAATTAGAAGGCACGGAGGAGGATATTTATTACATAAGAGTGTTGAAAAAAAAATTACTAGTTTTTCCCCTTCAATGAGAACAAATTTTTTTCCTTTCCAATTATTTATAGTGGTGTATATATCTCATTAATTCTAGTGAATGTGAAATTCCCTAATTAATTATCTTACCTTACTGCAAATCTAGTAATTTCTACATAATATTAGTGTGCATGTTTATCTTATTATGTTGTGGTGACTCATTCCCTCAATACACAAAGTGTTTTCCTTAATATTTCTGTTGAAAACTATTTTTTTGTTCATCAAAATATTCATTCTCAATTTGATTGTGCATGTACTCATTCAAATCCCTCAACAAGTTTGGTGTATCAACCCATTTTCAATTCATTTATAGTCATCTTTTTACCCTCAAAACCCCTAAAAATTATATTTGGATACATAAAAAAATTTACCTTTATACTAGAGACTCACCTCAATAATAGGTATACCCACAAACCTGAGATGTTTCCATTGTATATACAAAAGTGAGAGATTCAAAGAAAACTTAGAACCCCTGTAGTCATTTGTCAATAATGTTGCATTTTTAAGAGATAATAAGAAATATCAAGAAGTATACTATCTCATCCACCTATCATACTTATCCAATTCATGGCATAAGGCTTTTAAAAACCTAGATCTTTGCAACTGATCCGGGGATGGTCTGAAATCACAAAAACTAGTCTTCTATACAATGTGGTCAAACACCTCCAAGGAAATTTTTAGAGCTCCCTATCACCTCCAACACTTCAATTTGGATGTATAAAATATTTTCAATCATTTATATCCATAGGTCAAATAGAGAAACATTCACCTACCATCTCATTCTGACAAGCTTCTCAAGAGGCCTAAATAAGCAATTTTGGCACAATCACCTCCAAGCAAGAAATGACCTTTCCAAACTAAAATATTCACTTCCACACATCATATTTCATGTAAAAGGATGATCAAGACAAGAAAAAACATCCATACAATGCAATTCAACATGGATACCTTCATTCTTCTTCGTTGGCTTCGCAAAACAAGCTCCTCTTGTCAAGATAAGCTCAAACATGCACTCAATATTCCAATTTTATCCAAATGAGTTACTCAGATAACTTCATGAAGCTTATGTATACTTCCCCAACATCATCCACCTCGTACTTGAGCATATTACCCTTTGCAAGTTTTACTTGTACACTTTGAAATATTCTTAGAAAGACTATTTTTGAGTGGGACCCACCAAGTGAAAAGAAGCCAAATCACCATGTAAATTTTCTATTAGGATTCCTCCACATGTTCCAATATATGTTAAAGTAAAACAATGGATATTGGTAACCTAACCAAATAAATTTTCCATAACTAGTTCAAATTGGGTCTTGAAGGAATACAAACATGCTCACAAATATGAATATAACTTCTCAAATAATAAACCAATCAACAAAATAATTTTTGCACCATTATTTTATCCCTATTTACTCAATTTCTGTAATGGATGGATTATTTGAAGGAGGATTCTCAATTTTTCTTGACTGCTAATAAGTTTGGTGCCTAATTTACATACTTTGAAAAACTGGTTTTGGCATAACTTGCAAAATATTCATCCTCAACTTCTAAAATTATTCTAAGACCTTAAGGACACATCTATATTACAATTAAAATTTATGTTTTTCTCTGGTTCATCATGTATATTTCCATTCCATCTCATCTAGCTAGCCTTTAGTCTCTGATTCTCATCTACTCTACTAGTCTGGCTTGTATGAGTGCTCAAAACACCTGATTGACCACTTGTGAGTCCTTGTAAAACTCAAAAACACTATTCCATGCTAAAAATATCCTATTTTTTCATCTTCATGCCTTGGATCATCATATCACACCTTTCTTACTTGTGGAAATTCTTAAGAAAATACTATACTTGACTTTGTTTAACGTTCAAAATCTGGTTTTATTATTGTATCATCTTCTCGTATATTTTGTGCCACATCATGATGCTATATCCATTCTTTTTCTACTTCGGTTATAGTGGATTTTCATGTTTTCTTGATTTACACCATGTACTTGCATTAGGCCAAGGCCTAAAATGACTTGACTTGACCCATACATTACATGACTAAACCATTTGGACATGTTACGAGTCATTAACACATGTCACTCACCTCATGTACCTTTTTTGACCTTCATAAGACCTTTGAGAGAATAAAAACACACATATACACCTTTGGAGAGTCTTAGATCACCTAACCAGCATGCCTAGATCACCTAGGCAACATAAGTAGATCACCTAGACCACTTGACATCAATGACAACACAAATGCTACACTTATAACAAACTCCTTATTTTTCATTGATGGAAGTATTCCTAAAACATTGATGGCAACTATGACTTACTTGGATGACACCTTTTGTATGTTTCTCCACAAACTTCTACCTCTTTGACATCTATGACAAAGACTACATTGAATCCTAGGTATGAAAATGACAACACAAGAAAACAATGCAAAAATATGACTTAGTTGGCTAAGAAAACTCCCCCTGGGACTGTATTGTCTTCGAGTTTTATTCCTTTAACAGCATGAAGATCCTCTTGGACCTAAAAATACTTTTTTCCCTTCCTTCAGATCTAAAAAAATGTAGTAAACCTTCTTCATAGAGCTATATCCACTTGAGAAGGTACAAAATTGGCTCAAATATTCTATACCTTGGTCACACATCTCTTAAGAGAATACATCAATCATTTTAGATTTCAACACATGTTATCCAACTTGTTTTAGAAAACAATCCTTTCACCTATTCATCATGTTCATGCATCATTCTGGGATTTATAACTACTACAAAGAAAGTTAGCTTTCTATGCACTTGATTAGACTCTTGTCAAGCTTATCAAGTATCTATGTAGATCCAAAGACATGTTTCATGTTTTTGCAAATGCAAATATGCACCAATCTAAGTCATTGTTGCAAGATCTCTAATGACAATGTATCACACTCATTACCATCTTACTGCAATCATTTAATAGTCACCTCGCTAGTTTCTATCTTCATCCATCCATAGGCCACACATGCTCTCTCTATTTCTCTTTCTTTCTTACACAAATATCAGGCCTAAACTTCTTCACATGAAATTTTTGCACATTTTACCTTACCTTACTTATGCTCTTGTAATATCCTTACCTTTTCAACACTATAATTTACCTTTTGTACACTCTTTCACTATTTTCATTTCAAGATCTCGAATGTACCTTGACCTTATTTCATTGCACTCTACATTATTGTCATACTTATTTTTATCATCCTCTTACTTATAGTTTCATGTTTTAATTTTCTCCTGTAACACTTTTTCGATGATTTCAAATTTGATCTCCACATGAGGTTAGACCTCCAATATTTGTCAAGAGGCATATCTCTTCAAATGTATGAGTTCACTAAGATACCTATTATAGCGACACATTTCACCGATTAAGTTACACCTTTTTATCTTTCCTTCAAGATGAATCAAACATTTTTCCATGGTCTTGCTATTCATTCTAACTATTTTTAGTCTTCATTGCATACAATGGAACTTGTTTGAGTCAAGAATTTACTTATATTTCCAAGTGGACTTCAAAAACATCAGCTTCACTATTGTCCCTTCCTTCTTGACATCAAATGTCTCATTAGAGAGTCAATCTTACTCCCTCGACTTAATGACCTATTAAGACTTTTAGATCACCTGTAGACATGTAACAGTTAGATAACTTATCATAAAGATACATTTCTTCTATAAAGGCATAAATAAAGTAAAAATTTCTTCTTATCTTAGGTACCAAGAGATATGATGAGGATAAACAACTTTAATCACATATCACACACTTGATGACCCTGATATGAGGTTTATTTCATCGTTTCAACATTAAAGAATGAAATCGAGTCTTGTAAACAACCATCTAAACCTTCATATGAACCTCTGAAACTATAATTTTTGTGAATCTTATGATACGGTTGTACACTTATCCTTGAAACACAAACATTACTTCATAGATTACATCCTTTGATATAAAAGAAAAACTTGACTAGACTCAACACATAGATGTTATCTTGATAAAGCCACACATAGGTCATAGTATAGTCTAGAACCACTCATAGTGCCACACACTGAGCATATCGTCTTCGTCTTGTGAAACTCACTATAGACTTTGAGCAATATTATTCTTGCAATTTAACAATTACGGTTCTAAAATTTAAACCCTATCATGTATTCAGTACTTGAAGAAAGTGTCGATCAACATCTAGAGACCTATATCATGCTTTTACTAGCTCAAATAGAATGCATGAACTTTTTCTTTTCATGGTAATTACATTTCTACATGAGCTCGGATGGGGAGGAAGAGGTTTGTAACAACATTAATACCTTTTGGCTTTTTCTAAGAGTAAACATATTCAAACAAGAGGTTCCATGACCTTTCAACTCTCCATATTCTTTTTCAAGCTTGAGCTAAATAATTTCATTCATGGAATGAATGAAGATAGGCAAGTGTGTCTTTTAATATTCAAGAGAGAATTTTCAACATCTCCATCCAATCTAGAGTTTGAGCTTTTACTAAGGGTTATCCTTTTGATTTCAACTGAATTTTCATTTACCTTAAATATGTTAAGTTCCATTTAATACAACATCAATTTGTGAAATCTTCGATATCAATTTTTTATGATGTAACAATGATACGAGAACTCTTTGAATTTTCACAAGAAAATGTGAAACTTAATTAATGAAAGTTGACAACATCAATTGTTATAGACTTTTATGGATTTAATTTTCTAATATGAAGGTTTGCGAGCTTGATCATGATTTAGAGACCATTTTCAACCTCCATATATCCTCTTATTAGACTTCACTTTGAAAATTTTCAATCAAATTATTCAAAAACTTCTAAGAATCCACAAAGAAACCATATTTGTTGACTAAGAATGAATTTATTGGAAGTATGAGATAAAAATATCATTTTGTTGATGCATAATCACAACACCCTTAAATGTCTGCAACGTGATGGGTTGAGACTCTCAGTGTGATTGCATAACATGGAGCTTCTCCCAAAGTGTGGGACTTTGTGAATCGGAGAGCTCTCTAGATGAAGGTTGGTTCCTATTCCTCTATTCAAGTGCACACATTCATATTGCAGAGGATCTACTCTAAACCTACTCTAGCTTGTCAAGGAGACAATGGTTAAGGAGATACAAGAAATAAAACCTAAACTAACAAGGGTGATGCACCAAAGGAATGTTGAACACCTACTTTGCAATAAACACAAACCATAAAAATGCAATACAATCACCATGCACAAATAACCAGGACTACAATGAGAGATCAGGAAGGAGACAATGAACACAAGAGAGGGTTGAAAATTATCCACATGCATGCATTATTGCTCTAAAAAGTTTATATAGTGCATTACATTGGCCAATAGGCACAAAATTACATTACAATTTGAATAGGAGGCTTGGAATCTACAAATCCACTTATAGACAAGAGAAGAAGGGAGGGTGCAAATCAGAAATGTCCAACCCTTAGAAAAATTCCCCTCCTTACAATATAGAGGAAGAGTAAGAGAGAAACGAGGGAAGGATTCAAAATCCTACTCCAACCACCCTAGAAAATGAATTGAATTCACCTCACTAATGTGGTAGGTGAGAATCCTAACCTCAAAAATGGTGAACTGTATTTATTCCAGTAAAAGTTGAGATCATTTGAAAGTCAGAGTCCAGTCTTCCACGTGGGATTTTACATTATCTTAAAATATCTAAGAATTTAAAATTCTTGGTGGGCTTCATGATTCATCTTTGAATTGGCCTTCCGCCAAATATTTTCCAAACTTCTTTGGTTTGGGATTCTATCTGTGTGAGATCTACATGGAAGCCCCACGCATTTGTGAGATTTTTGCTACCTTTTTTAGGGTCCTGGGAATGTGACATTTGGACACTTGGCATCGTTCACGAACCTATTGCTTCGTTCCCTTGTGTTTTGGCTTAGTCCCTCCTATTTGGCGAGCAACTACATCTGACCCTAGACACGTGGAGGGTCTATGCACGTTTGGGACCAGCCTCCAGATTTTACTTTTGAAGTTACGTTGATGACGCACATGGAGGCTTACGTTGGCTCGATGCTTTACTTCAACTTTTCAATGGCTAGTTCTACCTTTTTGGGTTCTAGACATGTGGATATCTTGCACTCATCAGGGGACCTGATTTTGAGCATCATACCAATAGTGTGCCAAAGAGACACTTGGAGGCTTCCACTAGCTCTTAGACTTTTCAACGGCTGTGTAACTTTCTTGGACCCTAGACACATGGATCACCTGCACTTGTTTGGGGATCTAGCTCCAGATTTTATTTTTGAAGTTACACCAATGAGGCACGTGGAGGCTTCTACTGAATCTTTTATACTTAGCCAATTCAGGACTCAATTGAACACTGCATTTCTCCATTTCCTCTTGTTGAGCTTTGATCTCCTTTAACATTGTTTGGCCTCATTTTCTAACCCCCGCTTCTCTATTTTTCGTCGAAACCACCCGTAAATTGATTTTTGGGATCGAATGTGATCTCGAACAACTGAACCAATGTCTCCATTTCCTCTTTTGCAAGGTCATGTTTGATCAATTTTTCCTAAGGGCCACAATTAGATAACCATGTGGTGACTCGCGGGATCACCTACCTTCTAGGTGAAAATATCAGTTACCTTGAAGTATTCATTAGGCGGGAGTCATGAATGATAGCCTGGTAGTGATCCTATTCCTGAAACCTCGAGCTCGGCAGATTGGAACTGTTGGCAATTAATCTACTCCACTGCTTGCACTCTCAATTTTCATAAGAAAATCTTGAAGGTGAGATTTCTGAGAGTAGAAAATTGTCTTGACTGGAGCATTCACCTGCTTATGGAAATGGACTATAGGCACACATTCACTTGGAGGCACACTGAATGCACAATGATACAACCTTAGAGCAACAAAACTTATGCCAAAGTACTTAGGGAAATTGAAACCTATACTACAACAAGACAATGTGCATATGCACTTAGAGGAATTAAAATCCTAGGCTAATATTTACAAGGGTGAAACTTTCCTTTCAGTAGCAATGTTTGAGATAGATTCCATTAACCGAATCGAAGCTCCTCTCCATCCAATGTAGATAATTGGAAGGCATTTCTACTTTTACATCATGTAACCATGTAGGGGCCACTCCAAATAGCATCAAATTTAGAATGCCTTCTTGGCTTTTCCCGATCTACATCCCACTTTAGAACTAGGTCCCTTTCTGAAAGGTCCTTGCTCTTGCTTTCTTATCAAACCATATCTTAATTAAGGCTTGATCCTTTTCCATTGTTTGAACTACATGTTCCTTGATTTCTTCTAATTCCATTAGCTCTACATACCTAGCCTCCATTGGTTCAAACTCAAACAACTCCAACTGCTTCATGAGATCTAATGCAGGTAATTCTAATGATATATGCAACACTGCCTCTTTCCCATAGAGTAGCTTGTAAGGGGAATTACCTGTAGACCTCTTTGGTGTGATTCTGTCAGCCCACAATGCTGATTTGAGCTTGGTATGCCATATCCTTTTATTTTCATCTAGATTCCTTCTGATGATCCTTAGAAAATTCTTATTTGTGGAATCTTCCTTCCCATTACCCTGCAGGTAATAATTTGAAGAGGTGCTCAAGTAGGTTCCATTCTTGACAGCCCATTATGTGATCTTGGAACCTAGGAATACCAATGCATTGTTTGATATGATAGTGGCCGGTACTCGAACCTAGTCACTATCCCTTCATAAAATTCTAGAATACTCGACTCATTAGCTTCTTTGAGTGCTACCGCCTCGGTCCACTTGGTGAAATATTTTATTGCTATGAGAATCCACTTGTGGCCTTTGCTTGAGTTTAGATTGATGGACCCAATGAAGTCTAATCCCCATTGCATGAATGACCGGTCAACTAAAATTGGGTGCAATGGAAGTGCTGCTAACCTTTCGTTTCCTGTGAAGAATGCACATTTTTTACACTTTTTGATCCGTGTGTAGCAGTCAGTGAACACTATGGGCCAATAATAACCTACCTTAATTATTTTGAAAGCTGTTACCCATAGAAAAAAATGACCTCCATCTTCTCCATCATGAAACTCTGGTAACACCTTATCGATTTGACCTATTCTGATGCATCTGAGTAGAACACCATTGATGTCCCTTTTGAACAAAAAACCATCAATAAGCATGTATGGAATGGCTTGTAATCTAAAGTTTCTCCTCTTAGCTTTACTCATTTCTGAGGGCATAGGCCTGTTTGTAGGAAGTGTATCATATTTTGAGTCTAACAAGGGATACACACATCATCATTTTCTTGTTCTTGACCATCTTGTAGTACCAAGACAACTCCATTTCCATTGCTTGCATCAACTTGTTGAATTGAGGCTAGATATTCACATAGTCCCTTTCCATGGACCAACTTCCGACCTTAATTTCAATGTCATATTCCATGACACGAGTGATCCATCCTACACATTTCTCATTCACATCCTTGTTCAAAAGGAAGTCCTGACTCTGCATGAGAAACTAATAGTTGGATCCTGTTGTTTGAGACTAGGTGTTTGAACTTCTTTAAGCTCCTGATCACTTTGTAAGGACATGCTTCTCAATGAAGGAGTACCTCACTTCATAGTCCTACAAGCCTTGAATGAAGAAGGAAACTGTTGTTCAGATCCCTCTTTGTTTTGTTACACTAGGATTGTAAAAATTGTGTCCCCACCACCAAAGGCATAAAGCATGAAGTCCTTAGAGAAGTATGGATTGATGAGAGTTGGAGCTTGGGATATGGCTTCTTTGATGGCTTCAAAAATTTATTTTCCCTCATTTGTCCACCTAAATGCCATGCTCTTCACAATAGTAACAAACCTACGGACAAAATTGATTCTTCCTAGAAATATCTAAAGAGCCTTCTTATGACTTGGCAAGGGAAGTGCTTGAATTACTTCAAATATTTCTAGGTCGATCGTTAATCCTTCCTTTGACACAATATGACCTAGGATATTTCCTTCTTGAGCTAGGAATATGCATTTTTGGGATTCAATGATACCCAAAATATTCTACATCTTTGAAATACTCTCTCGATGGAAAAGGTGATCCGCTATGTTTTTGGAGAACACAGTGATATCATCAAGATATATCAGTACTATTTTGTTGATCAAACCCTTGAATTCCATGTCCATCGATCTCTGGAAGGTGGACACTAGCACTAGACAATGAAAATGAAATCTTCTTGTAGGCATAGGTGCCCCACTTAGTGGTGAAATCCATTTTGAGCTGGTCGTCCTCTTTGACCATTATCTAATTATACCCTAAGTATCCATCCAGGAGAGAAAATATTTTTGATCTAAATACTACTTGTAATATTTGTTCCATTGAAGGGAGTGGGTAGTGGTCTTTGAGAGATGATTTTTTCAAGTCTCGAAAGTCCACACACAACTTGATTTCTCCATTATTCTTCCTGACTGGTACTAAGTTTGTAACCTAGGTTGAATGCTTGCCTCTATCAACTTGTTCATCTCTTTCTTCATTAGAGGCTTAGTGTGTGGGTTGGTCTTTTGGTCTTTGCATTTGGATCCAGTTCTATTGTATGTTGTGCCAACTTCGGATTGAATCCTCATGGGTATTCATAACTCCAAGAGAAAACATCTAGAAATTCTTGGCAAATTTGTATGAATTCATATCTTTCTTGCTTAGTGGCCACCTTGCCAATTCGGAGTGTCTTTCCTTCCCCCAAAAAAATAGGTTCCAAATCATCTCCCTTGACCTTAATGTTTTCTTTCTCTTTACAAAACTGGTCATTAGGATTGAATATTTACTCCAATGTCACCAAACCTCCGAGAAGCTTGTTTATCCGCAGCTGCACCACTTGATCCCCATACTGCTGATCTAATTTGTCTTGATTCCTAGTTGATAATTCAACCTCTTCTTACAAGAAATTAATGATCTGTTGATCGTTCTCAAACACTTTCCATCTTGTGTTATTATCTGGAACTGTTCACCTTACAATCACATGGACATGTGGTTGTATTTTGTCTCTTTTGATACTATCAACCACATCAAATGTTTCTCCAACTACTACAAGCCTATCTACGCAACTTCATTCTTCTTCCTAGGTATGGACACAATATTGAAAGCTTCAAAGTCTTCAATTAGGTCCCATACCCTATTTTTATAGCTCTTGAGTAGGTCATTATTTACAGCATGTTGCCTTCTAACTTGATTGACAATTAGCTCGCTATCACAAAATACTTGCAAATTCTTTATGCCTCTTTTCCTGGCCCAATGAATTCCATGAATCAAGGCCTCATATTTAGTTGTGTTGTTTGAACAGGAAAACTAGAAATGAAACACTGAATAATACTTGATGTTCTATGGTGAAACTAACAATGCACCTCCTCCAGCACCTTGTTTTCTTCTTGAACCATCGAAATATAGTTGTCATACTTCATTTTCATCTTCATTTTTTGGCTTGGTGATGTTAGGAATGGGTGAGTTTTCTTCATGTACACAATATACACCCAATTCAAATTCTTCCATTTCCTTAAATGGGTCGAACTCATGCCTCTTGTTTTCCCATTCATCTAGAGTCAAATATGGAATTCCTTTAACCTTGGTACCTATTTCCAGATCTAGTGAACACTCCTCTTGATCAAAGGTTGAGAATTTACATTGATAGGACTTGGCACATGAGGCTCAATGTGAAAGTTTGCAATTGGTTTTGACCTGATGGTTTCCTTGGCTCCATACCTTGTTCTAAATAACATGTGTGACCAATCTACTGATAGATATCCACCAATTTTGGCAGTGAAGTCTCTAAACAAAAACAAAGGTCAAAGAGTTGTGGGAGGTCAATTGCATTCACATATTGCAAGACTATGACATTTGGAAAGGCATGTAGTTTTAGGCTTAAACCCTTAATGACCCCAACTGTTCCTACTATTGTTCCATCTAGTTGCACTACTCTTATCAGCACTGGCTCATCCTTTAGACCTAATTGATCTACTATTTGCTTTGGCATTACTGAGCTACTTGCACCTGAATTGATCATGTAGTTATGTACCAAATGGTTCCTAACAATCAATGACACATAGAATGGTGGAGGATTCAAATTTTTTCTTGGTTGACCACCACCCTGTTGCACTGCATTAGTGAGAAATTTCTCTTGACCTTGGTTTGATCCATTCGAGGTAGACCAATTGGCCATTGCAGCTTGCAACAAATCTCGTTGTCCTGGGATTTCTAGTGACTCCCACATGGAAATGTTCACATGTGTCTTCTTCATCTGATCAATAATGTTAAAGGGGGATGAATTATCCTTTTTTCCCTTACTTGGTGTGACCTTTTCTAGTGCCTGAATAGGCACATGTGCTACTGCAATGGGTACCTTAGGCTGATTTCACACATTTGGGGCTGCATTTGGTCTACTAACTCCTTGTTGTGTAGGAGTGGGATGAGAAACAAATGAATTTTATGGTTTTCCCTCCTCTATATTCCCCTTCTTTGACCATGTGTTAGCAACTACACCCTGAAAAGGAGGTTGATTAACTCCACAGAAGTCTTCTATGTGCCAATTGACCAACATGGTTTCCATTGGAGGTGCCTCTTATTGAGTTTCATGTTGTCGATTTCCATCTTGACATGGTTCCTAAGACACACCATTGGTTTACACCATCAAGGCTTGATTTAGTGCACCATTGAAACACATTGATTGATTGTGAGGTAGATTGTAGGGGTAACACCAGTCGTACTCCTGTTCCATGTTGTTCTGTGTTGGAACCAAGGCTCTTGATGTTGAAGCCGCATTTGGATCATATGGTCGAATCGCCTAGCGGCCTGAGATTTTCCATGGTTCTGGTTTTAATTTCTAGCTTGATTTGGTGGTCTATTTTGCTAGTATGGGGGCCTAGCTTGATATTGATTTGGAGGTTGATATGGTCTAGAACTTTGAGCTTGTTATCTCTTGATAGTCACTAGCTCATTTCCTAGGTTCTACAGTTGTTTCATAACCTCTTGCAATTATTTTGAAGTGCTTGAAGAAGTAGAAGCCTCGTTATTATTTTGATTTCTAGGGGCTGGAATGGGATTCAATCTGGCATTTGACTAGTTGTAGGAGCTCCTAGTTCTTGATATAGAGGCATAGGTGTCCTAGGTGTGAGTTTACCATCTTCGATCAACAAATGCTCAGTGCTAATAGAAAATTTTAGGATGCGGTTAAATTTATACCTCCCATGGATTGAATCATCATAGCAATATCGGTATTTAAAGATTTATTGAAGTATAGAAAAGCACCTTCATTTGTTAGTCTCACATGACCAATGAAATCCTATCCAATGTCCACTAGAATCTGAAGTTGAAGTTAGTTAATTGCTCGTTAGGATCTCTCTTGATTGGTGTCAGTTGTTCTAATAAAGGAAAATTATCCCCCTTTTCTCCAAATTGATCATGGAGAGCTATGCGTAAATGGTCCTAATTGGATGGATTCTGCGGTTAGACTTCGACAATTGCAATGTTTTTCCCTTGAATGAAGATGCCAATAATTTAACTGCAATGTACATTTAAGTAATTTCGTGGATTGCAAAAAAATTCTATGTCTTTGATGTGGTCAATCAAATTTGTTTGGTTCTCTCCAGTGAAATATGGGATGGTCTTCAATGCCGCAATGGGCTGGATTTTGTGGATTGAGAGCAAGCGAGATATTGTCAGTGAAGTTGACATAGGGGTTAGGTTGTGCCATCCTGATTGGTTGAAGAAATCTAGTTGATTGAATCAAAGGAATTCTGGGAGGAGGTGTTAACAATGTCTTGTTTGGTGGAGATGGAGACCTTTGAGCTCTTCTTCCTCTTCTTGCTATATCTGGGGATAAATGTAGATAGAAAAATAGCCCCTCTTCTCTAGTTCTTGACCTTGTTTGTATTCTTCTCATGAACTTGATAAACTTGGGCTATTGAAACCATTGGATTTGAGTGATGGATTTTCCAGATGTATTGATCCAAATCATCCAAAGGCTACAATTTTATCATGACACACACCCAATCTTGATAAAACTAAAATATTAACTTTTGGTCCCACCGATCATGCCACAACTATTGATACAGGTCACACGGTGGCTGAAGATTTTTATTTGATAATGACACACCTCAAAAATATGAAAAAAATAACTCCTGTGTCCCACCAGTGTACCAAAACTGTTGATGCGTAATCACAACACCCTTGAATGTCTGCAATGCGATGGGTTGAGACTCTCAGTGTGATTGCATAACATGGAGCTTCTCCTAAAGTGTGGGACTTTATGAAATAGGAGAGCTCTCCGGATAAAGGTTGGTTCTTATTCCTCTATTCAGGTGCACACATTCATATTGTAGAGGATCTACTCTAAAACCTACTCTAGCTGGCCAAGGCGACAGGGGTTAAGGAGATGCAAGAAATAAAACCTAAACTAACAATGGTGATGAACCCAAAGAATGTTGAATACCTACTTTTCAATAAACACAAACCATAAAAATGCAATACAATCACCATGCGAAATAACCATAAGCTGCAATGAGAGATCGGAAGGAGACAATGAACACAAGATAGGCTTGAAAATTATCAATGGACATTCATTATTGCTCAAAAAAATTTATACCATGATTTACAATGGCCAAGAGCCATAGAATTGCATTACAATTTGAATGGGAGGCTTGGACTCCACAAATCCACTTACAGACAAGAGAAGAAGGGAGGGTGTAAAGAAGAAATGTCCAACCCTTAGAAAAAAGCCCCTCCTTACAATATATAGGAATAATAAGACAGAAAGGAAGGAAGGATTCGAAATCCTACTCCAACCACCCCAAAAATGCATTGAAATCACCTCACTAATGTGGTAGGTGAGAATCCTAATAGCCTCAAAAAATGGTAGACTATATTTATTCTAGTCGTAGTTGAGATCATCTGAAAGTAAGAGTCTGATGTTCCATGCGGGCTTTCACAATATCTTAAAATATCTAAGCATTTAAAATTCTTGGCGGGCTTCATGATTCATCTTTGAATTGGCCTTCCACCAAATATTTTCCAAACTACTTCGGGTTTAGAGTCTATCCGTGTGATATCTACATGAAAGCACCATGCATTCTTGATTTTTTCTAACTTTTAGGGTCCTGGGAATGCGATGTTTGGACACTTGGCATCGTCTCCAAGCTTGCTACTTCATTCTCTTGTTTTTAGCTTAGCCCTCCTATTTGGCGGAGCAACTATGTCTGACCCTAGACACATGGAGGGTTTGCACACATTTGGGACCCGCCTCCGCATTTTAATTTTGAAGTTACGTGGATGAGTCACATGGAGGCTTCTATTGGCTTTGCTACTTTTCTTCGACTTTTCAATGACCGAGTTTTACCTTTTCAGGCTCTAGACACGTGGAGAGCCTGCACTTGTCTTGGGACCTACTTTTTAGCATCATACCAAGAATGCGCCAAGAGACACATGGAGGCTTCCACTGGCTCTTAAAATTTTCAACGGCTAGTGCAACTTTCTTGGGCGCTAGACACGTTGAAGGCTTGCACTTGTTTGAAGACCTACCTCCAAATTTTTATTTTGAAGTTGCACTAATGAGGCATGTGGAGGCTTCTGCGACTCTTTTATTCTTAGTTGATTCAGGCCTTGAGTGAACACTTCCTTTCTCCATTTCCTCAAGTTGAGCTCTAATCTCGTTTAACATTGCTTGGCCTCATTTTCGACCCTACTTCTCCATTTTCGATCCCACCCGCAACTTGATTTTGGGATCCAATGTGAGCTTGCACGATGAACCAACGTCTCCATTTCCTCTTATGCAAGGTCGTGTTTGATCAATTTTGGCTGAGGGAAAAATTGGATAACACATTCACAACACTATCTTTTAACCCACAATATTTTGCAATAATTTGATAATGCTCATATAGAGCAGCTATAGTTCAATCTTTTTTAGTTTTCATCAGGTGAAACAATAAAAATGTTAAAAATCCTTTATCGAAACCCTAGGTTGGGGTATTTGAGTAGTTCAGTGAAATGACTTCATTTTTCAAAAAACTTGTATGGAAATTAAGAATGAGAACTTTGAGGGTTCTAATAGTATGTTTCTACCTTTTCAAAAAGAAGTGACTCAAAGACTTGAATGGTATTTCTTGAATGGATAACTATTTGCTTGCAAAAAGATGAAATAAATTGAATGTATAGGTGATCTAGAGCAAGAAAATTTGATGAAGACTATAGTAACTTCTTAAACTTAGTGATAATATTCACTGTGAGGACACTCTTCAACATCTCAATACTTTATTCACTCATGAATGATCTTCATATGTTCCTAGAGGTCACAAGAATAGTGCACAAACTGGAGATAGGGAAGTAGACCTTGATATAAGAAATGTTTCAATTTTTATTTCACCTTTCAATACTTGAAACCAACTTATAAGCATATAAGTCCTCTCCATGGCTATTTAGACCCCCTGAGGTCATGTTGAAACACCATCATTATAGATGTTCTGAGAATGGTCACTCAAGGACCTCTATCAGCTAGAGAAACTACAAGAAAGACTTCCTTATATCCAAACACCTCATATAGATGAAGAGAGAGTTTTCTCTAATCATTGTACAAGATGTCAATGAAGATTAGAAGAAAAGAGATTGAAAGGAGCTACTCACTAGGACAATGACTTCATGGAAGCACATTGTAGATTTTCTTGGTTAGCTCTTCAGAATAGTTTGTCTGAGTAGGAGTTATAATATTTACTTAACAAAAAAAAACTTGTAAATACTAAAACACATTTCCATCCACCTATGGAGAGGGTCTGAGCATATTTTGAGAAATATTCCCATTAGAAGAAGCAAGAACATTCAAATGCCAGGAGCCATCATACTAAGATACGGTGTCAAGAGAAATTACTTGTACCTTCAAGAAATGAAAACTTTAAGTGCCTTATAAGCTTTAGAACAATCATGAATAAGCCAATAAAATACTCTAGAGGTGATGAAACTTGACTTGGAATTGAAACTCAGAGTTATGCTCTTATCAATTTTGTGCACACCTGTGAGAGAGAGAAAACTGCTCACCAAAATGCTAATAAATTTTCAACCACACTTCCTTTCGAAAAAATCTTACTGAAAATGAATTTTACTCTAATTTAATCCAAAAATTACTTCTATTATTTAATCAATGGAGCCAATATAAGTTTTCTTGAGGGCTAAGAAGAAAAACAACTCAAAATGAGTTTTTCAAAAGCCTGTTTTACAAAAACTCACATAACTTGAACAAATGACCTAACTTTGACCTGAAATTTTCATGAAGCATAAAGAAAATTCCTGTATCATCCCAAACAAATTATAGTAAATTATAGGTATACATTTTTCTATCCCATCTCATTTGCATGCAAGAACACTTTGCTTGTTCTCAACACTATTTATTGCCAAGATATAAAACTAACACTTGGAGCTAAAATGATCCAAGTATTTTATCATACATGTTTTAGATACACTCTCCAATCCTCTCCCATACATGAAGATACACTCTTGAAAAGAAAACTCCCCCTCACACCAATATCTCATGGAGGAGCTTGATGAGAGATGTAAAAGGTCTCAATTCTTCTTTTCGTTTCTTAACTCGCTCATGATTCTCTTATTCTTTGTTTTTCATAGAAAATTTCTTCGTTTTATCTGTCACACTCTTGGAATCCTCTTTATCACCTTGACAGGTTTCTCCCTTGCTTTTGTATTTCTAAGTTTTTGCTTTCTTTCTTTAGTTTACCTTTATCACGAACCTT
Organism: Taxus wallichiana var. yunnanensis; assembly: GCA_018340775.1. NCBI lineage: Eukaryota > Viridiplantae > Streptophyta > Pinopsida > Cupressales > Taxaceae > Taxus > Taxus wallichiana. Next base: position 548,418,107 of record CM031236.1, read on the forward strand.
GCAATGTCCCCAACCTTATGGCAACCAAGGAATTCAACCTCGGCTTCCTTTCACTCAAAATCCCTATGTCGAAACTCATTACAAGCATAGAAACATAAATTAAATTTTCTTTCACACCTTATTGTGTTCGATGGATCATTTTTGCATTAATTTGATAGGTGTCCTTTCTAATGAAAATGATAACACTCATCTCCATATCTTTGTCTATTTATTTTCTTCCTTTTTCCTTGTTCTTGAGTTTCTTCTTTAAAGTATTCATTCTTTTCTACTTTAAAATTACATACACTAGCCATGTGTCCATAAGCACTACACTTGTAGCAATTACCATGAACAATAACATGCTTAAATGCATTTGGCTTCCTTACAGTGATCTTTTATGAGATGAACACTTTGTATGAGTTCCATTTATTGACTACATTTTGATATTTGAACTGTTAGAGCGAGGTTTTTACCTTAGCTCATGTTCACCTAGGTATTTTATTTACATTTATCTTTTTTATCCTCACCTACTTATGTGTGTGTGCGCTTTCTTTTATCTTATTTAGATATTAAGAGATATTATCTAGTTGTTAGGTATAGTTGTTTCCTTGATCTATGGTATTGACTAGGTCCTTGATGTCTAGTTCTCTCCTAAATCTATGGTCTTGACTAGTTCATTGATGACTAGTTCTTTCCTTGATTCATGACTTGATCTATGACCTTGACCGTTCTTAGATTGTTATTGCTTGCCTATATAAGAAAGGCCCATTCCAATTATATTTCATTGAGTTCCATAATAATATATTATATTTCTGTTCATTTGTTTTGCAAAGGTTTTATGTAATATACTTATCATTCCTTTTATGGTATCAAAGAAGGAGATTGCTATTGGCATCCGTCGGAAGTTTTATTTTACAAATAAATTCTTTATATATTCATATTTTTGGGTTTTGTTCATATTTTGTTTATATGTGCTACCCATTAAAACTCTTATTCCTTGGTCATATGGTATGGTCGTATGACGGCTTAAGCTTGTGATTCCTACTACTAGGTGCTTAACTCCAGTCCCCTTTCATTTTATTTGTGTGGTGAAGGAAAGAGAATTTTGTTTGTTTTAGTGGCAACTAAAATAAATAGCAGAGCATAATATTGAAAAGTTTGTATCTTCTAATTGATAACTCGGTTTTAACTTTCTTTTTTTTTAAGCAAAGTGATTTTTTTGGTGCTCTTTCCATCGAAATATTTATTTTCATAATTTCACCGTAATTATAAAGTTCCAAATATGGAGGAGTGTTGTAATAAATTTGGACATAATTTCAGCTGAGCCTGATGTCGTAAAATTTTGGGAGTTACATTTTTGTATCTATCATGGATTCTAAGAATGATTTTATTTTCTCTGAAGTATGTGGACTTCAAGAAGATATTGTAAAATTTGTGGAAGAAAATATATCTCTCAATAAGTAAAATTTTCTTCTACAATCACTCATTCATGATAAGGATACACTAAGACATTCCCTATAGCAAAAACTTGCTAGCCTATAACATCACCATCTTATTGTCGACAACCATATCCATGCTCCTATTCCACTTGTAGTTGTTTGTCTTGTACTTACCGACATTGATTCTCCATTCCTTGAGAATTTTCCCGCTCTTGATGCACTTAATCCTATGAGGCTTGTTACTTACATGGGATTCCACATTTGTGCCTATTACAATAACACATGTGGTGTATCCTACTTCTTCTCAAATGCATGGCTCTTTTGATAAGCATACCACTACATTTAGTTCTCGCATGCTCCATTATATGGGTTTCACTAGAAGAGGTATTGACAAACATTCACAGGGTATTATTTCCCCTATTCCACATTTTAAGTGGAATTATTGCAATGACATTAGTTTTCGAAAGATACGTTATTTGGATCACAAATTGATAGAGATCCTATTTTTGTTTACTAGACTCTTTCTGAGGATCATGAGCAACACATGAGTTCTACAACTTTACTCGGGATTGAGAAACTAGAGATTTTAGTTGTTAGACATGATCAACTCAAAAACACGTTCTCGATGTTCCTTTACATACACCCATTGTGCATTTTACACCAAGTCATATGAAGACATCTTCTTCATCTATCTCGTGTTGATTTTGGTGGATATCTGATCACTCATGGTGGTGACATAGCTCCTCCACCATTCAGCCTCCTACTCCACTTTCTATACCTTCGCATTGTAATGCTTCTTATTTTCAGCATTTTTCTTTAGCATGTGTAGTATATCTCTCTTTTTTGTTAAGAGATTTTGTATCTGTATTTTCGACACTTTTAGCATGTTGACAATATCTCTTATGGGGATCTATTTTGGTGAAGTCCAGTGTTAGTTTGTCAATGTTTGAGTTGTTGTTTTTACAATTCATATAGATTTGTAACATCAATCCACCCATTTACTAGTATGGTAGGGTGTGGTGTTGATCATGCTTCTTCCGGTTTTATTTCCTTGCCTTGTTACCTTGGATTTTCTTGGATTGTGACACTCTGTATTTTGTTTCCTTGCCTTGTTGCTTGTGTTATTGTTCTTGGATCGTGGCACACCTATTTGTAGTAGTTGATTGAATTATATTTGGTGTTTTTTTACACTTGTGACATAACTCCATTAACAATCTCCTTGTATGGAGCTATTTTGGTGAAGCCCAGTGTAAGTTGTTTTTGAATTTATGATCAAGCAGTGGATTTAGACCACACTGCACACAAAAATTCTTCAACATTGTATGATTTTTTTGAGCGAGCTTCTTGCGATGCCTTGCGGTGGATTTTAAAATCTTTACTTTCTTGTTACTTGTTACTGGGTACCTTACATTGTCTATTTTTCCCAATTATTGTATATAAGTACCTCATCAAGCGCAGCTTATCGAACTCATACTGTGGATATGTCACTTCTATTTTAGACCCTAGTTTCACTGAGGGGGGGTGTTAGAGTAGGTATTTACCTTAGCTCATGTTCACCTAGGTACTTTATTTACCTTTATTGTATTTATCCTCACCCACTTATGTGTGTGGATATTCATTTTATCTTATTTAGATATTAGGAGATATTATCTAGTTCTTAGGTATAGTTATTTCCTTGATCTATGGTATTGAATAGATCCTTGATGTCTAGTTCTCTCCTAAATCTCTAGTCTTGAATAGTTCTTTGATTACTAGTTTTTCCTTAATTTATGGCTTGATCTACAACCTTAAGTGGTTCTTAGATTTTTATTATTTTCCTATATAATCAAGGCCCATTCTCATTGTATTTCATTGATTTCAATAATAATATATGATATTGTTGCTCATTTATTTTTCAAAGGTTTTATGTAAAGTTAATTTGGTGAAAATTGATTTCATCTTAAAGATCATGGTGTTTGATTAGCATCTGTCGCCTTGGATTGGTACGATATGGTTATCATTCCTTTTAGAACCTTGGCTTAATTCACCTTCATTATTCTCAAAACTGTATGAATATTCTATAAAACCTATTCATGTTCTATCACCATATTCCTTTTGTTTCCTAACATCTTATACAAATTTTCTGAGCTTTATTCAAAAGATAATAACTTAATTGTCATGATGCTTAACTCCTTTAGTTCTTATTTATCTTTCTTCAATTCTTCTTTCTCCTTCTCAAATTGCTTTATTAGGACCTTGACTATTTCTTCTCTTTCAACTTCATGTTTGAGACATTCTTCTCTCTTGATTCTCAGCTCACTTGTGCCTCTTCAACTTGAACTTTCATGACTTTGATAATTTCATCTTGATTTTCTGATATCTTGTTGATCACATCACCTTGCTCACCTACCCATTTCCTTATCATGAAGGTATTGATATAAATAGTATTCAAATCTAGAGGTGTCATCCTATCACCAAAGATCTCCCTTTATCCTGTTAAGACCACTTCTAAGGGCCTTCTCTAATACCAATTGTTAGAATTTACAAGAACTTAGAGGGGGTTGAATCAATTCTATGATATTTCTTTTTCTTTTTCACTTCAAACAATGAATATTCATTCATATACATACACTCTCATAGACTACAATCAAGAATGTTTAAACATCAATAGATATATTTTTTCATAGAACACATACAAGAAATGAATACAAGATATGATAAAAATTCTTCATTAAAAACACAATACTTGATGCTTGATCAATATCATCATATTACAAGATACAATCAAGATTAGCATTCAAACATCCACTATAATTTTTCTCTTTTAGGTCAACCACTTTCACAAGCACTTCGTCATCTTTATACAACCACAACCAACTACATATCGAAAAACTTTCGGGGTTTTGGTCTATGCCCAAGAGGTTTTTCTTTGCACGAAATATTTTTTCAACATAATATAATGTAGGTTATCAATAACATCTCACAAATTAATTTACATGAATAGATATACCTCTTAGACATGACTTTTGACCTTCCACTTACCATGACTCTTCAACTCACTCATATTTTTGTCTTCTAGCTCTTCAAACTTGTCCACAAGTATTCCAGATTTTTTTCACGTGGTACATGGTCCCATAAAGTAAAATTATGTTCTTTTATGCTTAGAAACTTTCCACATTAGCCAATGTATCCATTTAGGCTCATAGGTGTGCCTAAATCAACTTCTATAAAAACAATCCTAAAAAATCATCTAACTAGACCACTTCCACTCATATTCATGATCCAAGTAATATATAAAAATTAATATTATGATGTATAATTTCATTAAAATTTAACATCAAGAGCTAAATGAAGGTTCAACATGCCAAGAAACACAACTTTGCAAGACTTGTCTAAATTGGTTTGAGTATATCTCGAAAAACTTTGGTCTTCAAAACTTTAGTTGGTACATAACTCAAATATATTCATCATGAGGCAAGTAGCATATCAATATAAATATATTGAAGTATAATATATCATAAATATATCAGAATCGTCCAATTCATGACATAAGGCATCAAAATGTTGATCTTTGCAATCGGTCCTGGAATCACAAGAACTAGTCTACTATACAATGTGGTCAAACACCTCTAAGACAATTTTTACAGCTCTATATCACCTCCAAAAATTAAATTTAGATGTATAAAACATTTTTAATAATTTATATCCATAGGTAAAATATATAAACATTCACATACCATCTCATTTTGACAAGCTTCTCAAGAGGCCTAAATAAGCAATTTTGGCACAATCACCTCCAAGAAAGAAATGGCCTTTCCAAACTAAAATATACACTTCCACACATCATATTTCATGTAATAATGTTGATAAATAAAATAAAAATCATCCATTGAATGTAATTTAACATGGATACCTTCATTCTCCTACGATTGCTTCTCAAAACAAGTTCCTCTTGCTTAGAGTAGCTCAAACATGCACTCAATACTCAAATTTTATCCATATTAGTTACTAAGGTAACTTCATTAAGCCTATTTGGATATCCCCAACATCATCCACCTTATATTTGAGCATATGATCCTTTGCAAGTTTTACCTGTACACTGAAATCTTCTTAAAAAGTCTATTTTTGAGTGGGGCCCACCAAGTTTCAAGAAGCCAAATCACCATGGAAATGTGATGTTTGGATTATTATACATGTTCCTATATGTTTTTTTAAAAAAATGGAGTTTGGTAACTGAACCAACTCAATTTTCCCCAACCGGTCCAAACTTGGTTTTGAAGGACTATAAACATGCTCACAAAAATGGATAAAACATCTAAAATACTAAAGAAATAACCAAAATAATTTTTGAACCATAATTTTATCTTAATTTACTTCATTTTTTTCTATTATTAATTATCCAAATGATGCTTCGCAATTTCTCTTTCTTCGCTAAGAAGTTTGGTGCTCAATTTATATACTTTGAAAAACTCGGTTTTTGAAATACTTGCATAACTTGAAAATAATTTATCCTCGGCTTCTGAAATTTTCTCAAAATTTAAAGACACATACCTCAAACACTTACAAGTTATGATGTTCTCTAATTCATATTTCATCTTTCCATTCCATCTCATTTAGGTACCCTTTGATCTCTGATTCTCAGCTACTCTACTAGTTTAACATGTATGAGTGCTCAAAACACCTAATTGACCACCTATGAATCCTTGTAAACCTCATAAAACACAATTACATGCTCACACCATGATTTTTTCATCTTCATGCTTTGGATCATCATATCACACCTTGTTTGCTTGTGGAAGGGCTTATAAAAATACTAAATTGGCATGTTTCACCTTCAACCACCTAGTTTGATTTTTAGATTCTTACATATCTCTTGTTTCATCTCATGATACTATATCTATGCTTTTTATGCTTTAGTTTTAGTGAATTTTCATGTTTGATTGATTTACATCATGTACTTGCATTAGGCCAAGGCCAAAATGACTTGACTTGACCCATACATTACATGAATGAACCATTTGGACATGTTACAGACTCATTGAAACATCTCACTCACCTCATGGACCTTGTTTGACCTTCATACCACCTTTAAGAGACTAAAAACACACATATGCACCTTTGGAGACTCTTAGATCACCTAGCCAACATGCCTAGATCACCTAGCCAACATACCTAGATCACGTATACCACTTGAAATCAATGGACTTGACATCAATGAAAACAGAAAGGACACAGTTCTAACAATCAAAATCCTATCTACATCATGTGGATTTGAAAAAATCATCCAAAGAACCATGGGAAGCATTGAATCAATTATTTGTATAACAAGTCGACAATGAAAAGATAAATACGATGCAAAGATTGTATGGGTTGAAAATACAAGAAACGGGAGATATTGTATCTCATATTAGAAAGTTCTTCTCTCTAATGGCTCATCTGGATGGTATAAATTAAAAGTTAAAATCCAATGATGCAAAGGCCATTTTAGTAAAGAACATGCCCAAAAGTATGTCAAATATGGTGTTTACTCCAAGTTTGGAGAACATAATAGCAACGTTAATTGATACAACAAGCAAGGTTGTAGAAGAAGTAGCATTAACTAGGCAATCAAGCATTTATGGTGTTTACTCCAAGTTTGGAGAACATAATAGCAACGTTAATTGATACAACAAACAAGGTTGTAGAAGAAGTAGCATTAACTAGGCAATCAAGCACTTCTTATAGGAAATCAAAGCATATAAAAAAATATACATTTTTTTATCGTACGAAGCCAGGACATGTTATTCTCAACTATAAATAAGGAGCACAAGTTATAATTAATGGAAATATATATGAAAAATCCACTATCACCGAAGAATATGATATGGAAGACCAAACTACACATGCCTATGTTGAAGACATTTCAAGTGATAAATATTTTTATAGTAAATATTTATGTATGGTGTGGTTTTTTCATGTGACCTCTCAGGAAGGAATGTTGGGAAATTAGAGTTCCCATGGTAATTAGTAATTCACCATGAGATAAATAGATTAGTATTTTGTTGTTAAGATGCTAATATATCTAAGATAGAGATATTAGCATTTTTTTGGAGTGTGAGCAGTTTGTTAAGAGACATATTAGGAGTGATTTGTGTGAGACCGAAGATTAGATTTGATCCCATATATGGTGGGACAACTATATGTATAAATATATATCTCTCTCTTTTTAATAAAGTTTTGTTATTTTACTGACCATTATCTCACTAAGAAAAATCTTTGCTATTTTTAACACCTTCTTCCCCCTATGCCCCTACAATGACCTGCAATCTTCTGAGAAATCGCTGCCTCCAACTATGCGTGATAAATTGTCGTCTCCTTCATAGGTGAATTCAATTTTGAAGGACCAAAAGCCATGGTGACAGAGAGAGGTAGAGATCCCCAACACCAGGTTCAAAATATTTCCTCCATGCATATGGGTCGCAGAACCACCGCCTCCGTCATTTCCATGCACCGGTTTTCGATGCACAGAAAAACTTTTGGGCCTATCTAATTAACAATATTGAACTAACACTTACACTTAATTTCCCAATCTTGTACCAAACATTTAACTTTTCAATTATTGTGGAATATTTATTCTAAAAATAACTTCAATTTTTATCCTTTTTGTTGTTTAATTTTGATCTGAATTATAATAAATGTGATGAAATTTATTATAATGAAAATTGGAAATTGTGGTTGATGATATAATTTTAATGATTAAATAAGTAGTTTTGACATTATATTTGACATCCATTTCATCATTATAAAAATATCAAACTTAATTGTAACTCTCATTTAACAAATTTATTTAAGATATAATATAAAAGTAAAACAACTTTTCATAACTAAAATTTTAACATAATACATGAAAATAGTCTTATATATTTGTTTTAAAAATTCTATACATGCCAAAAAAATAAAATAAAACACTCACCTGTATGTTTATTTATATAAAAATAGTTAATAATCATATCGGTAATTAAACACTTATATACAAAATGTGCATATAATAATCCACAAACAATTATAAATAGGTGCATATAGGACTTGTACGAATATTTATGATGGCAGAGCAATACAATTTGGAAATAACACTGTCATATAATATGTTTGAAGGCTCCCTCAATTTATTTTTATATAAAGGATGTTATTTCTAAAGCTATTGAAATTTTTATTTCACCACTTGTAAAGCTTGGTAAACAAAACTGGTATAACTTTGTCTATCAGTTGAAAGATTTTAATTTTCCATTTTATTTTCAATATAAGAACCATCACCATTGTAAAAATTCCCATTCAAATTAACCACCTAAAACTCAATCAAGATAATGGAAACCCTTAGTCTATATCCTCCCCATCCATTGTGAGTGTTCAAGGAGGAGATGAGGGCGAGAAGATTTCATTTAAGGTTGAAATCCCCACATATATGGATTTCTTAAAGATGATACATTTTCAAATATCACTATATAACGTCCTTCCAGTATCATTCTTCATTAAGATTGTGTTAAAAGAGATTTGCATATTCCAGATAATCAACACAACCAAGCTGTCATGGAATTTGTTCTGAGAAATTTTTCACAAAAAGTCAATGGATTTCAACTGTGCTAATTTCTCATATTATTTGGAATTGGCATATTGACATTGTTTAGAGAGATTGAGTGTTACCAATATTGTAAAATTTAAAATTCCGCGTGGGAGACGATTACCCAAATTGTTATTCGACAAATCAATACATGTCAAGCCAAAAATAATATATTACTAATGAAAATTTGATCCACTAATAGCTAAATATAATCTATCCACATAGTATTTATTATCAGCATAATCACTTTAAGAGTTTTCTCCAAGTTTGGAGATATTTTCTTTTCTTGGAACATGAATCAAAAAGAGTAGTAGTAGGTGTCAAATTCGCCCTCCCTATGGTGATTTACTTTTCAAATTTCTCCAAGATATTTTATTACCTTTATAATAGTCCAATACAAAAGCCATTAGAGAAAATGAGAGAAATTGTTGTGTTTCCTTCTAGATGGTGTATTTGTGATTAGGTGTCATCTATCCTAGTGACAAGATTGCATGTATGTTGTCGTTGTATACATAATTTTAGGACTTAAAAAATATGGAGTTTAAACCTCGACCTCCCAATTATTCATACCTATTCCTACCAACTTGACTAACACTTACAAAGATGTCACTATTTGATTTCAAATGAATATATATATTAAAAAAACAACAAACTTGTACCACCTCATAAGACATGAGTCCCACCCCATACATGTATGGAATCATGGGTATGGGGGAATCATGCAATCAATCCCCAATATAGTTAGGAAATGGCTACTCTCCACTCAATTTGACCTATGTATGTGCATTTTCCATAAAATTAACCATATAACATGTCATGTTGTCATCAACTACACATGATGTGTTAATTTTTGTTGGCGTCGGTTGTCCTCTTCCCGTAGGAGGATAATTTTCCTAAAGGAAGTTGTAGGAAAAGAAGTTAATGCGCTTTACTAGTAAAACTCTAAATATTCTTTGTTTTCGCAAAACCGCCCCTGCAACACAACTCAAATAGATTTCCATTGGTTTAGTAAACACGCAACGTAAATGATTCCTCATTCACAAAATCCAGAGCGAAATTCGTAATGATAATAGGTGATTCTCGTAAATACTCCATTATTTAATTATTTAATTTCCACTTAACATGAATTCATATTGTTTTTGTGTTAACATGTATCTGATAATACTATTAACATTAAGCTAGCATTAACATATATTTTATATTTATGATACATACCAATGTTTCTTCATGGAATCCCTGAAAATTCCTACGAATGATCAATGCCTAAGATCATATTCACATTAAAATAACTATCATAAAAATGCAAATTAAGTTGTGATGTTTAATTAAGTTATTCATTTATAAATTGCGTTATAATTTCAATTATTTGGATTATAAATTTCCACCGAAAATGTAAAGTTACTAGTCAAATAGTTTGGCAACTGATCACTTACAAAAGTTTTGAAAGTAAATTTTTTATTTGTCTACATTAAATTATTGAACACAACAAACCCAAGTAGGCATACACAAGAAGAATGCAACTAAGTAACCATATACCATATACCGTAATCCATAATCCATAGTCACATTAATACATTAACCATATACACAAAGTGACAACATAATCATTTATCCAATAAATACAACATGACATAACAAGAATAAAAACCATCTAATGTGGTATAAATAGAACCACAAACCATATTCAATTTATCAAGAATGTAATACTAAATCTTAAACGTCAAACGGATTAAAGTAACAACCTCATAACAACACATATATACACTTGTCTTCTAATCACACTTGTATTACTCTTTCTTATTCATCGCATCACATACCCGATATAACAATTCATATACATGATCTAAATACTTATTAATGTGCAGATCATAACATCAACCAAAAATAGCCATATTAGAGTAAAATCACATACATCTAATAATCATAATATAACCACATACATCTATCCATATCATCTATTATGCTACAAAGGCTAAATTCATTAAATAAAACTAATTTTTTGCATACCACAAAATCAATATCTATACATATATGTCAAATATATAAGTAAAATATGTCAAATATGTAAGTGAAATATAAAAGTACAATAACACACTGATGTCAACTATATAAGTAAGTTCAATATGTGTTTAACAAGCATATTTTCATCTCAAAGGTTGTATGACTGGTATATTCATTTGTTATCATTGTCTTCAGTGGGAGATCCCAGTGTTTTTTTCCTCAACTTCCGCCTTGGCCTGCAAGTACATCTTCTTCCATAATTTCATCTGATCTTCATGTATTTTAAGAGAGATATTAAAGTTTGCTATTTTATTTGATACCATGTTTTTGTGTGCTTCACACATTGTCTCCCAATTCTTAATTTCTACTTCTAACTCATGAACCTCAAGCTCTAACTCCATCTCGCCTTTGAAATTTCTCCTATTTTGTCCAATATTTCCCTTTTTTGTAAAATATAAATTTTCTAATGAAAATCTTTCATACTCGTTTTGATAGATATTTGTCTTCTTTTTACAAGTTTCATTTATAATTCCATATGAAATGACAGGAAGACTCATATTCGTGTCTAGCACAAACATCTTTGTTTGTAGATATATTTGCATTATTTTTGAACACATAAGTGTCACTATCTAATATTTCATAATCATTTAGTTCTTGTACTAGAAAATCCTTGAGATTTCCAGCCTTATTTTGTGTTACCATCTAAATAAACTTGTATTTAAACAACCGATTATTATCCGTTACCGTTCAAAACATAATTTGAAAGGAAATAATGCCCTTAACTTATAATTAACATAATAGTATCATGAATGAAATATATATGAAAGTTTCGTAAGCACATCAAACCCAATTATGCATACATGGATGAAGAACGCAACTATGTAACCATAAACCATAAATCGTAATCCATAATACACAAAATTTGAAAGATTTTTTTGTATTATCTACGATAAATTACGACACGTCAAACCCAAGTAGGTATACAAGGAATAATAACACAACTATGTAACCACATACCATAAACCGTAATCCACAATCCATATTCACATCAATACATTAACCAAATACGAATGAAAACATAATCATTTATACGAAGTGAATGGAATGTCACATGACAAGAATAAAAAACCATCTAATGCACTATAAATAGAATGTAAATGGATAACTCTATGTTACCCATAACCGCAAAACATATTCAATATATCAATAATGTAATACTAAATGGTAAACCTCAAACACATTAAAATAAAATCATCATCCTATACACATATATAGTAATATGAATCGTCACAAGAAATTTTATACAATAAATGTTTTCATCTCCGTCGCTTCCCATTGTTAGCGACATACTTTACACCATCATAAAATCATATATGTTTCTTCTCATCTCTATGAAAAAATTTGGTGTGATGCCAAGAATGGGTGGGGCATCTGATGTCTTTATCTCGAGTATGGCGCACTGTCTCAACCTATACCTCATCATCCTAAAAGACAACCATATAGTAAATAAGTCAACGTAGATGAATCTCTCAGTTAAACACATAATTAAATTAAATCATCCATTACATCTACTTGCCTCTTCATGAGTGTCAAGTCTGATATCTCTAAGATCCCATATAGCAAATCCTTTGACACACTCTTCCACAGTGCTTGCAAATGTATTAGGGTAGGGAAATGGAGCAGTGGGAACAATAGTCTCATAAATAATGACTTCGACAGTAAATTGGGGGAGTGTGATGCCATGACACTTCGTGTGCAGAATCCTATCACAAACCACTCCTCTCACAACAACTATATCATCTGATATTAACCTAACTTTGACCCCATCAAGAAAATTATATAATAATGACAATCTCAATTGTATTAATAACTTTATCTTAATTTCACCAAAAAAGAATACAGAAAATCAAATGAGAACATTCAATAAATTACCAGTCCAACTCCACCCTCTCTCATACTATCAAAGAACGACATTTGTGCCCTCAACCGATGCCTCCCTCATCATCCTCTCTCTTCTTGACTGGAAAAGAAGTTACAACTCCAATATTTTCATCTCCACCTCTCTGACCTCTCGTGAAGATATCTCGCCGATAATATCGAGACCAAAGGATGATTGAGAAGGGGGTGTGTTATCACAAACGTCCACCTACAACAATTGAGTCATCAAGATAATTTAAATATCAACAACATAAGGCAACATACAAGGTTCAAGTGCATGTTAAGTGGTTTTTACCTTTCTTTGTTTTACACTATGAATCAAGTCTCTCTATTGGTGTAGGAGCTCACACAAGGGAATGTCATAATCCTACACATTCCTATAGTTAGTATATACAAAAATAAACAAAAACTACATTCTATCCTTACTTACGAAAGACCAATAATTACTTACGTTATCACTTATAGGGGTTAACATTTTTGCTACTTGTTCCACACTCTTCTCTATCTTTGGGTTCATGAATGAATATTAAGTTTTTCATTTCAACCAAACATAAAATATAATATTTTATGATAATCTTAAATTTACCTTTCTTCTGATATTTGAGTTAACTTTTCCTCTCTCTCTAACCCAATGCTCCTATCTCTCCTTTCACATCTTCTTTTAATAAGCAGGTATGCATTGCAAAGCATCTACCTCTCTCTTTCCTTCTTGGCTTAACTCCTCAAATCAATTTTTTAAATTTTTTTGTAAACTCGATCGATAACCCTCCTCCGCTACAAGTAGAATCGTTGACTCATGACATAGTTCACATCCCCTCTCTCTTTTTCATGTATTCCCTACTCCTATCTTGAGGGATAGGTGGTTGTTTTCCCATATGTTTACGGACACACTTACGAGGTTTCATAGAGGGAAGATTGTGTTCTACTTGGCAATGTCAATTAAGTCTATGCAACTCAAAAAACCTAACATCCCCACTAAAAACAAATGATCCATGCTTGGTCAAAATAATGAATACGACCAATAACATATTTGGTTCTTTATTCTACGAGTGGCTCACGGATATCTGAGTGAATGGTCTTGGAAGGCCCATCTGACATAACTTCATCAACTATTTGAGGAGCACCTCCGTTTTCTTCCTCTATGACACTTGTGAAACACGTACGTGCCATGTGATGTGAAGGTGCTTGTATTTTGGGATTACAAGTGCATAACTATTAGCCCAACATAAAATATTTTGTACTTTGCAAAAGAAGCAATGTTCACATATTTGAATATTACCATCATGGAATTTGAAGAAACTTGTGTGAAAAGACAACAATTTCATAATTATTATCCCAAAAATGACGTTAGGTACATTGCTACGATAAACAATTAATGTTCAAAAAGTTACATATTACAGTCTCATTATTTATGTCTTCCCCAAAACATAAGAACGGATTGCAAACATGGATCGACCCATATAACCGAGATTTCACATGTTTCGTTCATTTGCATTTTCATAACCATTATTAATGAGACGCATTGTAAAACAATTTAAACTGAAATAAATGGTGCATAGACTTATTTATTCATATTTGGCATTCATATTTAGAAAATCGTGCACGATAAATAGTTCGTGAAAAATTTAGACACATACATTTTTTTCAATACTAGATACTCGAATCTATATGTTTCAAAAGTAAACATGAAATTAGAATTGCAGTGTGTTACAAGACAAGATAAGATTAAAGTATGATGTACCCATAATTCTTGGTTTATCAACCAACACTATATGACGTATCATCATATTATCCACAAAATATATAATATAAATGCTGGAGACAATTTACATAATTTTAGTTATTCGTAATCTAATAAATAATGTAGGCCTATCATTATGCAAAAAGGAAATATAGTGTGAACATATATCATATTGAAATGTCCTCCATGGCAAGTGCTAGCAAAGTTGTCACTTCTTAGTTTATAATGTCCCTAGACACTTGACATACATATAACCTACCTCTATTAACTTTTTCATGGACATATGAACATTTCACAAAGTGAGATACACTCTATGTGCTTGAACTCGAAGAATTGAAATATTTAAATTGTTACATTGGTATACACCAATAATTTGTTTCACAACAAGCATATTGTGAGAAAACACACAAATGATAGGAACATCATGGTGTATCGCTTCCTCAAGACCCAGTATCAAGGCCCTATACTCATCCTAGTGGAAGATCATAGTGGAATTTCTCTCGATAGGTTGTATCTATTTCTACTATCTTTCTTCCATCGTGGTCATATAATATGAATGATGAACATGCAAAAATTTTGGAGGTATTCGACACTACATGAAGTTCCAATCTCCAAATGGCAACCATGTTTACCTTTACAATGGAAAAAAATATATCATAAGCAAACAATAAAAAAAAAAAGAATGAACACTTCAAATTTTACTTTTTCAATACAACCATCTATAATTTAACATATGACAAGGGCGTAAAACATTTTCTACTTGAGTTATTTCATTAAGAATGATTTTTATTGGATATGCAATGGAGTTACTACTTTTTCTAGGGACATACACACTAAATGAGTTAACATCATGTGTCCGTGAGTGACTTCTTATTGGGAAACATTATATTAAGACATTGTATTCCTTACAATACTAAAACTTTGTATTTTGTATGTTATAATAAAGTCGGAATATATTAGAATGGTAATCACGGGTTTGGTTTATACCACTCAATTTTTGTGTAGATAACTTTATATTTCTAACATATAATTAATAAAAGCACATTTTATAATAATTTAAAAAAATATGTTTTCCTATAGTTATGAGTTTATAAATGTTATGGATAATCATTAAATTTGAATAAATCACTTAATAAATTTATTAGTGTATTATGAATAGATAGATTTCAACCTATTTGCAATATCAATATCTATAAACATTTGATTAGGGTTAAAATAGGTGTAGACAATAAATAATATTTGAATAGTTTTCAATACCAAATAGATAAAGAAATATCTAATACATAGGGTTTAGTTTTATCATGTTCATGGGAGTGACATGAATATGATCATCCAAGATAAAGTTTTGATTTATCATGTTCTTGGGAAGTGAAAAGAAGATGATCATCCGAATCAGCTTATAGTACAATTAATTTTTATGAGACACAAGAAAGCTCAAAACTTATATTTTTAGAACCAACAAGTGTATATTGTACACCCGACATTCCAAGTAATATTGTGCACTTATATTTTTTAGAACCAACAAGTGTATATTGTACACCGACATTCCAAGTAATCTTGGTAGATTGGTTTCTTTTACTGCCATGTGGGCCTTAAATGTTTAAATATGGTTTGCAGAGCCTTGCTGTACAAGGGTATAGTCCCTTTCAAAAACTATTTGCCAATAATAAAAAAATATTGTGCACTTTAATTCAAAATATGTTATTACGAGTAGATTTGTCAACATGAGGGGTCCAAAAAATCTCTCAAGTTTCTAAAACTTCATTACAATCAATGTTAAAATGTACTTCTTTAGATTTCCCTAAATGGGATGTTGAAGTTTAAACCATAAGAAAACAATAATATGTTTTGGGGTTTTAATTTTATCAAATAGACTAATCTTTCTTGATATTTAACAAGTCCATCAATAACATATAGTATTGCGAACGACATTCCAATAATTGTTATAGTTTATTCACTAAAAAACCATTGTAATGTATATCTAGTATTTAAATTACATGCTTCAATGAGTACTCAAATTCTCTAGAATTAACTCCTTTTCAAATAATATCGATTTTCTATATTATGTAGATTAAGTATGGTACATATGCATCTATATATGAGTTGAACTCATATTAAAACACTATTGACACATAAATAAACAAGCTGGTATATGACTATAAAAAATGTTAATAAGGTAGACTAATGATCACATGGATAAATTTCGAAGAGAGTGGTGACTCTTTTCTAGTAAACATGTAGTTTACTAAAACCTTTTGGACTTCAATTCCTTGTCAAGTGCACCGACCTGTAACAGTCTTAGAACTACACAAGATAATTTTTAAAAATAATAATAATAAAAGGGGGCCATATGAATACCATAAATGATTGGAAATGATAATTTCAAAAATATAATCCTAAATTGGACAAATGATCATAACCCATACTTAGTGAATTTGACATGAATATTTAAATATTTTTAGACACAGGTTAATTTTTTATTTTTAACTAGACTTCACTAATTGGTTTCAAATAACCACAAAGACATTTCATTTGAGAGGTTATGAAAATTTTAAAAATCATTACCATTATGCATTTAGTACCTAAATATAATTTTAACATAAATGAATTTTAATAATCTAAACATTCTATAAAATATATAAAAATTAGTAATTTTAAAAATATAATCCATAGAAACACATTTTAATATTATTGAAAACATATTTAATCCAATGTAAAACATATTTAATGTTTAAACTCCTGTAAATCAAGAATATATTTGAGTAAAAAAATGAAATATATTTAAGCTAGTGTGAATCAACATTCGAAAAAATTAAATATTTATATAGGTTTTTGTTTCAAACATGTCGAATTTTTTTAGTACAAAACATATAAAAGCAAAGCAACTATTTTTTTTTGTTTTTAGTAGAAAACTTGGAGTTGCTTCCATGCACAATATTTTTAGCACGACTTTTTGGATCTATTGTCAGTTTTATGACAAGAACTCTGATCTTCCTCAACTTATGGGGAGAATCATACTTTTGGGATTCCTCTATCGTGTCTTATGCTAGACTGTACCCACGTGAATGAGAACCTATAGTATGGAACTTAAACAAATAAATAATTGTAGTTTTTCGCAAATTGAGCCGGGCTTTAACCATGTTTGCAATTTCCGGTTTTCGAAGCTTATTTTGTTGATGGTAGTCTATATAGACCAAAAATGTGGACCTCTTTAAAGTTTCCTCCCTTTTAAATTTGTGATTTTTCAATGTTATCCCAATGGGATTTAGATTAATAACTCTTTGTGTATTCATTTTCACCACACAAAAGAGAAACTAAATACAACAACACACATGCAAACATAAATATACAATTAATGTTAGTACGATACATGACAAATCTAATATACATCATCCAATATGATAAAATAATCACAACATCATAAAGTTAATATCCATGAAAAATTCAAGTATCAATAAATGCCAATAGCTATCCTTCACACAAAATGCACCCTCCCATAATATCACAACCATCCATTGAAAAAGGGATGGTTGTGATATTATGAATGGGTGCATTTCTAAGTGGAGTGTTGAGAGTGACTTTAAAAACCTCTTCTCAAAGACAAGATACCACGCACCTATGGATGTGGAATCCTAAGGGGAAAGTCCCTTCCTCATGCAACCATAGTTAGGCATATCGATGTGGCATCCTAAGGGGAAATCTCCTTCAGCATGCATTTATTTTGTTCTTTGTAGAGGCACTTGCCCCCATATGCCAAATTGAAAGTGAGAGTATGATATCACATAATTTGTATAGATTAAACTTTCATCATAAAAAATATAAGTAATAAACAATTTTTCATACACAAATGATATATGCACATTACCATTATCTACAAATATAATTAGTACAAAAAAATCAAACTTACTCTAATGTTATTCCATTTAACACAACTAAAATCTCTCAATCATATTAAGAAATTACTAAATGTTTACAATTAATTAGATTACGAAAAAAATAAAACTAGTTGCAATTATGACTATTCAAAGATAAAATACTAAATCAAACCAAAATAGTAAATGAATAATAATATTTGAATAATCACAATAAATAGATAACATCAAAAATAAATAACAATAAATTTACTCTCATATGTAAATTTTTAAGATTAAATACAAATGCATTTAGATAACATTAAAAATGAATATATATACATTTCAAATACATTTATTATGCCTTGGTACAAATAATAAGGAAACTAATTACAAAAGAAAATATTTAAAAATTAGGAATATGTTCAAATATAAAAAAAAAACTCAATCATCTATAACATATGAGGTGAAATTTATATTCACAATTAATTGAACGAATAGGTAATAGTATCATAAAACATAAATACTTATATTCGATATTTTTATTGATTTGTATAAAAAAGTAGAATTAAAAATCAATTATGCGGCGTTTATAGTAATAATAAAATCATATCAAAAGAATTTTTTCCAAATAGTTTAATAGTTTCACGAGAATCCAAACCGTCAATAATAATATATTTGTTTCATTTTGTAGTTTGTGGAAAAAAATTCTTCATGTGAATTTGGGATTTTTAAATGTGGTAGTAAATGTTAATTGCTAAATATTAATAAACTGACCAAACCTACGCATATACCCATACGTAATATATGCATGTTTAATATAAATTGATATTATAAAATTTATGCGAGGTTATAGTGTACGATATTTCAAATGTATGTGTTGTAAATCACATCAATAATTTAACTAATTGACATTACTACTAAATAATTAAGACACTAAGACACTATATTTTTTAACATTTTTCAAAAAAAAATTACCTATCAAGTATATGAAATGTCGTCCATGGGATCAGCATATCATAAACATACTAAATCAACTAACATCAAAACTGCCATACTAAACTAGAGAAACACTAAAATTTGGAGTCTACCATACTAATAAAACTTTGGGGTACACTCGGCAAGAGCACATTTTATCATTTTAAGAAAAAGCATTAGTTAATAAGATAGTTTTTCAATTAATTTATAATTTTAATTGAACAATGTCCTTAGAAATAATGTTTTTGTGTGGTTTGATTGAGATCAAGGTGCTTTTTATTCTTATAAATTGAAAGAGAGAATCTAGTTTCTTTTCTACCATTCCATTCCCTCATTTTTGAGTTTTTATGAGATCCAAATAATTTATAATCATTATAAGTATTGATAGGTTGAACTTAATTCATATCAGGATAATATAGATCCAAAAATCAAGGTTTTAATATGTGATTTACCCAAACACACAAATCACTCCATAGGTTAACACTTAGTCACATAGTTCCAAATTGAATCTATATGTCTAGAGTATTATATACCTTGAATCCTTTTTCTAGTAGGGGATCTAAAATAATTAGGATTAATTTCATGTCTTCCTTTGAAGCCTATATAACATACATGCATTAGTGAGAAATTTAGCATTGTAAGAGGAATCCCCTTTGGGTTGTTACCACATCACAATGAACCTCAACAAAAATAACTCTAAATGGGATTAATGCTACACATTCTAGGTCTAATAAGGAATGCCCAAACAAAGTGAAAAAGAAATGTGGTATTAATAAATTAAATGGTATAAAGAAAAATGTAAAATAGATATTTTCTTTTAGAGGATACATTGATATTAAAATAGACATTGTGAATTTTGTAATCAGTTGGGTTATTTTGTTTAGTTAAATTTATTTTCATTTGTTTTATTTAGTTTATGTATGAAATAAAATTATTATTTTTACTTCAATTTTGTAATCAGTCTTGAGTGTTTCATTTCATTTTAAATTTAGTTCATTTGTTTTCTTTAAATTTAAATATGACATCAAATGTTTTTTTACTGCAATGTCATAATCAATCAAGTTGTTTCGTTTAGTTAATTTTGTTTTCATTTATTTCCTTTAGTTTTTAAAGTATGAAATTAAACTATTTTATTTACTTCATTTTTGTAATTTCAATTAAGTAAATATTAAAATATTTTATTTACTTCAACTATGTAATTTCAATTTAGTTCAAATATGAAATCAATTCTCTCTTTTTACTTCAATTTCTAAAATTAAATAATTAAATCAAATTGTTGTAATTTGATAGGCATTATGGCATGTAATGGGTTAGAAATGTATAAGAGTGAGGAAGGTTGATCAAAATTTAGACCCTAAAAAGGAGAAGAAATATAATGAAAAGAGAAACAAAGATAACAAGTTAAAAAGGGAACAAATTTCTCTTCAAGTTAATGAAGCTCTTCAAACTCAACAAGCTCTTGAAGCTATTCAAACTTGCCAAGCACTTAAAGAACAAGAATATTTCCAATCTCAAGAAATAATAGATGAAGAAATAAAAGGAAGCAATGAACAAATAACAATGCTTAAGATGTTGATTGCTCTTAAGGAGAGGAAGAACAATTTTTTTCTAAATGGAGGATATGGGTGAAGATGATTTATATATTTTTTTGTAAAGATAAAGGTAGATTCTGTAAACAATATAAATTCCCATTCAACAAAGATACACAATGATTAATTTCAAAATAAATATTTGATTACCATATCTCAATTGGTAGAAAGAATTTTTCAATGTAAAGACATGGTCCCTATTTTTGAGTTGTTAGGAGTTGATTCAAAAGCTACAAATAAATTGATATAAATCAGGGTACATAAATTACGTAATGCACTTGAAATTACTGGTAGCTTATCACATAGAAAATATTTTTTATAGCACATAGATCTATCATAAACACTTTAGTGGCTCCATAAATAGTCAAAAAGTGACAGGTCACAACAATTACAAATACACTTGATAAAGGTAGAAGAATGATCGTGTGAAGTGTAGGGTAAAATTGGATGAAATAATGGAAAATCGGGTATTGATATGTACGGAACCTCAAAGAAATAAAATTTATAATGGTGTAAAAGATATTATTATTGAGTATTGGAAAAACCATGTGTCTCTTCCAATGCAAAGGATGTATTACAAATTATGGTTTTTCCTAGTTTGAGGAAAGAATAGTTCTAGAAAAACCAAAGTGAGTTGTATAGAATCATTAAAGATTACAATCCTGAAATCAAAATTACACAATGAGCATTTGAGAATTTAAAATTGATATATGTAAAGAAACATATAATCTATGATATATGTTGTTGTGGTACCCATATATAGTTTGAGCTATATACAACCACATTTAAAATTTCTAGAGATTATATATTAGGTGAGAACAAATGATGGATTTCCTCCATGTGTAATTCATGTTGTCGCGATACTATTTGAAATAAAGTAGATAGTGCACTTGAATATAAGGTTGATTGAATCAAATTAGTATGAACAAAATGTGAAAAATTAGAGAAGCTACCAGATCACAACATTTGGATAAGTCTATGAAATCATTCTATTAATAAGAGGGAAACTGAATCATTTAGCCATTTTTGATCATATTAATAGAATTTAATTTTTTTTATTATTGTATATGGATTAAAATTAAAATGGCATGGACCCTCTTCTTGAATATATCTATAAGAGCATAAATAACAGGTTTGGTATGTTACTAGGACTGCAATAAGTTAAATTTATCTCCAATTATGATATTTTATCCATCCATATATATAGGTTAAAAATAAGAATACTTAACATATTTACTCATGCTTATTTTTCCATACACCATCTATGTCCTTGATTTCTTTGAAACTGTAGTTCATTTTCTAGTTATTCACTAAGTGTTGAAGAGAGACATTGATGTTAAGGAGATGACAACAGAGGTTTGTGATGGTGCCTTTGACAGAGCATGTTTTTGAATCACACCAATATTCATTTTTTAGTAGCAGGGTACAACAATTCCATTTTTAATCTCTCCAACAATAGTTGGGATCAAATATTTGTAGTTTTTGCACAATATTCATAGTTTGAGTCTCTTGATAAGTATTAAAATTCAGTGGATTTGGGAACAAGCTTGGAAAATTTTAATAGTATGGGAAAAATATTAGGCAATTTAATATAAAAACTATGTGAAAAGAGAAGTTACCCCTTTATCTATGGATTTTTTGAGCTATTTTCTTAAATCCACTTGGACACAAATCCTTTTATATGGGCAAGAAAACTAAAATTTGTAATCCTTGAAACAAATAAACACAATGAGAATAAATCCATAGAAGGGTAAATACATTGTAGAGGTCCTCTACAATGTAAGGTCATGAGACAACTTGATGGAGCATTGTGAGAGTAACTCAGTATAGACGATTACCCAATAATTCAGGAGATTCTATAATTTGGGAATTCGTGGATTCAACTTGGTAATTAAACCTTTTTAAGGGTTAATGAGGCAACTTGATGAATTTCTACCTAGTAAGAACAATTTTTTCATAATGGAAAGCTTTTGAAGAATGTGGTCTTGTTTAGTTATGTTATTTTAAACGTCTTTTTGTATGTTATATAGTTCAATACGTAAGAGGGGTATTAAAATATTAGGCTTATTTATTAATGTTAATTAAATATTAGTTAAATATTAAATAATAATCTGTTGAAACTACTATAACCACTTTGTAACCATATTTCACATACTAAAATTTATGGAAACACAATGATAATGTGTACATTTTGATTTCTCTTCATCCATTATTTGTACATTCTATTCATTCTTTATTCTTTCTCTCTCCACATATTCTAAAAATTTACACACTAGTAAAATAGTTCATAAGAAAATATAATTCGCTTATACATATGAGTAAATAGTACAATATATTTATCCAAACATAAAAGGTATCAACAATAAATGATGTGTGCATTGATAATACAAGTGTGACTAGACATCTATGGTTCATAAAAAAGATATTAGCGTCCAATAATGAACATGGAAAAGATAAACTAGGTGAGAGTATTGCTATAAGCATTACAAAGATGCAAGGTAAGCGCTAAATCCATCTCTAATATATTTATCATTGTCACCATTATAGTATTAGTCATATCCAAATTCACAGAGGAAATGGTATAAGGCTTGTATGTGGAGTTATGTGTCATTGAATTTCTTCATTAGGTCTAGCACAACATAGAGATCACTATCAACAATCACATTATAAGGCAATAAAGTTTCCAACGTCCTACCAGAAATGTTGGACTTGATGGCCACAACAATAGTAACATAGAGTGACTAACACTTAAAAATTGTATTGAGCACCATATGTGGATCTATCCTTTATAGAAACATGGGGCGAGAAAAAATGTGGAATCTTGTTTGAAGTTATCACCTCACTATGAGGGAAACCAACACTATAATCTAATTTTATTATAATGGGGGTGGGGGTTCCATTTACGAGATGCCATAATACCTATAGAGGAAAATCGTTAAATGATCGGTTACAAATTGGAAAAGGAAATTACACATTTATTTATAAGTTTTCCAACAATACTATTAGCTAATTTAGTCAATATGATGTGTGTAAAATCTAGAAATAAAACTCATAATTTTCTATATCATGACATAAGTAAATTAATATGAGATAATCTTAGAAATCATGAATTTCAAATATCTATGTATGGTGTATAAATATTCTTTAAACAATAATTATAAATACATATTAAATATAAAACAAGGCTAACCCTTCTATTACAGGTCTTTAATAGTAGTAAGGAAAATATTATTTTATACTAGATTTAATATTGCATATTTCCTTATATTTTCACCTTTGTTAATCGAGATACATATCCACAGACCCAAGGTTTTCACATCATATGATAATTTCAATCCATTAAACCATGTATCTTTCATGGTTTTATTTCAAATAATTAAAATTCTTCCACATTTTATAGACGTTTTGGAAAGGGATCTTATAGTTCGAGAAAAGATATAGAGATAATCATATGGTATCCAAATGAAAAGAATGTCAAAGTTCTTAGAAGTTTTGCTGATTTTCTCTCAGTAGTTATGGTTTTCTACAAGGCATTTTTTCAAATAGTTTCATATCAAACACAAAATCCCTAAATGTATTATCAAAACAAGGTCGGGGCATATCAAATGGCCAATACGAGATCAATAATTAAAACAATGGAACCCACTACAAGGTCGAACCAATTCATGCCAAAGAATTGAACTCAAAAACAAAAAGGGCATGACGACGAGCTAGGGGTTTTCCAACAGAAGCATCTTGAAACACATTGTAAGGGTTTTATATTGCATCTTGTGAAAATATTGTTGACAATTTTGGGACTTGTGCAAAAATGGGAAACTTGAAACTTTGTTACGATGGATGGCATTGATGAAGTGGACCTATTGGCAATTTTTACACTTATGCAAAAATGGGAAACTCAAAAATTCGTTATGATGGACGGTATTGATGAGGTGGACCTAACTAGGGAAATGCATTACAATTTTATCATGTTTCGATTCAGTGAATTGATGATTACATGTAATTTGCAGCTATGTGTGCTATTACAAAATGTAACAAATCACATAGTCTGCAATTCCATGTTTGTCTTCAGCAAGAGAACACAAAATCCCCTAAGGACAAATGTATTAGCTTGATGAAGGCCAGAATTACAAAATAAGTGGAGTGTTAATTTTTGGAACAACAAACAAAGTTGCAGATTACAGTAATTGAGAGTTCATTACTAAATTTGCAGGTATTTTAAAGTTATTTCCTTCATGATTAAATACATCCAATTATGTTATTGAGTTGTTTAGTTCATTATACAATCCATACATAAAACTGAAATGCAAAAAGAAGTACACAACTCAGTTCTAGAATTTAATGTTTTATTCATAAGGAATTTCAATGTTTCCTACACAAGCCATGGGATGTAACTCAAAAGTAATTCATTACTACTAAAGTAGCAGTATATGTGCATGAAAAGAAAAGTAAAGGAGTATGAAAAAACCCATCATTGCCTTGGGTTTATTTTGTCTCCGTTGCTCCACTTCCAATTCCAACTTTACTCCATCTTCATCCTTGTTATCCAATAATGGCATTGTACCTAGGAAATAGAAAAAGAAGATTGTCAGTCATGAGCTCAAGGTTTTGATCCATATTCTGTGATACCTAATTTCATGCAAATGGATCTCCTGACATCAAGAGGTATAAGTTACATGAAAGATATATACAAAATTGATAAGAGCAGTATTCTACATCAGCACATATGATTCCCATAATCATTTTAGAAAAGAAATATAAAAGAAGAAAACTATGGAAATAAGAGAGGCCAAAAATCCTAAATGTTTTCTAACTATTTCTTTAAGTGTGCAAGTACAGGTAGCAAATGAGAAAGTAGAAATCTTTTACAAAAATTATTACTGTGTAGAAATGAAATACTTGTTGAAAGAATCTACATGATATAGATTTATGAGCTATCCTAGAAAAAGAACTGCAGATGGAAGATTACAAAAGAAAGGTATCAAGACACTGAAATCAAATGAGGAATAAATCTATAGTAGCATGTCTTAATGAGAAACATTTTCATCAAAATACAAAAAATGAGCAAGATACATGAAATGATAAAGTAGAACCAATAAGTACATCTCATTATATTGTTCTCGGAAGCAAAATGGAAAAGAGAATCATTACAGGATGCAAGAGAGGCTTTAAGCCTTCATTTTTCTAATTGTTCTATGAAGTGTGCATGTACAGGAGATGAAGTGTTTTTGAATGATATTGCAGAAATAAAAGAATACATTTTCATCAATGCAAGTGCCATTGAAAAATATAGCAGCTCAAAAGGATCATCATATAAGTTGTAGCCATGCAAGCAAAAGATATCAGAGTTTGATCAAATTACAGTCAAGTGCAAAGTATCTATCAAAGTACAAATTGCAAGTTACAAGTCATAAAGATACAATCTGAC
Organism: Taxus wallichiana var. yunnanensis; assembly: GCA_018340775.1. Classification (NCBI taxonomy): domain Eukaryota; kingdom Viridiplantae; phylum Streptophyta; class Pinopsida; order Cupressales; family Taxaceae; genus Taxus; species Taxus wallichiana. The sequence goes on from CM031236.1 coordinate 548,444,624, forward strand.
TGATAAAGCTCGAAATGAATTATGCAATAAGCATCAATCAAGCATTAATGGAGTTGTGATTATAATGAGATCTGGATAAATTTTCAAGAAATAACAAGTTGAAGTAGAGTATCAAGCATTAAGACAATCATATAAAGTTCTAGGTTCAATTATGACATTCATGAAAATAAGTTTCCAGCTGCAAACAAGTGGTTACATCATCATTGCAAAGGTACAAGAATGAGCAACAACCACTATCAAGCTTTCATCATAGGTTCTTTACTTCATAGAAGAAGCAGAGGCTAAACCAAACCCAAATACCAACAATGCAAGATTTAGATGATCAAAGCAACTCAAGAAAGAACTCACTTGCACTTTTTGGTTTCCAAATGAGAAGTATAGCTACAGAGTAATAGAGCTAATGAAACTATTAACTTGATGAAGCAGAAAATAATCATTAAATACAATTATTGAAGAGATCAATTACATGAAAAAGGTATGAAACAAGTTCCGTGGGATCAAAGAAAGCTACAACAACTAGAAAAGCATTACAATTTCATAATACAAGATGAGATTCAGGAAGCTACTCTTAGCAAAAGAGTTCATCATAGAATGAAGCATCAAAATGATTGTTCCTAAAGTGAAAGTCTAGATTGCATTCTCAAAACTTATATACAGTCATTTCAGTTTCAACATGTACTCTAGGTAAATCATTTCAATGCCAAATATGAACACACTCTACCAAAATAAACAGTCAAGCATGAACTGAATTAATGAAACTTAAACAAGCTCATCATCACAGCTACTGAGCACATGAGAAAAATAAATACAAGAATCAACTGCAGCTACAAGAGATCAATACCATTGAATCTAGAGGTTAGAAGGAACCAATCACTTGTGAGCCAATAAATTTTGAATCCTTTTCAAATACTAATTTCCAAAACAGATTAAGGGGTCACAAAAGAATTCCATAGAGTGCAAGTGCCAATAAGGGACTAGGTGTTTATTACATAAATTAGCATAGCAGTAGATCCATTGAGAAAAATGACAGAGTATGAAAGCACTCAGAATCATGGCCATTTTAACCCATAAACAGGAATAAAGAGCTAAATAGGAAAGACATGACTACCATAACAGTGGATCACATGACTTAATTGGAAAAGGCATTCAAAATCAGAGTTCACAATGAGCTTACAGAAATGAGAAACTACATCTACTTCCACTAGAGAAAATAAAATTGAAGCAGAAATCAAATTTTCTTTTCAAAATATTGGATTTGAATAGTAAAGATGTGGGTTTGAAGTTTCAGTCCTTCCTGAGATTCAAACCAGATCAAATGGTGTCACAGTGTGTTTAAATAAAAGCACCGCCAAACAATGATAATAACTGACACAAAAAGAAGACCTAGAGCTCCATTTTAGAAAAAAATGAATATCTACAGCTACATAAATTTTCATGAATACCGCATCAACAAGAAGTAAATGGAGCTCAAAATAATATAATGACATATTTGGTTTTAAATGACTACCCATGTATGATAAATAAGAGGCTTACCAATAGTATAGTAGCCATGGAATTACAAAGCTCCCAAGATGCAAAAAAATGACCTATGAGAAAGCTTTAAATCAAAAGCACCGAGTATGGTAGATGCACCTTAATACAACTCAAAAATACAGAAACCCCAATGATCATCAAATCATGGCCACCCCTCTTAGGCACAATGCAAGAAAATTCACAGTCTCATTACGGGCTGAATATTTCAGAATAGCTAGAGAAAAATACAATAGAAACACCAATTGACAACATAGCTCAAGAAGGGAGGAATACTGAGATTAAAATAAGTATTCAAACTCTAAAATTTATACAATAAAGGAATAATTAGAGAAAAATCAATACCTTTTGAACGATGACCAAGTTTAAAATAAGAGCTCCAAGATTAAAAAATCTAGCTATGGTTGTTACATAGAAACTCAACCAGCTAAAATCTAAAGCTAAAATGCACAAGAACAAACTCCCATATTAAGACCGTGGCGATTTTTAGAAGAATGAATACCTAGGAGCTAGAAAGGAGTAGAATAAATGAAGGACATCAAAACCATAATGAGCTTCAAAAGAATGCTCTAGATTCAGCTCGATCTTAGTAGTAAAAGAATAATGGTGTCCAACACAACCAAACCACATTGAGAGTTCAAGTTAGAGATGAGAAATAAAGGAAATGAGCTTTGAGAAATTACAAGAAGCTTGCCAAAGCTCGTAAGCCATGGGTATTACTTCCATGAAATCTCTAGATGAACCACCTTATAGATCAAATAATAATGCAGAGATCCCGAAACAGCTAATACAAACAACCATCTTCACTAAATCGTGCTCCAAGCTCAAAACAGTCAAGAATGGATGCAATTTTCATGACCAAAGCTTCACAATAAGACATATTCGGAGAGGAACCGAACTCGAGGGTTCAATAATGGCATCCACGACCCAAAAATATTGCAAAAATATCAAGTTAAGAGGTCTCCACAAATACTGAATATCCAACCTCACAAAGCATCGCGATAACCCAAAAATGCACAGATTCAATCTCAGGAGGATCAACTATGGAGGCCTTAAGAAAATTCATTAGAGCTTCACCCTTCCAAAACAGAGATTGCGTAGGAAATGATCATTTTAGGCTATAAATAAATGCATCCGCCAACTCAACCTCACACAAACCTAAATCGAACTTAGTAAAAAGATCGAAAGTTTAAATGATCATAGCATACATCAAACGATTAAGAATGTAAACCAAAGACCAAATACCAAAGTAAGCTTTGATGGTGCATGATAAAATCAGTATAGGATAAAATGGACAAGGATTATCCGCTAGATCAATGTAACTTGCAATGAATGCCAACTCCATAATTAGAGAATCGATGATTCAGATTACACAATATCCTAATCAACGGTCACAAATCAACAATCAATTCAACGTGATCCAAACTACCATGGTAAAGCATCCACGGTACAGATCATATGGTACATAGATCAAAGGTCCTAATGAAATTCCATCAAATCAATCACACTACCGAACTCAACCAAAGTTAAATACCACCGACAATTCAAAAATAAGGGTCGAGCATCATGGCGAAGGGGACAAGCCCCATTGAAAGAAAATCATTATATTTATCTTGGTTACAAAGGATCTAAAAACATCTACCAATAATAATGAAATACCGACAACCAAATAGAATGCAATGATAATTCAAAAGGAGGTCTTGTGACCTTACAAAAGGTGAAATGATTATTCAAAAAGGGTGAAAAACCATAGTATAGGTGCTGACCACATTATGACATGTCTAAATCCGAAAAGGGAGTCGACCACGTGGAGCATTTCTATTATTAATTGTTAGTGAAAAATCATAGCACCCCCAAATGAGTTATGGATCTTCTTTTCTAAGGCAGGGTCATTTGGTATGATTTTCATAACATTCGATCATTCCCCAAGCTATGGGACTTGCAAATGGGAATGATCCTCCAAATAAGGTTGGTTCCTCTTCCTAATCGTAGCACTAAACTACTACTAAGGAAGGAAATGTGACTATCTAATCCTAATATAAAAATTTCAAGGGACCAAGGACAGAGAGAGAGAGAGAGCATGAAAATAAAGAAATCCTACACTACAGAGGTGATAGCACCAAGAAAAGGGAACTGCTGATCACAAACCCAACTACCTGAAATGGAGAGAGGTGAGTAATGGAGAGGATGGATAGCTGCATCACAAACCAAGGATAAATTTTGGACAGAACACCATTTCAAACCCCTTAATCACATCACCCAAAACCTACAATGGACATCAGAGATATGCATAGTATACCTTGCAATGGTGAGAGGCGAGAAGAGACAAAAAAATGAGCAAAGGATGGACAAAACACATCACAACATATTTTATTGCTCCAGAGTTCACACAGTACACCATTAATGGGAAAGAGGAAAGAAAATTCGATTAAAAATCCAAGGGAGGAGGATTAAACTCCACATTCGAACCTGGAGAAGAAAAAGAGAGGGGCAGGGAAGAAGAATGAACAACCCTTTACAATGAATCTTGCCCCTGTATTTATAGATTTGATCGAGAGAAGAAGAGAGAGAGGGAAGCAGGAAAAGTGGGTTGAAGCTCAACCACAACTCGCATTAATGCTTCTAATAAAATATGCCCCAAATCTATCTTTACTACATGATTCCTTGATTTGGCACCTTGAAAGAAGAGGAAATAGCAGAAACATATCAAATCCGATCTGGTTGTTGAGACAGATGGATCCTACATTGAAGGCCTAAATATTTTTATCCATTTTCCTTTACCTAATCTCCTCAAAAATTAAAGTCTCAGAACTCCATGGTGTAGGTGAGGCCGAGATCTTTCCAATGATATCAAATTTCCAATATTTCGAGCCCTGAGTCGAAAGATATGCCCCTTCGAAGTTTGTATCGGGTCCGTACAGGAGGGCGGGAAAATAGCTTGAAAAATGGGTCCCCTTTTGATATGGGATACATGGCAGCCAGATTGGAACAAAAATCGGGCCTACGAGTCCACAATTTATCTTTTTCCCTTTCCTCCGATTCCCCACTTAGCTTTGACTTAGGTTCTAACGCCGACTTTTTCCCAACGGAGTTGCGAGAATATTTTACAACTTTTACCCTTTTTGTGATAACAATGGGGAAAAGAATCAACTTTTCCTCGACGCCCGCTTTCCTCAGGACACGGGTCGAGTCTAGCACTTGTTTGGAAACCTTTTCTCTATTTGATCACTTGACCCTGCCTCCATTCTAGCGTGGGACACGTGGAGATGCGGCACTTGTTTGAGCCTCTCTCTTTGGATTCATCTTCAGAGGAGCGACATTAGGACATGTGGCTTCCTCTGCTTGCTTCTCCATACTTAGTCATTTTTAGACACTTTCCCAAACTATTTTCGAGCCCAAAAACTTTATATCATTGTCGTTTTCCTTTCCTACTCTTGGCCTCTCTTGTGGCATTGCCCCTTCTTCTCTGGCCCTCCAATTCCATTGTTAAATCTACCTGAAGCTTGTAAAATAGATTTAAGACACGAAACGGATTGACACAGTCATTTTCTTCACATAGGGTCATTTAATCATCCTTTTCCCCTGCCACTTAATTGTTGAGTCCTCCCTCAACCATTTAAATAGATTTAAGATATGGAAACGTTCATAAAACATGTTTCTTCTATTTCTTCTTGTGCAAGGTCGAATTTGACTTTCTCGAGCCTCTGTTTCAACTTTTCCTGGTTCTAGAACTCAAGCTCATGGGTCTGAATTGTTTCCCTTCATGTTTTCTTTATGTGTAAGGCTTGTTCGACAAAAAAATTTCTGGGGAAATTTAGGATAACAATTTGGCGACTCGTGGGGACATTTTCTGCTAAATGAAGAGACCAAAGTGGCCTTGAAGCATCCATTGGGCATGGAGTCTGCAGCTTGATAAACATGAAATCGATCTAAACCTAGAACTCTAATCCTTGAGCCACCGCGAGCTTTGTATGCCTTTTTATGTTTTGTATGACCACTGAGTCTACACTCTCTTTTTTCATAAGGAAATATTGAAAAAGGAATTTATGAGAGTAGAAAATTATTTTAACTTTGGGGCTTTCATCTTTCCCTCAAAGGGACTATTTTGAAATGAATTTAGTTACTCTGCATTTGTTTTCTTTGAAGATGCAAACTATTACAGTAACTATGAGTTTCCTTGCTATGAATATTGAAGAGCCGGATTTATGTACCTTTGGAGCAATGCGAACAAAACTTATATCTGAGAGACCAAATCATACATGCCTCAAATGAGACATGCGAGTGTGCATAATCACTTATTGTTCTTGAAACAAAGTCTACTCTTACTCCTACACTAACCAGAGAGAAAGAATGCTTAAACAAAGACTACTACATATAGGGAGAATTAGCTTCGCTTTCTTAAGAGGGGCAACCATGCAAATGATTTGACACTAAATATAGCTGCCTGTATGAGTGAAAAACTGGCTATAAGCCTATCCTCCACCCAAATCATCAAGGTATCAACATTAATGGAAAATACCTCTTCAAGCTGACTTGCATTGGACTCCTGGAGGTATTGATGGTGACCCTTGGTACCTTGGTACTCATCCTCATGCCCTGAAGTAGGCATGACTGGTTTTGGCTTCTCCATTGGCTCCAATGAAGCCAAGTACCTGATTGGGCACGGTCTGATCCTTTGAATGTGCCCCTTGTTCTGAGTTTCAACTCCAAGAATGGAGTTTTCTTGTGGACCTTCTTGGATGAATGGCATGAGAGAGATGATGACATCCTCCTACCTTTTTCCTTCCTCCTCTTTTGAAGAACATGGAAGATCAAGATCTTCCAACCTTGGTTCCAGAGGGCCATTATGGAGTGCAGGATTTTGCACTTGAATATTATCCTTCATGGAAAAAATTTCATGTGCATGGAAGATGGATGGAGGAGAAAATGATGTAATCTCCATGGGCTCCTTTTCATCAAAGAAATCTCTCAAGTCTGACAGACAGTCTACCTCCTTGTTGTCTTGCTGCAAGTGCTCTACCTCCTTCATGGTGTCCTCTTGATCTGCAACTTGCTCACCATGGTTTCTCTCTTCCTCAAACATGAAGTTTGAGAGATCAAACTCTTCTTCAACATCATATCTTGAAGGGAATGAAGTGGGAGGAAGAATTGAAGGTTCCCATGTAGCCTAGTCCACACTTAGAGCCTCTGGAACTATATGATTCTCTTCCATCATGGGTTCATCAATAAAATCAGCCCTTGAAATGAAATAAAAAAATATTCAATGATGCCTTCTTCATTGAGTGGCCTCAACATTGATCTCATCTCTCCCATCTACTCCTCTTCAATGGGGCTTGGGATTGATTATTCCTCCTCTTGTTCTTGCTCTTCTTTTGATGTAAACTAAGCCTCAGCCACCACTAGTTCTTCAATCTTGACCTTCTCTATTGACTTGACCATCAAGGGGATCTTTGTAAACCCAAATTTAGTAGCCCAACTCTTCAGATTATCTGTCATTTATTTTCTATTGGGCTCCTCTTCTTATTGTTCTCCTTGACTAGATTCTTGAGTCTCTTCCCAACATGGGCTTGGGAAAGAAAAGCAGAGTGGTAGGTCGGGGGTTCAACCATCTTTGTAATTGTTTTTGGTGGGAGGAGGTGCAAATTCTTGTTTGTTTGGAGGGGATGACTATTTGGGAGGGAAAAGGAAAAAGAACTAAGATGAGGTGGAAGACTAGGAGATGGAGAAATGAAATCAACACTTGGGGTAGTAAGTGAGGGGTTTGACTCTTGCCTCTGCTGAAATGATAAAGATTGAGGGAGAGAAAATGAAAGGTAGGGAGCTAGTGATTGACTTACCCATTGACAAGGTTGTCCCACACTTTGCTCGTAAGCCCCAATGTCCTCAATCCATTGTGTAAGCTAAGGAAACACTTAAACCATGAAGTCAAGCTTCTCTTGAGGGTTATAATGTCTTGGAAAAGGGCCTTCCCATGGACAAGGTGCCCTACAACAAATCTTGAATACCTTCATTTGTGTTATGCCCCTTGATTGAACCATGTCGGCCTCCATTTTTGAATCTTCTCTAGTAGACCAACATCCTTTGCATAACTATCACCATCATATGTGTCCCCTTGTCCTTGATAAGCTTCATAGTCAAACTAGTTTTGACACTTTGCTCATATGGGTAAGCATAATGGTCCTAGATCTGATTATAATGTTGATCTAGAGGAGTTGGGAAATACATTGGAGGTGGACTGTATTCTTTGTAAGTGTGAGTTCCATGAAGGGAATGAAGTCATGATTTTACAACCTCATGGAATGGGAGAAAATGGAAGAGATGGAAGAGGAAAATAGATGAAAATGAGTGTAAATGGATGGAAAAGGTCTGCAACTCAGAGAATGGGTTTTTGACCAGATGGAGTCACTAGATATGCTTGAAAGTGCCTCCAAAGGCTGAAACGTTCACCAAGAACACATTGAACCGATGAAGAAAAGTGGTAAAGCGCTTGAGACTGTCCCTCCAGGTGTGCCAAAACTTTTAGTGTGAAATCACAGCACCCCAAAATGAGTTATGGATTTTCTTTTCTAAGGCAGGGTCATTTGGTGTGATTTGCATAACATTGGATCATTTCCAAAGTTGTGGGACTTACAAATTGGAATGATCCTCCAGAGAAGGCTGGTTCCTCTTCCTAATCCTAGCACTAAACTACTTCTAAGGAAGGAAATGCGACTATCTACTCCTAATATAACAATTCCAAGGGACAAATGAGAGAGAGAGAGAGAGCGTGAAAACAAAGAAATCCTACACTACGAGGTGGTGATAACACCGAGAAAAGGGAACTACGATCACAAACCTAACTACCCGAAATGGAGAGAGGTGAGAAATGGAGAGGATGGATAGATGCATCACAGACCAAGGATAAAGTTCACATACAACACCATTTCAAACCCCTTAAACACATCTCCCAAAACCTGTAATGGACATTAGAGATATGCACAATATACCCTGCAATGGTGAGAGGTGAGAATAGACAACAAAATGAACAAAGGATGGACAAAACGCATCATGAAAACAGATTTTATTGCTCCAAGAGTTCACATAGTACACCATTAACGGGAAAGAGGCAAAAAAATGCCATTACAAAGGGCCAGGAGGAGGAGGCTTAAACTCCACATTCGACCACGGAGAAGAAAGAGAGGGGGGCGGGGAGAGAAGAATGAACAACCCTTTACAATGAATCATGCCCTGTATTTATAGATTTTATCAAAGAGAAGAAAGAAAGAGTGAAGTGGGAAAGGTGGGATGAAGCTCAACCACTTGTAGTTAATGCTTCGATAAAATATGCCCCAAATCTATCTTTACTATAGGATTCCTTGATTTGGTGCCTTGAAAGAAGAGGAAATGATGGAAACAAATCAAATTCAATTTGGTTGTTGAGATAGATTGATCCTACATTAAATTCTGAAGATATTTCCTCCATTTTCCTTTACCTAACCTCCTCAAAAATGAAAGTTGCAGACCTCCATGGCATTGGTGAGGCCGAGATCTTTCCAATGGTGTCAGATTTAAAATATTTCAATCCCTGAGTTGAAATATATGCCCCTTCAAAGTTTGTATCGGGTCCGTACAGGAGGGTGGGAAAATAACTTGAAAAATGGGTCCCCTTTTGCTATGGGACACGTGGCAGCTAGATTGGAATAAAAACCGGGCCTCAGTGCAATTTATCTTTTCCCTTTCCTCCAATTCCCGCATGGCTTTGACTTGAGTTCTAACGCTGAATTTTTCCCCTGCGTAGTTGTGGGCGATTTTGTAGCTTTTACCCTTTTTGTGATAACAAGGGGCAAAGAATCAACTTTTCCCTTGACGCCCCACTTTCCTCACGGGACACACGTCAATCGGCACTCGTTTGGAAACCTTTTCTCTATTTGACCGCTTGACCCTACCTCCATTCTATCTTGGGACATGTGGAGATGTGACACTTGTTTGAGCCTCTCTCTTTGGATTCATCTTTGGAGGAGCACCGTTAGGACATGTGGCTTCCTCCACTTGCTTCTCCATACTTAGTCAATTTTAGACTCTTTCTGAACTATTTTTGAGACCAAAAACTTTGGATCCTTGGAGATTTTCCTTTCTTTCTTTTGGCCTCTCTTGTAGCACTGCCCCTTCTTCTCTTACCCTGCAATTCCATTATTGAATCTTCTTGAAGCTTATAAAATAGGTTTAAGACATGAAACATCTTGACAGAGTCATTTTCTTCACATAGGGTTGTTTAATCATTCTCTACCCCTGCCACTCCATTGTTGAGTCCTCCCTCGACCCTTTAAATATATTTAAGATATGGAAACATTCAGAAGAACCGTTTCTTCTATTTCTTCTTGTGCAGGGTCAAATTTGACTTTCTCGGGCCTCTGTTTTCACTTTGCTTGGTTCTAGAACTCGAGCTCATGGAGTTCAATCGTGTCCCTTCATGTTTTCTTTATGTGTAAAGCTTATTCGACCAAAATTTTTGGGGGAAATTTTGGATAACATTAACAATGATGGATACCAATGATAAAATGCCCCAGGGTAATACATGATCAAAAGAAATAATAAATGCCAAATTAAATGATTACCTTAATCTCCTCACCTTAAAAATTGCAAGTAAACTTCATATAAAGAAGAAAGGGAAGAGTTTTGCATATGATCACTAGGTGTCAAAAGGAGATGGAAAAAATTCGGACCCACACTCATGTGTTCAAGTGGTCCCCATAGTGGGAGAATTAGAGTTGAATGAATTTTACTAAGTGAAAGGAACAAAGCATCATTTTGCATAGGAGTCATTTTACATGCAACCACTAGAAGAAAGATGAGATATCAACATCAGAACTTGCAAGTGGACCTCAAATTATATTGAATACATGGATAATTTTTTGCAAAGTGTTGCAAGTATTTATTTTTTCTAACACAGAGATGTTACTTTTGCATGTGCATTCAAGGGGTAGGATTAAAGTGTTAATTATAAGTGGGTCAATTTGTAAGTATCATATCAAGCACTAGAAGACAAATATTTCATTAACATTAGATGAGACTTATAGAGTAAGAAAGAGCTTTTATTAGCCAAATTATTCATCCAACTTTGTTAAAAATAGAGCAATCAATTGCAGTTTGACTGAGATGTATTTTTTTTATCAAGGCTATTAATGCCTCATTATATTAGCATGTTTATTTTTATCCCTTTATTTACTCATGATACAGGGCTAAAAATTGGATGCAAGAAGGCGAGTAAAAATTTTATCCTATTTTAGGATGGGATGGGTGAATAATTTTGCTATATATTGTGTGCAATTGGAAAGCACAATGGATGAATTTCTTGACATAGGAGTCTTTGAAGCAAATTTTGCAGTTTTGTCCTTTGAATGAGAATTGATTTCTTCCTTTACAATTTTTTTTGTAGTTTTCTGTATATCTTATTATGTCTTGTGAATGTCAAATTCCCTGATGAATCATCTTACCTTCTTCAAATCTAGTAATTTCTGCATAATATTAGTGTTTTTGTTTTCTTGTTGTATTGTTTTGATTCATTCCCTTAACACACCAAGTGTTTTGCCTTAATATTCTGTGAAAAATATTTGTTTGTACATCTAGAGTCAATTCTCAAAGTGATTGTGCATGTAATCGGACAAATTTCTCAACAAGTTTGGTATATCACCCCATTTTTCAATTCACTTACGGTCATCTCTTTACCCTCAAAACCCTTAAAAATTAGTTAAGGATACATCAAAAGGTACCGGCCTTGATCTTGAAGAATCACCTAAAAATAGGTATACCCATAGACCTAATGTGTTTCCATTGTATCTACAAAAAAGAGAGATCTAGAAAAATCTTAGAACACTTGTATTCATCTCTCTATAGGTTACACTTTTGAGAGATAATAGGACCTAACTAGGGGATGCATTAAAGTTTTATTATGTTTTTAGTTGTAGTAATTGATTAACTACATGTAATCTACAACTATGTATGTTGTTATAGAATGTATCACCTTACATAGACTTCCCATCCATGTTCGTCTTTAGAAAAGAAACACAAAACCCTTGAATGAGCAATACATTTTCCTTGATGAAGGTTGGAATTGCAGTTTATCTTAGACATTAAAATAAGTAATGGCAAGAAGAGTTGCATTTTCATGCAGCAGATTCATTTTAAGTTACAGGTACATTAAATCTCATTATTTCTGCATGTTAAATACATTTAATTATGTGATTGAGTTGTTTATTTCATTATAAAATCAATATCCATGTCATAAAGTTAAAAGAAGAAGGAAGTATACAACTCAAGTACAGAAATTAAATGTTATTTATTCATGAAGAAGTACAATGTTTCCCACACAAGCCGTGGGATGTAACTCATAACTACTGAAGAAAGAAGTACATGTGCATGAAGTTAAAAGTAAAAGAGTATAGAAGAAACCCATCATTGCCTTGGGCTTTTCTTCTAAGTCTTCTTAAGCTCTAGCTCCATTTTTCGTCCATCTTTCCTAGTAGTCACAATGTACCTAAAATAAAATGAAAGGAAAAGGGCATCAATATTGAGCTCAGGGTTTGATTTGTACCCATGTACTATTTAACTACATGTAGATGGATTTCTAAAAATCAGAAGCATAAGGTAAATAAGATACAAATACACAACTGATAAGAGTAATATTCTACATCAACACATATGATTCTTGTTATTGCTCAATTTAATCTCTCCTATTTGTTCAAAAATGTCTCAGTTCGCATGGTTTGAAGTTTTCTCTGTCTCCCTGAATGAATTCATGAAAGATTTTTCTTTCATTTGGTTTCCATGATCAATCCTTTCCTTTGGTCAAGGATCACATTGAGTCTAGATATTTTTTCTATTCCTTTATCCATGTGAAAGAATTTGTAATATCGAACTTATATTCAGTTTTCCCCTTCCTTCTTTTTTCACAGATCATGTTTCCTGTCTTATTTTGCCCCAACATCCATGGAAATGTTGTCCTTTTTGATTGGATGCAGCCCAATGGGTCTTTTTGGTAAAATTTGACACTTTTGTCACATTTGTAAAAAATACTAAATTGGCCCCACACCTCGATAGTCTCTAATTGGTTATTCGGGAAATATAAAGTGGCGGGAAAAGTCTTACTTTGACACCAAAGAAGGACACGTGGTATTTTTTCATGTTACAAGCGGGAAGGCGGGTTGGCGAGAACATTTTGAAGTTTTTTTCCTCTTTGTATGAGGGAGCAAAGTTATCAAATAACCCACAACTCTGTTGGGGCCCACATCAAAAGTTAGAAGTGGAGAGGAGGGTCACGAGGAATTTTAAAACTCTAACACCCGCTTGACTCAAAACTTATCCTCGTGGAGGGCTAGCGCTCATTTGAGGATCCACCTCTGGGTCTTGCCTTAGCAGTTGCACCAGGAGACACATGGAAACTTCCATAGGCTGCTCTCTATACTTCAAGTTTTCAAGCAACTTTCTAAGGCCTAGGACATGTGGAGGGTCTATGCCCATTTGGGACTTGCTCCTGTACTTTACTTTTGAAGAATCGCCAACGGGACACTTGGAGGTTTCCACTAGACCACACCCATAGTTAGACTTTTCAAAGGCTAAAGAAACTTTCTTGGACCCTAGGCACGTGGCGCCTTCCATTCGTCCTTAAATATTTTCAACAAATTTTATGGAGCACTTGTTCGGGGTCTCTACTTTTGGGCATCATATCAAAAGTGTGCCAAAGAAACATGTGGAGGCTTCCGCTCTCTCCATTTTATACTAATACTTTTTCAAAGGCCAAAGGTAGTTTTCTTGGGCCCAGGGGCACATGAAGAGCCTCTGTTGGTTTGAGATCCCCTTCTAAACTTCATATTTTAAGTTGCGCCAAGGAAACATGTGGAGGATTTCCTAGCTCCTCTTTGCACTTGGCCAACTTGAACTCGTAGCGTAGGTAATGTGGGATAATCTATACACAAAAGTCATTTAAAGAGGCATGAATGCAGGCATCCATGCGAGGGCACTCATTTCTCAAGGTGTATTCTTGAGGGTGAAAAGAATTTCCTATCGGATCCATCTATACAAAGCCATCGAAATTTTTTTAAAAGGGGATTTCTCGCATGACATAATAAAAGAATGATTAGAAGGACCGTCAAAGAGTATGGCATGCCATCCTAGTCATTACTCGAGGGTCTGAGAAACGTGATTAGTACATAATTTTTCCACCTGGTAGCTTCGGGTGTAAATTTGTTAAACATCACTTTCTGAGACAAATTGGTAACAAGAAAAGGATTCCTCGAATATTTTTCTTTTTGTGGGGGAAATTTGGGATGAGTTAGTGATTGAATTATATAAATGTAATGAGGATACTATTGCAATTAGTCAAGGGTTTAATTTTTACAAGATGATTTAAGAAATCCCATCTTCTGAGAGACCATCAGAAACCTATTAATATCTTGTGTTTTATATTTTATCACGTCAAGATGGTTGCAAGTGTACAACCATTGACCTGATACTATTCAAGAAACTTTCCCCTGCTAATAAATATAATAGATCTCAAATTAATTTGTGTTGATCTTTGTAAAATTTTGTCTTCTTTTATTTCAGAGTGTATTTAAATGGTTTTGATGTTTATGTTGCAATCTTGTGTTAAAATCCCTCTTAATCACACAGGATCTCATCCCAGTGATAGCTTACTAGCATTTGTAATTTCATTATGAGAAGATTCTTCATCCTATAATGAGATAAACAATTTAAAATCACTTTACTATAATTTTGTTGATAAATAATGTCTGTAAGCCTTTGAGTGTATCTAAGGCGTGAGGAATCAAGGGTCTTTAATATTTAATTGAGTCTTTAGCTCAAGCCTTCAGGTTGAATTCTCAAAGAATGTGTGAAACCGCGTAAATGCAGGGGCTGCATTGATGCAAACCTTCCGATTGAAATAATATTTTGGCTATTCTGAAGCATTCTATCTATTAGTCTTCCATTTTTGTAAAGGTTCTCAAAGATCTGGTGAAATCAACTTCATCTTGCTTAATCCCCACCAAAATTTTCAAATAACCATGAATCCTACCCAAGTACCCATGTTTTTACTTGTGTATCCACAAATGAACAAATTCTACTGCTAAAATATACATAAGAAAGTAGATTTTTAAGTGTCTTTAGTAACCCAAACCTAGTTCAGAAAATATCTCCATTCTTTAGAAGTGACAACTCGTGAGAGTTAAATTGTGGGCATTGATCATATTTTCTCAAGGTTCCCCTGAAAATTTTGCAAAGAAGGATCTCTTCATGTCCTTCACCGACAGAGGTTACAAAATAGGTCCTCTCACCCTGGTCGAAAGGCATGACCCAAAGTAGTGAGGATAGATCAAATCCTTTTATATGGTGTTATCCATTTCTCCAATGCCTGAGTGACAAAGAGCCAACTGAATCTCCCCCCAGGCTATAAAATAACTCATAATATGATCTAAGTGTCTTGTTAAATCTGTGATGTTTCTCGACCTCCAAGGGAGAATCAATTTGGATACCAACACTATTTTGGTGCTCCTTCTAGGGATTATTTGAGCATCAAGACCTATTTGTGTGACAACAACACCATTTTGGCACCATTTCCGGGGATTCTTTGAGCACAAGGACCTATTTTTGCAGCAACAACACCATTTTTGGCACCCTTACCAGGGATTATTTGAGCATTAGGACCTATTTGTGTGGAAACAAAACCATTTTGCACTGTATTACCAAGGATTATTTGAGCATCGGGACCTATATATGTGGCAACAACACCATTTTTGGTTCTATTGTTGGGGAATATTTGAGAACCAGGACCTATTTGTGCGGCAACAACACCATTTTGGTGCCATTTCGAGGAATCTTCAAAGGCATTCTTATATTTGGCCCTAGTAATGTTTCTTACATTCTCTAAGTGCAAATATGTTGTTTAAATGTCATCCTCTATTCAGATTTGTAAGAATTGTGTGAAGTCACAAGTTCTGTGTGCAATATTTCAAGTTTCTAGTGGTTATTGCACTAAATTTATATCATCGGGGATAAATATTGGTAAAGGAAGGTCAGATATGCTAAGATTTGTAGGAATTAGGTGTTGATAGATATTTGACAAGTCATTTATAGTGTATTTGCACAACTAAGGTGAAAATCCTTAGTGGTGACTCTGTGTTGTTTTAAATTTTGATAAATACCAGTGCCTTAACCTGTATTAAGTGAAATTTGTCACTAATCTTTGCAAAGCTAGAAGGAAGAAGACCTTTCTTCACTAAAGACCCTACCAGAAAGTTGTTTCCAGAATTGGGAAAGACAAATTTAGAAGGAAAAAGAGTCTAGGAAAATAGTTGGAGATCAAGAATCAAGAAAAGAGTTATCCATTGTAGAAATTGATCAACCTGCGGTTGAGGATTACCATTCTTCTTCAAGTGATTCTAAATCAGGTAATCTTTATATAGAATTGAATTCTCCAACTAGAGAGGGGCCTTCATTTGTGTTTAATAAGTGTGCTTCTCAGTCTATCCTTGTATTTTCCAAAGTTGATAGGGTTTTCCACGAAATAGAGTCTTTAGAGGACATTCATTTTGAAAATTATACTCTTGTGTTCCAAAGACCCCTTATCCCTCATCATTATGTTTCTCCTATAAGATCACCCCTCAAGGCAATATGGCCCAACCTCCACCCAAATCTCCTTTGTTGTGAATACTTTTGGTCCTATAGATTTTAGAGGTATGGTTGGATATCCAAATATAGTGCCACAAGATGTTAGAAATAGACTACCTAAATTTCAAGGGAATAATGCTATCACTAGCGATCAGCATTTAAAACTTTTTGTCAATATGATGGAAGACTTTGAGATTGAATTTGAGGATGTGTATATAAAATTGTTTATTCATACTCTTGAGGAGGATGCATGTGACTAGTATAAGTCTTTTCCAGATAACTCAATAGATTCATGGACAGAAATGAAAAATGCTTTTAGATTGCAATATGGGGATAAGACAGATCCCAAGTTTCTTTTGTCTAAATTTGAAAATATTAAGAAGAATCCTAATGAATCTGTTCATGACTTCAATACTCGAGTTTAATAAGACCTTGAATAGGCTACCTGTAATCCTGAGGCCAAGTGATGTTTCCTGTCTGATAAAATATTTTGATGCTTTTGACAAAATGGATGCCTATTATTTAAGGAAAAAACCTAGGAAATTTGAGGCGAGGCCTTAATAATGGCTTTGTAGATCGAAAACCACATCAAAGTAGTTGGTAAGCCTCCTAAGAGGGAATGTATCAAGCTAATCAATCCAAAGAAACCTTAGTCAAGTAATTCTATGGATCTAGAAGAGGTTGTAAAAACATTGGTCGGAGCTGTTAAGGAAATATCCTATAAACTGGACAGAGCAGAGAAGGGGATTGGACAAGGTTCCCAAGGTCAGCACAAGCCACAAGGTCAAGAAAGATTTGAAAATCATCCCAGAGGTGATCATAGATCAGATGACAGGGGTAAAGGGCCCGTGGGATCAGGAAATAGACAGCCCCAACCCCGGGAAAATAGATTGGTGCATGATCCTTTAGCTGCTAGAGTTGCTACTGTTGAAGAAGCTCATGAAATTGAGTGGTGTGATAGTTTTTTCTTGCCACATTCTCCATTTGATGTTGAAAAGGGATTTCAGGAAGAATCTTATGATGATGAGATAGATGGTGATACATGCATGTTGGATTTCTCTACAAGTTCACAAAGGGGACAACCTCAACTAAGTTGGTGAGTGTCAGAAGTGTTTAAAAATTCTAGGATTGCATTCACTGGGTATTACCTCTTCCTCCCACTCATACTTTTGAAATTGATATGGTATAATATTTTGAGTTTCCTAATAATGATTTTGAGTACTCAAGGAATTAATGATTAAGAAGTATGATGGAGGAATTCCTTCAGAAGAGGACAAATAGTTGTTAATAAATGCAGTAGTTGGCCATGAAAAATAATATAATACCAGGAGCAAAATTGTCAAAGGGGTAGGGCCTTAGGCTAAACCAAAAATTCCAGTGCTTACCAGTATCCCTAAAGAAACCCCTAATAAATATGCATTTGGCAAAGGATTTGTCACCCCAAATAAAACTTGTGTTCCTCATCATGATCAGACTATAAAAATTCTATGCCATAAGATGAATTTGTAAACCTTCCTCCTAACACTTCCTTACCCAAATATGTTCCTTGTGACATAGCCCAAATCTTGAGTTAGATCAAGATTATTGTTCCTATTGTTGAATTGCTTAGAATCCCTAAGCATAAGAAGAGGGCATTTGAGTATTTGGGGCTTAAGGAAGAAAAGGTCACCCAGGGTAAAAATGTAAACAATGTAGAGGTTCCTCTTGTCATTGCAGAATTAGAAAAACCACAAGCATTGGAGGAATTGGGTGAACCACCTGAGGTTTATTTGGGAACTTCTCTGGTTGAGTCTTAGCTGAATGTGGATCCATTTTTCACTACTCTGATTATTAAGGATAGGTTGTTACATAATTGCATGTTTGATTCAGGAGCTTCATGTAATGTAATGCCTCTTGAGGTCATGAATGAGTTAAATATCAAAGTAACAGTAGCTTATGGGAAATGTACTACCATGGATTCAAGAGAGGTGCCAGTAGTTGGATGTGTCAAAGGCTTAGTAGTGCAATTGGCAGCTTATCCAGGCAAGTACTTAACCTTGAATGTGGTCATTGTGGATTTTCCTGCTAAATGGGGAATGTTATTATCCAAAAAGTGGGCAGCTAGTGTGGGTGGAAGTGTGCAAATGGACATGTATTATGCCACCATACCAATTGAGGGCAGCCTTGTGAATTTACCTAGTGAAAAGAAAATGTTATATCTCATTGAGGACCCCAACAATGCTTTTTATGAAGTATTGCATGCAAACATTGATGTTGATAACTTTGTGAGCTATGTTGTTTTCAAGGATTATGAAATTGATCAATTCAGATATCCTAAGTAGGTTTATTTTCCTCAGATTTTGATGTTTGATGCAGCCTCGATAGATGTTGAAATA
The DNA here is from genome assembly GCA_018340775.1 of Taxus wallichiana var. yunnanensis. Taxonomy (NCBI): domain Eukaryota; kingdom Viridiplantae; phylum Streptophyta; class Pinopsida; order Cupressales; family Taxaceae; genus Taxus; species Taxus wallichiana. The sequence continues at coordinate 548,463,169 of CM031236.1, forward strand.
ATTAACCTAGGCACAAAGGATAAGCCTAAAAAATGTGGACAAATAGCAACTCGGATGGGAAAGAGAAACAATCATATGACCAGTTGTTAAAGATATATCAAAACTACTTAGCATGGTCATATCCAGAATCAAAGGAACTTGAAAATTTTCCTTGATTGTTTTCTCTTAATTAGGGTACACACCATTGTACAGTGTATAGTCTTTTATTTTTGCTCTACTTTCATGTTGTTTTTTTTTGTTCATCCTGGTCCCTAGTGACCATTTTTGTTGGTTTCTTGGTTCATCTTGGGGATTTGGTTATTATTTTTCAGCTTTGTTAGCTTGTTCTTGACTCCATTTCCTAATGGATTTTTGGCACATGGTCTATTGTTCTTGTGGCACTCGCAGGGAGTGCCCATCCCTGAGTCATAGTCGATGTTGGCTCTTAATTTAATCTCGCCCTATTCATTCAAAAAAATCATCCCAATCTGCATGGTTTGAAGTTTTCTCTGTCTCCCTGTATGGATTCATGAAATATTTTTCTTTCATTTGATTTTCATGATCAGTCCTTTCCTTTGGTTGAGGATCACATTTAGTGTAGATATTTTTTCCATTCCTCTGTCTATGAGAAAGAATTTATAATATGGGTGTAAATTTGGGTTTTCCCCTTCCTTATGTTTTTCCACAATCATGTTTCCCTATCAATTTTTGTCCCAACATCTATGGAAACGTGCTCCTTTTTTATTGGATGCGGCTCGGTGGGTATTTTTGGTGAAATTTACCACATTTTTCACATTTGTAAAAAATACCAAATTGTCCCCACAGCCCCAATAGTCTTTGATTGGCTATTTAACAAATATGAAGTGGCAGGGAAAAATTCTAACTTTGACCCTGAAGAAGGACACGTGGCATTTTTCATGTTACAAGTGGGAAGGTGGGTTGACGGAACATTTTGAATTTTTTTCCTCTTTGTACGAGGGAGAAAAGTTATGAAATAACTTGCAACTCCGCTGAGGGCCCACATCAAAATTTAGAAGCGGAGAGGTGGGTCATCGGGGAATTTTGAAACTCTAAGGTCCACTTCAACTCAAAACTTTTACACGTAGAGGGTTGGCACTCATTTAAGGATCCGCCTCTAGGTCCCCCCTAGCAATTGCGTGAAGGATGTTAGGAAATACGGGATAAAATATGCGGAATAATCCCTCACGAGATCGCAATGATGAAAATAATATGCGAAATTATTACAGATCTCAAATAAAATTGCGAATAAAATAACACAACACAGAGAGACAGATTTAACGTGGTTCACCCAATTTGGGCTACATCCACCAAGAATCACTTGCTCGAGATTTTATTACAAGCCACCGCTCTCTCAATACAATACCCGGATCCATTTGGAGCTATGCTCAACAAACTCTACAGAATTCACAGCCGAATTCAAAACACATCTGCAATACATTTGCTTGTACATCTATCATATGCATAAGACCATATAAATAGACAACTGCTTAAGTAGTTTTACAAAACTGTGGGTATCAAAACCATGGGCAAAACCCGTCCCATAAACCTGTGGGTCAAAAACTTGCCCATATGAGAAAAGCACGTTTCCCGATATGTCGGGTGCATTTTTCGAGGCCAAAAAATTTTACGCCTAAAAAAAAAAATTGGGGTTGCGCCCCGAACCCTTCTATCGGGGCTACCGCCCCTAGCCCGGCCCCGAACCCCGGCGAGGATACATGAAAAGTGTACAGTACTCTTAGTGTACAGTCTTCAACACTTTCACACATGAAAACAGGCTCCACAACCTAACAAAGGAGACACGTGGAGGCTTCTATTGGATCCTCTTTATACTTAAACTTTTCAAACAACTTTCTAAAGCTTGAGACACATAGAGGGAATGTGCCTATTTGGGATATGCCCCATACTTTACTTTTAAAGAAGTGCCAAAGGGACACTTGGAGGTTTCCACTGGATCCTACCCATACTTAGACTTTTAAACGGCCAAAGAAATTTTCTCGGACCCTAGGCACATGGATACTTCTCTGGTCCTTAAACATTTTCAACAACTTTTACTGACCGAGACATGTGGTGATCCCATGCTTGTTTGGGGTTTGTGCTTAATGGCACCATATCAAAATTACACGTAAGAAACGTGTGGAGGCTTCCTGCTGGATTCTTTTTATACTTGAGAATTTTTCAAAAGACAAAAGGTAATTTTCTAGGGCCCAAGGCATGTGGAGATCCTACACTCATTTGAGGTCCCGCTTCTAAACTTCATCTTTGAAGTTACGCCAAGAAACACGTGGAGGATTCCGTTGGCTCCTCTTTGCACTTGGCCAACTTGGACTCATAGCGCAGGTAATGTGGGATAATTCATGTGTGGAAAATCATTTCTAAGAGGCACGAATGTAGGCATCCATGTGAGGGAACTCATTTCTCAAGGTGTATTCTTGAGGGTGAAAAGGATTTCCTATCAGATCTAGCTATACAGAGCCACCGAAAAATGATTAAAAAGGGGATTTCTCACATGACAAAATAAAAGAATGATTAAAAGGATTGTCAAAGATTATGGCATGGCATATCGGTCATTAGTCGAGGGTCTAAGAAATGTGATCAGTTTATGATTTGTCCACCTGGAAGCTTCGGGTGCAAATTTGTTAAATGTCACTTTCTGAGACAAATTGGTAACAAGAAAAGGATTCCTCAAATATTCTTCTTTTTGGGGGGAAATTTGGGATGAGTGAGCAAGTGAATTGTATAAATGCAATGAGGATACTCTTGCAAATGGGCGGGGTTTAATTCTTACGAGAAAATTTGAGAAAGCCCATCTTCTTGAGAGACCATCCGAGAAACCTATTAATCTCTTGTGTTTTAGATTTGATCATGTCAAGATGGTTGCGAGTGTACAACCATTGACAAGATCTAAGAGTTTTCAAGAAAATTTCCCTTCTGATAAATTTAATAGATCTCGAATTAATCTATGTTTATATTGGGAAAAATTGTGTCTACTTTTATTTCATAATGTATTCAAATGGTTTTGATGTTTCTATTGCAATCTTGTGTTAAAATCCCTCCAAATCACAAAGTATCTCGTCCCTATGATATTTTAGTGGCATTTGCAATTTCATTACAAGAAGAGCCTTCATTCTATAATGAGATAAACAATTTAAAATCACTTTACTATAATTTTGTTGATAAATATTGTCTGTAAGCTTTTGAGTGTATCTTAAGCGTGAGGAACCAAGGGTCTTTAATGTTTAATTGAGTCTTTAGCTTGAGCCTTCATGTTGAATTCTCAAATATTGTGTGAAATCATGTAGATATGGGGATCCATTGATGCACACCTTCTGGTTGAAGCAATATTTTGGCTATTGTGAAGCATTTTGTCAGTTAGTCCTCTAATTGTTGTAAAGGTTCTCATAGATCTTTTGAAATCAAATTCATCTTTCTTAATCCCCACAAAAACTTTCAAATAACCATGAATCCTACCTGAAGTACCCCTGTTTTTGAGCTGTGTATCCACAAATGAACAAATTCTCTTTGCAAAAATACACGAAGCAAGGAGGTTTTAAAGTTTCTTTACTAACCCGAACTGGTTTAGGAAATATCTCCATTATTTAGAAGTGATAACTTGTGAGAGTTAAACTATGGGGCATTGATCATATTTTGTCAAGGTTCCCTTGAAAATTATGTAAAGAAGGATCTCTTCATGTCCTCTCACCCTGGTCGAAAGGAACAACCAAAAGTAGTGAGGATAGATCAAATCCTTTTATATGTTTCTATCCATTTCTCCAACGCCTGAGTGACAAAGAGCCAGCTGAATCTCCTCCCCGGCTACAAAATGACTCATAATATGATCAATTTGTCTCTAAGTGTCTTGCTAAATCTGTGATGCTACTCGGCCTCCAAGGGAGAATCAATTTGGATACCAACGATTCCCATAATCATTTCAAAAAAGAGAAAAGAAAATCTATGGAACATAAGAGAGGCCAAAAAGCCTAATTGTTTCTAAGTAGCTTATCTAAATGTGCAGGAATAATTACAATAATGAAATAAAAACTAATTGTTGTGTTTACATATCAAAAGTATTGCATTCTACAAGTTGAATCAAAGAAGTGCATTTATTTCAGTCAGGATGAAGGATGAATATATAAAGATATAGTTGTACCAATCCATGAAAGAAATATAAGTTCAATACTACAGATTCTAACAAATGAAATGCATACAGAAAGTGCGAGATATCTTGTTTTTCGAGCTTGAACTTTAGCATTAGAATAATGTAATAAAAGGAAGATTGTACATTGCATAAGTCAAGGATACAGATCCAAGACACCATCAAAAGTATGATACAAAAGTAAAGTATAGGTGTACAGTTTCCAAAGGGGCACATTCTTTTGAACAAAACCATTAAATATAGTTTTCAAGATGAAATAAGTACACTTATGTAGTACGAAATGAAGAGTGCAATAAGGTTCATCATCTATTACAGTTGCAAAGGAAGAAAGTTTTATTAAAAGGGGCGACATTTCTAGGTAAGAAGCAAAGCTAAACAAAAGAGTACATACTCGGATATCGGTCAAGACCACTTTGGAATAAAAGTGAAAGCATATGTTTAAACTTATGGCCCTAAGAAATTTTCAAGCTTCAAAGATCACAACAGTTATAAGACACATTTTCTAGTAATACTTCAATAGGATCAAGCCTTATAAGTTACAAAATATTGCAAGGAGGAGAACCAGTTTCCAGGATTGGAGAAGTCATGAAGAAAAAATACACAAAATATGAGTATACAACTAAGGAAGCCTTCAAAGGCCTATTTCAAAATTAAATAAAATAAGGAAAGTACATTCTTCAAAAGTTACAAGTAAAAATACAGCAAAAGTAAATGAGGAAGTATGCACTCATCAAAATAAGTCAAGTGTTCTCATATCAGAAAGATTCATGACTTGTAGTTAAACAAAATGATAAAGATACAAGTATTCAAGTGATCATTTCAGGCTACAAACCTTCAAGAATTCAACTCAAGCAAGTGCTTCCAGTTTCAATACACAAGTGAATGGAGTATTAGAACAACAAAGTGTTTTCACAGAAGTTACAAATTGCCTTAAAGAGTAATTAAGTATCATGACTGAATGAGATAGAAAATATTCATGATTGAAAGAGATAGAAAATCCTCAATCTTACAGAAGAAGATATTTCCTCCATTAAAATTCTAGTATCGAGTTTGAAAATCAATCAAGAAGATATTCATTTCAAAAAAATATGCTACATCATTAGAGAATATCAAAAGGTCAGCAAAGTGCTTCAAAAGGTAATAGATGCAAAAAAGTTCCAGTTTAGAATTCTAAAGTGCTTGAGCCAACATGATTTACTAGCACAATTTTGAGCATCATAAGACATTCCAATTTGTAGCATCAACAAGAAAACAGGAACAACAAAGCTTTACAGAGAAGGATCAGCTGAGCCATGATAGATAAAATGCAACTAGAGCATATATCGTCAAGAGTGAGTATGAAGTTACAAGAAATCAGATTCAAAAAAAAAAAAATCAGAGCATGATGGATCTCAGAACACCCCAATTTGCAAGTAAGTTACAAGTTCTTACAGATGAACTTTCAGTCATTGAAATTAGAAGGCACTAAGAATAAATGATAAAGATGCCAACCCAACAAAAGAGAAAACCATTATGTTTGCGGAGAGGACCTTTCTAGTATCAATAAGTGTTCATCATCTTTTGAACTACATGCTCAGATACAAAGCTAAAAAAAATTAGAAGATATTGACGAATATGAATTAAATGAATCACTATTTTAAATGATATCTATCAATTTATCAAATAGAGTTTTAAGGACAACTCTCAATCAAGAACAAAGTAATATTCCCAATGAAGGACATAATTTCAAAAGAAATCCCAAAGGAACAAGCTTAAATCTGACGAATTTATTATAGACGTTATAGAGACTTCACCCATGTATTCAAAATCAAAGGATTTAGGGAAGACATAGTATGAATCAGAACCCAAATATGGGTAATCTATAAAGTCGATGTCATAATAAATGGAGATTCATAGCATTACAGATTAAAGAAAATCCGCAATGCAGTAAAAGTAAATAATTCCACTCGAATGGTGGTTGTGATAAGATAAATATGACAATATCTAATACCCAGGTCAAGATTTTCTAGACTGAGATCAGAAAGATCGATGATATTTTCACTATCAGATAAAGTAGGAAGGAACAAAATATTAGAAATAGATAAAGTAAAAATGCCATGTATTTTATGGCCACCCATTGTTTTCATAGAAATTTCATAGAGATGTTCAGATGAAAATCAGGAACTTATAAGTTCAAAATCGAGATTTCGAAACCCATCAATATGTTATCTTCAATGAGATGAAACCCAACAAGAAAATGAAGAAAACCATAAATGAATATTATATACATAATTAAATGGAAAATACGACCCCCTGTTCAAAGAAAATCACAAATCATATGCAGATCCATGAGTGGGCATGGTCGATGTACAAGAACCTATGTTTTGGGTTCAAAGGATAAGAGCATTTTACGAAGAATTCCAGAATAAAAATTGATTCAAGATTTGAAGGAATCCCAAATGATCAAAGCATAGAGAGATTAAAAAGACAACGTAACTCATTAATGACCACCAAATGTTTATAGTGAACAACACAAGTAAGACATTATTGAGGTTATATAGAGTTCTTCATAGTTTTCATAGCTAGCTCGAACAAAAACTAAAAACGTAGATCTGGTCTGGTATGACTCAGAATACGAAGAGATGCCTTTCAAATAACATTCAATGGAAACAAAAAGAGAGTTTACCTTCAAAGCAGAACACCATGGCACGTGTTAAATCCATTCAAAATGGATAAAAATTGATTGAAGTCCAAAGAATCGAGCTCAATGATGCATAACAATGGCAAAACTAAGAAAAAATCAGATTCATAGAAAGCTCAAAAGGATCCATCATGACAACTTGGGGAAATTTTCCATAGGTTTGTCGTGAGTTGAAAAAATCATAATGAACAAACAATTAGGTGTGTTTTTGTGTTACCAACTCAAACCTTGCATAAATCTAACTCGACCTGAGTCAAAAGATCAATGGATGAGATCTCACAGTACAACAATCAACAATGTCGGATGCTAATCCAATACCAAATACCTTTTTGACCATAGTTAATAGATCAAAGGTTCCAGATCATCAAAGTACCATAAATAACGGCTAAAGATCAGTCACCAGCATCAATATAGTAGACAGACAAATCAATGGTGGAAATTTTTAGAGTACCAAATCAATGGAGGGAATAAAATTTTCACTACCCAATGCAAATAAAATGAAAGAAAACATTGTAATGTGTCATGAGATGGTAGAACACTAATTTTTATAGAATAAACCACAATCAATTATCACCAAAAAAGCAAAAGGGGTGAGTGATTGTGGAGAATGGGTCAGTCCACATGGTTAAAACAAAATATCATTGCATTGACTAAATAAGGTCTGAACCATACACATGTTGATAATGATCACCAAAAGGTAAACCTTACCTTTTCCCATGTTTTTTCCATGATCTTCTAATCAAAGGTAATCAAACATTATGCCATGAAATAATATATGTCAACCAAGTGAAAAAGGTGAAAGCTTTATGCAATGCAATGATTATTCAAAGGATCCCAATAAACTATATGTGCAATGATGGGCCTAAAGGGGGTCAATTATCCTATGAAGAAAAACTATGCACACCCCAAAGGTGGTCCCCACAGTGGGAAAAATTTGAGGTTTAATAAATTATACTTGTAGGAGATAGTATTGCTTGTAGTCACAAAAGATAAAGATGTCATTATCAGCATGCAAAATGGAGTATGTGCATAGATGTCAACATCATAACTTGTAGGTGGTCCCCACAGTAGATGAAATACATGGGTGAATATTTGGAAAAAAATTGTAAATAAAAGAATTAATTTTGCTTTGACACGGGAGATTAAATTTTTGCATGTACATTAAGGGGCAAAATTAAAGAATGCCTAGAATATCATTGCAAGTGGATCAAGTTGCAAGTGTCACATCAAGCACTAGAAGATAGAGATTACATGCACATTGGAGGAGACTTACATAACAAGAAAGGGATATTATTAGAAAAATAATTCATAAAAATTATTAAAATAAGATCACAAACTACAGGTTTGACCAAATGTATTTTTGTAACTCAGGCTTTTAATTGCCTCTTTGTAATCAACATGCTTATTTTTATCTCTTTTATTATTTATGATAAAAGGATAAAAATAGGATGCATGGGTGTGTGTAGAGTGTGGCCTATTTTTAAGATGGGATAGGGTAAAATTTATTGCTATATATTCTGTGAAATTGCAAGGCACATGAGGAATTTTTGGACATAGGAGTGCTAAAGAAAATTTTGCCAGTTTTTCCCCTTGAATGAGAACTGATTTCTGCCTTTCCAATTATTTACAATGGTGTGTATATCTCATTAATTATTTTGAATGTCAAATTCCCTAATTAATCATCTTACCTTACTGCAAATTTAGTAATTTTTGCATAATATTAGTGTGCATGTTTGTCTTATTGTGTTTTTGTGATTCATTCCCTTAATACACAAAGTTTTTTGCCTTAATATTCTGCTGAAAACTATTGATTTGTGCATGCAAAATTCATTCTAAAATATATTGTGCATGTACTCAATCAAATCCTTCAATAATTTTGGTGTATCACCCCATTTATATTTTATTTACTGATCATCATCTTTTACCCCCAAAACCCCTAAAAAATAGTTTAGGATACACCAAAAGGATCCAACTTGATACCGAGATTCACCTAAACAATAGCTATACGCACAAACCTAAGGTGTTTCCATTGTACCTACAAAAGTGAGAGATCCAGAAAAATATTAGAACCCCCTACAATAATCTCTCAACAAGGGTGCACTTTTGGGAGATAACATTTTTTGGCACGCCCGGTGGGAGCACAAATCAGATCTACATCAAATTACAATAATTTACAGGAGATTTACAATGAAAGAAAGTCACTTTTGGAGCAACAAGTTGCAACAATTTAATCTAAAGATAAAAATATTTATTTGGCAACTTTGTAAGTCTGATTTTAGACTAGTATTGAAGCATATTCCATGCCTAAAGTGACTACAAGATCATCGGTAAGAGGAATTCCTATTGAGTTTATTTCTTTACCTTTGAATTCTACAAGAAGTAGAAGAGTTGGCAATACCTTACCTTATAATAGGCCATGTTTTAGAAATCATCCTCCTAATATTCCTTCACCACGTATTAATCTATTTGTTCAAATACAAGTTATTCAAATGGCTATTCAACCACCCTAGAATTTTTTGACCTTTACTAATGGCAACCCTTTAGTAATTCTAGTTTATCATGATATTCCCAATGCTGCCATGAAAAGTTTAACTTCATTCACCGGTGGAATTCAAATTACTCCTACGAGATAACATTAAATATGTTGCAGCCCTTTGTGTTGTTCATAATATAACCCATAAATATGTAGCCTTAAGACTTCGAGTTGCATCCTTTAAAGGACAAGTCTTGCAATGGTATAGAACCCTAGAGATTGGGATTGTTGGTGCTCAAAATTGTCTCGACCCATTTGTGCCCTTGAAAATTTATTGATACATGACCTCTATCATTTTATCCTTCCCCTATTGTGTTTGGCTAGTATTTGTTTCCATTTTAATCTGCTCATGGGTCAAAGATCATGTGTGGGTCCGTATTTGTCTCATGGTTCCTTTGTTCCTCTGGAAAAGCTCTGTATTTTGAGTCTCCCATGCTCTGTTCCTTCAAAACTCACATTTTCTGTTTCCTCCATTCTCCACAATTAGAATTTGTTGTTCTTGTCATTTTTTCCCTAGGTACTTGAGGATAAATGAGTTATTGTGTCCCTAAGGATCATGTTTGAGCCTTACAATAGTCTAAATTCTCTATCCTTAAAGAAAACCTCATTTTCTGGCTCGAATGGACATTTCTCTGTGTTTTATAGTTTCATGGCCATTTTTCCCAATCAAATTTTCATCATTCATTGACAAGGAAATGTGGCACCTCTTGGTTGGATGCGGATCAACTTAATACTTCAGAAATTCCATGAAAAGCCTCATTTTTAAAAATGTGTCCACATGTAGGAACGACACTCGTTTGAGAATCAACTTTTTGGTTTGGCTTTGAAGTAGCACCAGGAGGACACGTGGAGGGTTGGTAGGAAAGAGACATGTGGAGAATTCCGCTGGGTTTCCCATACTTACACAAATTTCAAAATGTTTTTAGGAAGTCTAGGACACATGGAGGAATGGCGCTCATTTGAAGATCTACTTTTGGGCTTTGCCTTGGAGTAAAGACCGGAGGGCGTTTGAGGCTTCCGCTTTACTTGGCCTAGACTTAGAAAAAATTTATGCAAATGGATATAGTTTGGTGGAATAGGGAAATGTGGTGAGCCCGTGCTCGTTCATGGTCTTCAACTTGGGTGATGTCTAAGAGAAGCGCCATGTAGACATATGAGGCACTCTGCACACTTTGCATTTTACTTAGACTTTTCAATGACCAAAAGGAGACTACCTCGAGCTTGACAAGTGGCACCTTTTGCTGAGCTTCAAGCCTTCAAACAATTTTTCGGAGCAGGACACATGGCGAGCCCGCGCTCATTCAAGGTATCAAAGTTTTGGGACCGCCTCAAGGTGCATCATGGTGACACATGAAAATTTGAAAACTTCATAGGGGAAGGGAGGTGGACCATCAGAGGCAATTCAAACTTTTCACCTCTTTGCTTCATAAAGGTTAAAATAGCAAAAATGGCCCGTGATCCCGATGGAAAATTGTCAATGTTTTTCCCCAGTCAACGGCAGAGGTGCGGACCACCGGAGGAAAATTGGAATATTTTCATTTTGAGAAAAAAGAGTTAAAAGTAAAAGGGTAAGCATAGTTCCGCTTAGGACCCACATTAGACATGTGTCAAAAGTATTTCTCAAGAGCGGAATGCATGTGGAAAACTTGGAAAATTTACCTTTTTCTAAAAGAGAGTCAAATGGAAGAATTTCTCCGCATTTATTTTGGGGCCCACCTCAGGACACATGTCAGGCCCATTTTTAGAAGCGAGAGTGCGGGGAAAAAGGTCAAAGGAGGCCCCGAGCCTATTTTGCATCTTCCACATGGACGGCCCACATTCAAAATCAAAGATCAATGGCTGCTGAGTGTCTAAATCTGATTTTCCCCATTTTTTTTGTAAAACTCCTAGGAGTGCAAGTCTTCATGATTTCTTGTTATTTTCTACATGCCAAATAGAGGAGCAAGTTAATTTTGATATCTAGAGTTTGGTGGGAGAGATCTGGAGACATCTTTCACCATTAAAATGGTTTGACTCTCAAGCCTGATCTGGTTTTCTATTTTTCTTCTCCTGAGCATGCAAGGGGCCATATTTGATTGATATGGGGCAGAAGTGGTTGGAGAATGGATGGAGGCATGTTTTTCCTGAGAAAGGAGTTGAATGTCGAGGCATTCGATGAAATATACCCCCTCGAGCACCTAGAAACTTTTACGAGATCTGATTCTGGGAATCACGAAAGAATCATGGCAAGCAACCGGTGCATTTTAAGTTTTTTTCTTTTGGGAGGAAGGGGATTTCTTGGAAATGTTATAAATGGCTATAATTTTTCATGCAAATGGTTGGGAGTTTTTGGAAAGATCAGGATTGATTATTTTTAGCAGAAAAAGCTTGACAGAGCCCATCCATTTTGAGAAGCCATCCAGAGAAACTTGTATATCTCTCTTTGTATCAAATTTGATCATGTCAAGGTGGTTACAAGTGTACAGCCATTGACAAGCTTTGAGGTTGTTCTAGAAACTTTCCCTTTTTGATAAATTTGATCAAACATTGAGTTATTCTATGTTAATCTTGAGTAAAGTGTATTTATTTCATCTCTGAATGCATATGAGTAGTTTTTCTTGTTTCTATTGCAATATTGTACCAAAATAGAGTCCAATCACATAGGTCTTAGTCCTTGTGATACTTTAGTGGCATCTGAAATTTCATTTCCCAGAAGAGCCTTCATCTGGGAGTGGGATAAACGGTTTAAAATCACTTTCCTTTCATTTTATTGATAGAGATTCTCTATAAGCCTCTAGGTGTATCTCGGGTGTGACTTAGTTTAAATCTTGGTGCTTTATTGGGTTCTCTAACTCGAGCCTTCATGATAGAATCACACAGGTTGTGTGAAAGAGTGCTAGTCTGGGCCTCCATTGAAGCACATATTCTACTTGAGGAAACAATTTAACTTTTTGTGGCATTTTGTTGATTGAATCTTTCCATTTTGCATAAGCTCTCAAGGATCTGGTCAGTCAAGTCTGTCATGTCTCCACTCCCACAAAAATTCATTTAACAACAACCAATCCTACCCATAGTACCCCTTTTTGTCATGTGTGTACACAAATGCATAATCTTTTTTACCAAAACATGCAAAAACAATCAGGGTCTCAAATGTCTTTAATAACCTTTGCCTTCTTGTGAGAATATCTCCATAATTTGGATGTGGCAACCCATGAGAGTCAGATTTGGTGTTTCAATCATATTTTCCATAAGGCCTTCTCTATAAAATTTATGCAAAAGAAAGGTACCTATAATCTCCTTTCAAATAATAGAGGTTACAAAAATAGTTTCTCTAACCTTGGTTGAAAGGAACAACCTAAAATAGTGAGGATCAGATCACATCCTTTTGCATGTGCTACCCACTCCCTTCACAGTCTAAGTGCCAACAAGTAAGATAGATTTCTTCCTCGGCTACAAAATGAAATACATGATTGTCTATCTACCTCTGAGTGTCTGTGAAACCCGTGATGTTGATTGGTCTCGAACAAGGTTAAATTTGGGTACCAACATAAATGAAATCTGTTATCGGGGACTATTTTGAATTGTTGGGAACCAATTTGCATCGTTGAGACTAATTTTCCACTTTGCACAGCTTCACATCTATTTAGCCCGTCAACAACACCAACATAAATGGCGTCATTACCGGGGACTTTTTTAAATTGTTGGGAACCAATTTACGTCGTTGAGACTAATTTTCGATCCACCGCCGCTTCACATCTATTTAGCCCATCAACAACACCAACATAAATGGCGTCGTTGTTGGGGATCTGATTTATACTTGTCAGAAATTAGTTTAATTTAATCCATGTGCATACATATTTGAAGCCATATCTATTTGACCCATCAAAAACACCAACGTAAATGGCGCCATTACCAGGGAATTTTCAATTCATACTCAGACCCTAGTAAACATTTCTTGTATGCTCCATGTGTTGTGTGTAGTTCTTTCAATTTTTTACACCTAGTGCACTAGCTTTCATTTGATACATCTAGGTGAAGAAAGGTCAGAATCTTTCCATTTCCACTCTCTTGCATTGATAGACACTGACAAATCATATTTAGTGCATTTTCACAACTAAGGTGGAAATCCTTAGTGGTGAATCCCTATTGATTTGATTTTGATAAGGACCAATGTCTTAAAACTCTTTCAAGGTTAGATTTGTTACTAACATTTGTAAAGCTAGAAGGAAGAAGGTCTTTCTTTGCTAGGGATCTTGCTAGGACACTATTTCCAGAGCTAGGAAAAGAAAAATCAGAAGGAAGAAAATCCCGAGAGGTGTTGTTGAGATCAACGATAAGAAGAGGTATCTCCTAAGATGAAATTGAGTGGCCTATCATTGAAGATTGTAGCTCAAGTGCATCGAATCGAAGCCTCTTTGTGGAGTTGAAATCTCTAGGCCGGAGAGGGAACTTCATTTGATTTTGAAAGGTTTTCTTCACACTCGCACTTTTTGTGTTTTCTGAGGCTGATAAATATTTCCAAGAAGCAAGGCCTTTGGGGGGTATTGTATGATGGTAAAGTGACATGCAAGCATGAGAATCTACAAATAACTCTTCCTCGCACCCGACCTCCCGAGGTCATGCCAAGACATCCGGTGGGGATGGAATACATGTGGGGTGCAGATAAACTAGTTAGGTAATCTTATGTCTTCAACACACAATAATGGAATCTACGAATCCAAGGCAAAGAAGGCCCTCCTAACCTGAACCGGTGTGATAGATCGTTTGGTGAGGATAGCTACTCGAAGGCTCCAATCAATATCGAGCTCTGTCGTGATCCGATCTATGGGTTGTGGGATACATGGAAGATGACCGAATGTTTTCTCTCTTTCAAGTCCTTCTACAGTCATACAGATATCTATCAAGCCAGTCTATAATTTGGCTGATTTGACCGAATGTGTGTGCTTTGTTGTCTTCTATGATTAATCCTCTTAATCGTGTGCTGATTTCTTGTAGGTCTATTGGTGTTCGAAGACCCGAACTCTGCGATTTTGGTCTATGTCGATTATTGCTGCAATAATATTTGGTGGAGGCGTGATTGGCTCAAAATGTATTCCCGGGCTCCTAGGTCCCGTGATTGTCATACAAGATCAATATAAACTTAACTGAAAAAAAAAAACTAATTATGTAAGATATATCTACAACATATATATATTCCTCTATTCGTGTATTTTTGATAGAATTTTAAAAGAATTGAAAGAGTGACTAATCTAATATATTCGAAAAATGACAACTAATCTAATAAAAAAATTAAAACAAGAAAGGTATCCCGGTGTAGCTATTTTCCCGTGTAGTTGTGAGTTTATCCTAAATAACTAGATAGTTGATTAATCTATTTGAAAGACTTTCGATCCTACCTCATAAGTGAGGAATGAATCGTAGTTTATGATAAACTATCAATCCCCATGCAATTCTTCCTCGGTAGTATCGAAAATGAAATTTAACCGAAATGAAGTATTTCACTACTCTATTTGATATGTTTTAACTAGAACTTTGACAGATAAAACTTGGAATTTTCATAACAGTGGCGAATCCAGTGGGGTATGATTTTGTCCCCTTAGAGTGATCTCCTTGTTCCTTCGTGTTCACGTGAATCCAGAAGAGCGTGTATATACTAGCATCAATAGAAAAAGGTATTTTGAACAATGGTAGCTTTGGATATAGACCGAATAAAATGCGAGTAGGAGAGGGACAATGCAAGTGATGGAGCTTGGCATATGCAATTCCTAGTGGGTTTTATTGCATGGAATACAACACAAGTGTACCGAGAGATTCTAGAATCTCCCTTCATGAAGAACACAACCTACAACTCTAATGGACTCAATCTACAAATAACACTACTCGCTGCTCTAAACTAATTAATATGAATAGCCATGAACAAGATCAAGCAAGAAGATCGAATGGCTTCTAATAGCAAAAAGGAAAAACTAGCATGGATACAAAACATGAAAACAAATGACATCTAAGAAAGAAATTGAGAGACTTAATAATAAAAATGAGAAGTTGAGGGGCCATTTGCTTGAAAACAAGTTGGCTATTTATAGATTTCACATTCACCCAAAGGTAATTCCTATTAGAACTCTTTTACCATTAAACAATGAAGAAACACTATTCCAGGGAACATAAAACATTAATATGAGCTAAGGCGGTTGAGAAAAGTCTGGTAAAAGTTGAAAAATTACGCAAGTCGCGATCAAAAGAACATGCTGGAAAACGCGTGAAGGACCGCCACCCGAAGGAGGGTGGCGGTTATAGGACCACCACCCTGGCAGGGCGGCGGTTTCATCACTGAAGGACAAAAAGCTTAGAAAATAAAGGAAGAGGAATAAAACAAAGCACAAGGAACTTGGATAAAGCATTTGGGATGTTAACATATACTTTGTGAGCTTCTCTAGATCCAAACACCTTGTGAGGTGACCTATATCATCATTAGGGCATGTGTAACATCGTTCTAGTGGTACAATACCCTACAATTTTGGGTACGTACATATTTCCCCCTCGGAGAAGCATTTTAACCATGAAGAGGCGTAAAACAGTGGGTCCGAGTATGGCGGTCCCAAAATGGGAAGCTTAGAAATTATACCTGACATGCCCGTGTGTTGAAATGTCACCATCCAAGTTCCCGCTACCTGCAAAATGGAAAGAAGACTCAAGTGCAGATAGATAAAACAAATCAAAAATAAATACTAAATTAGTATGAAATGAGGACTTACCATTTGTGCGGGGATGAGAACTTACCTCCGTCGGCGCTCTAAACCTGCGAAAGGGGCATTAAAAATGAGTCAAAACACCATATATATATATAAACGGGCTTATTTTCCTATTCATTTGCGCATGTCGATTTGATAGTTTTTGAGCTCTGGGACCCACGGTGATGGTTTTCAATGAGATTATAGTCGAAACGTTCATATCAAGATAGTGATCATGCCTCCATGAGTAGAACCTCGACCCGCGAGATCTCAGGTTAGTTCTTCTTGATTTAATGTTTTTGCACCCAAAATGTAAAAATGATGAAAACTTTGTCGTGGGGGGGTTATTTTTAGAAATGTCAGTTTTAAATGTGTCTCTTAGGGGTCACCTAATGGGTAGGCTTTTGTTTTAGCTAAAATGGTCAAATTTTGCATTTTTAAGCATTTTTAGGGCATGCGACCCATTTGTAGTCGCAGGACAGGACCGCCACCCTGAGCAGGGTGGCGGTTATAGGACCGCCACCTTTTAAGGTGGTGGTTACGGAACCGCCGCCCTGCTCAGGGCGGCAGTCCTCTACAAAGTGTTAAAACAACACTATTTTGAGTTTATTTTTGCATTTCTAGTATTCCTACTTGCTTTAATGATTTTTCTAATGCAATCTTGATGCTAACTTGCTTCTTTTTGCGTGTTTTTGGGTGTTTTGCAGAAGAAGGAAGATTACATTAGATGGAGCCGAGAGAGGGAGAGTGATTAGCTTCCAACAGTGTTAGATGCTCTCTCTCAGGCTGAGCAGGATACTCTTCAGAGGGTAGGTATATTGAGGATCGCACGGGTCCCCCACGTTGCACCTGCCAGTCACATACTATGTGACTTATTTTCTTACTAGGATGCAGATCAGAACACCTTCCAATTTCCAGGTGTTAGGGGTGAGTGGACTATCACCCTAGAGGATGTCTACCACATTTTGGGAGTCTTGATTATTGGGAGGAGACTTTCATTTGATACAAGCAGTATCTAGAGCTCAGGTGACTCAGTGGGCCACCTATATGGGAGATGCAGTTGTCTCCACTAGTTCGAAGAAGGGGGTGAAGGTCCATTCTATTCCTAGCTTGCCCATCCCTCTGATCCGTCAGGCTATTATGGGCATCCTTGCTTTGAGATTGATCGAGACAAGGGAGGGGATACTTTTCTCTACTGCTGGGCCCCCATCATCGCACAGATTGAGGCACATGGTCGATTTATGCTTGGGGAGCCGATATACTTGGGACCACCTATCACGACTTATACAGGGTGGTTCGATTACAGGGACAATCGCTAAGCCATCCGACCTTAGTTATGAGCTGGGTCAATGAGCACATCATCCCTTATGGGAGAGGCATAGAGGTGGAGGATCCCGAGGCCGTGAGGGCAGCTAGATGGACAGAGATGATGGTACTTAGAGTGCCCCACTAGCCAGTTACTTCCCTGACTAGTGAGGATATGGAGGCCATGCCTTATTAGGCCATGGCAGGGTTGTGGTCCGAGGAGACCTTTACTTTGATTTCCTGCTCTACTACAGGGTAGCTTGTGGATAGGATGGGGAAGGTAGAGACACACCCCTTTGATCAAGTGCCTTAGTAGTTTGGCCTTGCTTATATTGACATGCTTCCCCTAGTGGTGCTAGTGTTCAGATCAGTTCGGTAGGCTAGGGGAGGTCCTAGAGGATGGGGTCGATGTTGTTACTCCTGGCATCCCTATTGCAGCCAGGAGGGTGGTACGCGCTCGAGAGAGAGCCGGTGCTCCTCAGGCATCTTTACTTCAGATTGCCGCTGGTCCTGCCCATAGCAGTGATGACCCCATTGATATAGATTCTGTGTCTAAGGAGTTCACAGGGGGAGATATGGAGGAGGAGACCGAGGACATGGAGATTAGTGAGTCGGGTGGGGAAGAGGATAGCAATCTCGAGTGGCATGACACTCAGGAGATCCTACAGGCTGAGAGGGTAGAGTAGAGTGTGGAGAGGGTGACTCTAGTCTTAGAGGAGTTACTTTCTCAAGACCTAGGCAGAGAGGAAAAGTCCATGGTAGGACACCATGTTGTCCTAGACATAGGAGGAGGACATTAGTTGGTGGCGGCATTCAGGCAAGCACGGATCCTAGAGATCCTTCTTGGAGGCCCATAGATCCGAGTGAGTTATAACTCTTATTTTGATTTTTTTTTTTTTAGCTAGGATTTCCTTAGTTGCTATCTCTCTTTTTGTTCATCCTTGGTTTCACCTTTTGATCATTTTATAATTTGTTTTCTCCTTTGCTTGCAGAGACTGCTGATGAGTGGTGAGACTTGATTCGCGGGTATGTATTGATACCTTGATGCTCCCCATGGAGAAGACTCGTGCTGAGCTATCCGTGGATGCAGGGGAGCCTTCAACAGCCAGTAGGCATACCGATGTTTTTTCCCCTGTCTGGCATGTGGCCAAGATGGTGACCTCCCTCCATATCGAGTTAGTTGGGTATAGGATTGCAGAGCGCCTAATGAGGAGGAGCTACTCTCATAGTGAGACTATAGCTACCATTTGGTACCATGAGCCCTCGGTGTGCTCGAGTTCCTGCAGCCGGAGTCCTAGACGTGATCATACACCTTTTGAGGGATCCCATAGGGATTGAGAGGCCACTTGGCTCTTTTTGTAGTGACCTTTGTTAGGTTGTTTGTACGAGTATTTTTGTATTTTCTGGCTCATTGAGCATTTTGACCATGCCTAGTGCATGATGGCATTGTACATGAAACCTGATTATATATATATATATATATATATATATATATATATATATATATATATATATATATATCTTTGATCTAAACTCCTGGTATCTTGAATTTTTGACTCATTTTCTAAATGTGTTTTTATATGTTTTTAGAATATTTACTTTTCATGTTTCCAGAATGTATGCAATGGACAACAAATGATAGTAAATAGAATGTTTTACTTTATATGTTTTTTGCAGTGTTGATATGAGATGATACTAACATATGGTAGTACTAAACTTTTGAACTCTTTAGGAAATGTTTGTGATTCCTTCTTATATTGGCAGAATGTGATGAATGCATAGTGATAAAGAGATGAACTTGCCCCAATCCCAAATCCACGCAACTAGTAAGATGTGAGGGCTCAACACCAAGAATTAGGAAGGGCACAAGTTGTATGAGTTTGATTAAATGGAATGATGAGAGACAGATAAACTAAGAACAAGAACCAAATTTGGATCTACACACCTAGCCTACTCGTAACTACTACCATGCTTAGAAGGCCACTTACTTTTCAGTTTATCTAGACTTAGATTCATAAATGGCAACCTGGTTGACAAAATATGGTTTTGAGGATTTGATCTCCTTGGAATTTGGATATTTGCTTTTTTCTTAACGTAATTTGACTTGTGTTTCTTAACATACAAAGATTTGTTAGTTTGTGTGGATCGACCCCCACACCCCGCCTCACACCACTTGACGAAGCATGGGTTTGTCACCAAAGGCAAGATATAGGTGAGTAAGGGAACTTCTTTCCTTTCCCAACCTCACATCACTAGTAAGAGTTGTGGGCTTATCACCAAAGTTTGATGGGGCAAAGAAGTGTAAAATAAAATATTTTGTTTTCTTGGTGCTTTTGATTTCGCTTTGATTTTGACATTTCTGATCTAAGACTTTGGGATATCCTTTCATTCCAAGAGATTTTAAGAGGGATAGATGTGACACCAAGAAGCTTCCAGCACTGACCGTAGGCAAGGACAACTTTACCTAGTAGAAAGAAAGAGCAAAGCCAAGTATGTAGGTCTTAGTATGGTTTCCGCAATGTTTGTTTGTCGAAATTGATGAGAAGATTTGAAAATATTTGATAATGTTTGAAGAGATAAGATATGAATATTTTTCTAATATCTTCATAAATTTGTAACAAATTGTTTTTAAGAGTAAACTCCTGGACTATCATTTTTATGAGATGGACAGAATGAAGTAGCTACAAGACTAATGCAATGTACGTAGCTATAATGTACTAGCAACGAATTTGACATTTTATGCGTAAAACCGCTTAAGGTGCAAGGAATTGATAGTTTCACCAAATTCCTCACCATCTAGTGTGCACAAGAGATACACACCATTTTTGTAGTCCTTCATGACTCGATATGGGCCCAACCATTTGGGCCAGAACTTTCTTCCTTCGCCGTTTTTCTTATCGATCCGGATGTCTAGTCTTAGAACTAGATTTCTTTCATATATTTCTTGATCATAGACCTTTTTGTTATACTATCGGCACATCCAAATGGATAGGCTCTATGCCATTGTTCGGCGTTTAACCTGGCCTCATCTAGGCTTTCTAGTTGGGAGAGGCGTGCCTCCCTATAAGCTTCTTCATCCATAATCCCTTGTAGTGAGATGCGGAGACTAAGTATATCAACCTCAAGTGGGAGAACCGTCGCCCCAAATACTAGTGAAAAAGGAGTTGCTCCTATTGGTGTTCTTATTGAGGTTCGGTGGGCCCACAAGGCCGGATATAGTTTTAAATGCCAATCTCGTTTATTCTCCTTGACTATTTTGAGGAGAATAGCTTTCAACATTTTGTTTGTCACTTCAGCCTGCCCATTGGCTTGAGGGTAGTAAAGAGAGGCCATGTGATGGTTTATCTTAAACTTGCTAAATAGCTCACGAACCTCGTCATTCTTAAAGGATGTGCCATTATCTGAGATAATGACTTGTGGGACACCATACCTATAGATAATTTGGTTTAGAATGAATTTGGCAATCACCGAACCTGGTACAGTGGTGAAAGGCATGGCCTCCACCCATTTGGTAAAATATTCCATGGCTGTGATTATAAAATTATGGCCATTAGTTAATGAGGGAGAGAATTTCCCTATCAAGTCTAGATCCCACGTGGAGAAGGGCCACGAAGTCACTATTGGTTGCGAGGATTTATGCTAGCATGTGAATATTGTGAGAGAATTCTTGACATTTGTGGCACTTACGTATAAATTCCACTCGTCATTTTTTTGAGTGGGCCAAAAATAGCCCATCCGATGTATTTTGCGAGTGGTGGTGTGACCACCGAAGTATTCCCCACATATCCCACTGTGGGATTCATGAAGAATCCTCTTGGATTCTTTTATGTTGATGCATCTTAGAAGCATGCCATCGAAGGCTCTATGATAGAGCACTTGGTCTAAAACAACATATTTAGTGGTAATAATGTGTAACTACCTTCTTTGTTGTGATGTGGCACTTTCTGGTATGTATGGTCCATGATAAAATTGATGATATCGTATACCAGTGGACATGTAGAAATGGGGGTTTGGCTTCAACAAAGTATATACACTCATCCGTAAATTCTAGATCCACCAACTCACCCCCATCTAGTGGATTGTCACTAACTTGATCAGTAATGATTTGTCCTTTAACGAACTTTTGGTTTACGAATGTTAACTCAAATTCTCCCATTAGGGTTATGAAATGGCCAAATTTTTTAGATAAAGATCCTTGTGTGAGAAATGTTCATAAATGGTTTATCTTTACAATGACCCTTGTTTCCTGGTTTAACATGTAATGTCTCAAACATTTTGTTGCAAAAATTATGGCAAGGCATTCTCTCTCTACCTGTGTGTAACATGTTTCATAATCGAGCAACATTTGGCTAATGAAATAGATTACACGTTCTCATTTGTTATCATCTTCTTGAGCTAGCATGCAGGCCAGTGAGACATGAGTGGCTCGTGAGTATAGGATTAGAGGACGGTCTGGCTTGGGAGGCATTAGCGTGGGTGGTGACAACAAGAAGTGCTTAACTACTTCGAAGGCCTCATTGCAATCTTCAGTCCAATCGACGCTATAATATTTCTTGAGTAGATTGTTGATTGGATGAATGGCAAAGCTTAAATCTGGGATGAGCCTTCAGATTACACCGAGTTTCCTGAGAAATGACCTGATTTCAAACTCGTCCGAAGGTGGGATCATTTCAAGAACAGCCCGTATTTTGGCCGAATCAACATCAATCCCTCGTGAAGATATGATGTATCCTAAAAGTTTTCTCCTGTTACACCGAACACGCACTTCTTTGGGTTTAATGTGACACCATACTCAATTAGTCATGAGAGGATGATACGAAGCACCTTCGGATGATCACAGTCTTTCTTGGCCTTGGCTAACAAGTCATCCACATATGATTCCACAATTTTATGGAAAATATAGTTGAATATATAAGTCATTGCTCACTGATACGTAGTTTCAACATTCTTAAGACCAAATGGCATGCGAACATAACAATAAGTTCCCCAGGGAGTTATAAATGTGGTTTGGGCTTGATCTTGTTTAGATATTTTAATCTGATTGTACCCTGAGAACCCATCCATGAGGGACAATAGTTCAAATCCAGTTGTTGCATCAACAATAATGTCAATGGATGGTAATGGGAAATCATCCTTGGGACAAGCTTTGTTAATATCCTGAAAGTTTATACAAATGTGTATCTTCCCATTCTTTTTTAGGACGAGAACGATATTAGATACTCATTGTGAATAGTCAACGGGTTTGATGAATCCTACTTGGAGAAGTTTAATTACTTCCTCTTTTACCATGAGAGCCACTTTTGGCTTCATTGGTCTTGACTTTTGTTTAATTGGCTTCGCATCTGGTTTAGTGACGAGATTATGTACCGTAACTTGTGGTGTGATACCCATCATTTCTTTATAATTAAATGCAAAAGTCTTTTGATGTTTTTTTGAGAATTTGAGTGTGTATTTCTATTTCCTTCTGAGTTAGCAAGGATCCTAACTTCAAAATACTTGGTTCTTCCTCCATTCCAATGTTTATGTCAATGGTTTCTTCTATCAAAGAAGTGTTACCTTCTTCAAATTCAGGTGGGGCTGGAGGTAGTTCCAAGCTTTCTCCATTTTCTATCTCGTAGATATCAAGATCCTTCTATGGAGGAGACTCTACTGTGGGATTTCTAAAGTAGGAAGAGGAGTGTGGTATTAGGGAAATATCAACTATAGGGTGAGCAAGGTGTAGCTCTACATAGGCGTTTAGATATTTAAGAGTGACTTTATCACTATCAACATGATGTAAGATAGGAGATTCATTCTTAGTTGTATGTGTTAGAAGAGGGTTCATTGATATTTTCTTCACCAATGGTTCAATACGAAGTGATACCTTGAAACTTGTATCTTCCAACTCATTACTTGGGGTAAAACATGAAGCTGAGGTTGCTATTGAATCTACAAGAAGGTTTTGTTCTTGTGGGATTGCCTCAATGGATATGAAGTTGAATCCTTTGCTTAGATCTAATACCGTTGTTTTATAGAGCTGTAAGTGCTCATCTCTAGTCTCATATACTTCAGAGACTTGGTTTGCAACTAATTGTGAGTCTCCTAACACTCTGATGTCATTAATACCGATCCTTTTGGCTATGATGAGGCCAAGGAGGAGGGATTCATACTCAATGTCGTTATTTGTACATTCAAAGTTTAACTTGAAAGAAAAAGGTAGGATCTTTCCCTCAGGGGAAGTAAAGATCACACCTGCCCCATTTCCATAGTGACATCTAGCTCCATCAAAGTGGAGAGTCCAATATTTACTAGGAAAGATGGATGTTGGGACATTCTTTACATCTATTTCTTCTATTTCGGTTACTTCTACCATGCAAAGTTCCTCTGCTGGAAGAGAACCAACTCCTAGGGTACATCCCATACCTACGGAATCAAATGGTAGGAAAATTGGTAGATCTTGTTCCAGTAACTCGACAATTTTGGTAGTAGTTGCTAATGACATTGTTTCTACAACGTTAGCTTCATCCTTGAGGGTTGGGATGCCCTTGACTAGGTTCGTAATTTCTAGCTCTGTTGTAGGTATTAATTTTTCTTCTAGTTTTGAGTCAATTGGTTTGTTAAGTTGGTTTGTTGGGAGATCAAACTTAGAGTGAACACCTGGTCTTTTCTTTAGGTCTTATAGGTGTATGTTGAATGGTTTTAGGTCACCTTTTGCTACGAATATCTTTCCTATGTGTAAGAATCTTATTTCCTTGAATAACGTAGAAGGGATTTCTTTCATGCGATGTATCCATGGTTGATCGAGGATCATATTATACTTGGTTTCCCAATCTATGATATAAAAATCGGTGAGGATTGTCTTGGGTCCTAAGGTGACTAGTAATATTATAGTCCCAATTGAAGTAGCCTTAAGGCTATCATAACCTCTTAGCGTATTTCTTGTTGTGGAACAATTTGTTTCTCCATATCCTAGATTTTGAAGGAAAAGAAAGGGACAATGTTAATCTGCTACCCCATTGTCAACCATTACACATTTAATGTAATTATTATAAACCCATACCAGTAAATGTAAGGCCGGATCACCTCTATGTGCAATTTCAGAATCTGTTGGCATTTTGTTTATATCGAATATAAACTCGATATCCCTATCTGGCTGCCCTGGAGGGTGAATATCGAAGTCTATATGGTTTACTTGTGTTTCAGGAGGTGGAGTGATGTTAATTAAATGACCTCAACCCAGCTTCTTCTAAAAGAGAAGCCCTATGGGAAGGAGATTTTTTCAATAAGTCCAAAAAGGAGATGTGAGAGAAGGTTTTTGTTAAGTCATTAATTAAATCATAAGCACCCACGGGTTTTACCAACGTTTGTTGAATGTTATCTAGCTCTAGTGGATAGATTGGATTTGGTTGAGAAGAATATTCTCGTGTTCTTGTTATGGCTTCTACGTGCAAAAATCAAGATCTAACTCCACTAGGTTGATTTCCTAATTACAAGCAGATGACAGTGGATTTAGTGAAGTTGAGGCTTCATGATCATTATTTCCTGTCATTACATCTTTTTTCATCCCATTTGGATTTAATTTATTATTGTTATTGTGATTTGGAAGTGGATCATCAAGATCTTAAGAGGTGCATTTTGAGGGGAGACTACCCTATGAAAGTATTTGGCATAGGTGTCAGTAATCTGTTAAGAACATATCTATGAAGAGTTGTCTTTGTTTTTCTCGGCAAATGTTTCATGAACTTATTGTAATCATGGCAAGTCCTAGTGTCATGGCCTCGAATTTTGTAGAAACCACAATATGAGTTGGGATTATAACTCCTAGGTTGTTGGTTTGGCACGTGTTGTGGTCCAAAACTTTTATTAAACTATTGATTATTAGGATTAAAGTTTTACATTTGTTGTCTTTGGTTTTGGTTTTGATATCCATTGAGTTTTGACTCACTTCTATGTCTAGATCTCGACGCTGATGTTGTTGTTGTTGTTGTCGCTTGGGGACGATTAAAATCCACCGCGTTGATTATTGGGGTAAAATTGTTGTTTCATTGATTGTTAACCGTGGTGGAACATTTACTACATTTGCTTTTTTAGTTTGTTCACTACTCCATGTGTTGCCACTCCACGTTTTTTGTTAAGGATTTTAGGTCCTTGATTGGCATTTGTGGTAGTGGGATAAGTAATAGTATTTTTGTTGGGGATGATTAACCTCCCATTTGTTCCATATGTCTCATGACCACTATCTATCGTGCAGCTTGATCTATTCGGAGAGAGCTCTCGATCACTTCATCATAAGTTCTTAGTGGGAACTTCTAGACTTCTTCCTTTATCTCTCTGCTGAGAGAATGAAGGAATAAATCACATAGTTCCATCTGATCCATGTTTGGAGTGCTTGCTAAAGAATAGAGGACTGTACACCATCTTTGGATGAAATGAGCAATAGATTCATTATGTTCTTGTTTAATATGCAAGAATTCTCTAATTCTTGTTCTCAACAATTTGTTCATGTCGAATGCCTTGATGAATTTTGAAACGAGTTGTTTAAATGAATGTATTGAGGCTTCAGGTATTCTGTAATACCAATCGAGGGTGATACCCTCTAAAGTTTTGGGGAATATTTTAGCAAAAATCCATCCCAAGGGAGTAGTTCTTGAATGGTTGTGGCATAGGCCTTAATATGTGCATTCGGGTCTCCCTCCCCTTTGTACTTGGGTAGATCAAGGAGAGGTCTTGGAAGCATGACGCTTCATATAGTGAAGTCTAAAGGTTCTTTCAAATATTCTGAATAAGTCCCTATCGCATAGGTTTCGACCATTGATGGTGCTTCTTGAGGGGGTGGAGGTGGAATGGGTTATTGATATGGCATAGCATATGTATTTGCAAGGGCATGAGGAAATCCTGTGGTTGAGAAAACATGCTAGGAGAAGAGAACATATCTCCTTGTGGTGATTTGGAATACATGTTTAAGTATGGAGGAGCATTTCTCAGGAATGGGTTGTTTTGTGCTAAGCCGGGAGGTATCATACTCTCAACTGGAGCGGCATTTGAAAACGTGGTTCTAGTTGGCATTTGTTGTAAATACTGAGGAGGCATGCCCAACGTGCCTATTCCTGTGAGGAGGTCTACTTGGCTAGGATGATGTGGAGGATTGGAAGTTCCTGCTTGCATGAACTGTGGATTTTGACTTGCTTGAGAAAGTTCCAACCCTCTAACCTTCTCAACTAAGGCCGAGATGACCTCATTTGGTGAAGACACGATATTTTTCCTTAGTGGTTTTTATTGTATACCTTAAGGTTGTATAGGCATATGGTACCCTGCTATGAATTGATTAGTGCCTTGCCAAGTTTCACCAAGGACATTTCCTATAGGTGGAGGAATGGGGGTGTTTTCTTGGAACAAAACCTCGGGTTGTGTTTGCAAACCTCCTATAGGTGGGTGCATATTTTGAGACCATTGTTCACTCCTAGCATAACGTGTTAAGTATTCATCATCTAAAAAAGGATATGGATCTCGATCGTCTACTAATTTACGGTCTAAGCAACACCGAGAGGAGATGAACCAGATTCTCTAGTGAGCATCATGTTATTTGAGCCTAAAGGCTCTGGTTGTTTTGTTTGAGTGAGCTGATCCAACTCCTTTGTTTGGAAAGAAGAACTATATCTAGTCCTTTGAGGTAGAGTTCATGTTGAAAATTGGTTAGTTGAATAGTTGTCAACCCATGCTGAGAGTGAGGGTGATGGTTGTCTATTCAGTTGATCGTAGTATGCTTCAAGACCTAGGAGAGGTCTGCCATATGCATCGTATCCTAACATATTCGGGGTATATGAATACCCGCAGAATAATGGAAAGAGCGAAGGTGGATCAAAGAAATGAAATCAGAAAGAGGAGTATTAGTTTGGTTCACGTCAGGTTCACCAATTTTGTTGGTGAAGCTGATGCGAAGGATAATGAGGTGGAAAAGACGAAATGTATACTAATTGGAAGAACAAGTGGAAATAAGACTCCAAACTAGAAGGTAGGAAGTTTCATGTCGGGTTCACTAATTTTGTACGATGGAAAAGTGACATGCGAGCATGGGAATCTACAAATAACTCTTCCTCACACCCGACCTCCCGAGGTCGTGCCGAGATAGCCGGTGGGGATGGAATACACATGGGGTGCAAATAAACTAGTTAGGTAATCTTATGTCTTTAACACGAAATAATGGAATCTACGAATCCAATGCAAAGAAGGCCCTCCTAACTCCGAACCTGTGATAGATCATTTGACGAGGATAGCTGCTCAAGGCTCTAATCGATTGAGCTTAACCATGATCCGATCTATGGGTTTTGGGATACGTGGAAGATGATCGAATGTTTTCTCTATTTCAGGTCCTTCTACAAATAATGGTCATATGGATATCTATTAAGGTAGTCTATAATTTGGCTGATTTGACCATAACGTGTGTGCTTTTTTGTCTTCTATGTTTAATCCTCTTGACTGTGTGTGCTGATTTCCGTAGGTCTATTGTTGTTCGGAAGACCTAAACTCGAGATTTTGGTCTATGTTAGTTATTACTGCAACAATATTTGGTTGAGGCATGATTGGCTCAAAAATGTATTCCCGGGCTCCCTAGGTCTCGTGATTGTCATACAAGATCAATATAAACTTAATCAAACAAAATAAACTAATTATGTAAGATATATCTACAACATATATATATATCCTCTATTTGTGTATTTTTGATAGAATTTTAATAGAATTGAAGAGTGACTAATCTAATATATTCGTAAAATGACAACTAATCTAATAACAAAAGTAAAATAAGTAAGGTAGCCCTGTACCTATTTGTCTATGCAATTGTGAGTTTATCCTAAATAACTAGATAGCTAATTAATCTATTTGAAAGACTTTCGATCCCACCTCATAAGTGAGGAATGAATCGTAGTTTATGATAAACTATCAATCCCCACAACTTCCTCAACAAGATCAAAAATGAAATTTAACTGAAATTAAGTATTTCACTACTCTATTTGATATGTTTTAACTAGAAATTTGACAGATAAAACTTGGAATTTGCATAATAGTGGCAAATCCAAAGTGGGGTATGATTTTTTCCCTCGAGTGATCTCCTTGTTCCTTCGTGTTCACGTGAATCCAAAAGAGTGTGTATATACTAGCATCAATAGAAAAAGGTATTTTGAACAATGGTAGCTTTGGATATAGACCGAATAAAATGAAAGTAGGAGAGGGACAATGCAAGTGATAGAGCTTGGCGTATGCAATTCCTAGTGGGTTTTATTACGGCAATACAACACAAGTGTACCGAGAGATTCTAGAATCTACCTTCTGTGAAGAACACAACCTCTAACTCTAATGGATTCAATCTACAAATAACACTACTCTACTCTAAACTAATTTATATGAATAGCCATGAACAAGACTAAATCAAGAAGATCGAATGGCTTCTAATAGCAAAGGAAAAACTAGCATGGATACAAAACATGAAAACAAATGAATTCTAAGAAAGAAATTGAGAGACTTAACAATAGAAATGAGAAGTTGAGGGGCCATTTGCTTAAAAACAAGTTGGCTATTTATAGATTTCACATTCACCCAAAGGTAATTCCTATTATAACTCTTTTACCATTAAACAATGAAGAAACACTATTCTAAAGAACATAAAACATTAATACGAGCTAAGGTGGTTGAGAAAAGCTGGTAAAAGTTGAAAAATTACGCAAGTTGCGATCGAAAGAACATGCTAGAAAATGCATGAAGGACCACCGCCATGAGCAGGTGGTAGTTATAGGACCACCGCCTCTGACAGGCGTGGTTTCATCACCAAGGACAAAAGCTTAGAAAAGAAAGGCAGAGGAATAAAACAAAGCACAAGGAACTTGTATAAAGCATTTGGGATGCTAACATATACTTTGTGAGCTTCTCTGGATCCGAACACCTTGCGAGGTGACTTGTATCATCATTGGGGCATGTGTAACATCGTTACGCAGTACACAGATCCTAAAATATTTGGTACGCATAAGTATCCATTATGAAAATTATACTCCCGTGTTCCAAGAACCTTCTTCCCCATCGCCTTGTCACCCGCCTAGGATCACCTCCTCAAATCAATATGGCTCAACCCAGCCTCCATTTCTTGTAAACACCTTTGGACCTATAAATTTTTTGGGAATGTTTGGTTACCCAAATGTAGTGCCTTAATATGTAAGGAATAGAATGCCAAAGTTCTAGGGAAATAATGCAATTACCGGTGATCATCATCCGTAAATTTTTATTAACATAATGGAGGATTTTGAGATTGAACAAGAGGATGTCTATATAAATTTGTTTATCCATACCTTAGAAGATGATGCTAGGGACTGGTATAAAGTATTGCCAGATAACTCTATTGACTCCATGACCGAGATGAGAAATGCATTCAAACTACACTATGGTGACAGGATCGACCTAGGTTTCTGTTGACGAGTTTGAAAATATCAAAAAGAACCCTAATGAGTTAATACATGATTTCAACACAAGGTTTAATAAGACCTTGAGAATATTTCTGTTAGAATAAGGCCTTGTGATGAGTCATTTTTTTATCAAATATACTTGATGCATTTGATAAAAAGGTTGCATATTATTTAAGAGACAAAAACCCCACAAATTTGAGGCAGGCCTTCACCATGGCTTTTCAAATAGAAAATAATATCAAGGCAATTGGAAAGCCTCCAAAGAGAGAAGGTGTAGGTTAACCTGGAAAATCCCCAAACAAGCAAGGTTGTTGATTTGGAAGAAGTTTTGAATACTTTGGTAGGGGCTATCAAAGAAATTTCTTACAAACTAGCCCAGCCTGAGAAAGGAGTTGGGTAGAGCTCACAAGGACAACACAAGCAACAAGGCCAAGACAGATTTACAAATCATCAAAGAATTTATGATGTAAGTAAAGGAGTCATTGGATTTGGGAATAGGCAGCCCCAAGGTAGAGAAAATAGAATGGTGCATGATCCTTTGGCTGCTAGAGTTGTTGTTGTGGAAGAAACAAAGGTCATTGATTGGTGTGAAAATGTTTCATGCCCCATGCTCCTTATGAAGAAGATCAAGAAGAAGTAGTAGTTGATGATGATAGTGATGATGATGCTTGCATGATGGAGATCCCCGCGAGTTCGCCAAGGGAAGAAACTTCAACTGAGGTAATAAGTGTTAGAAATACTACCACTTTTTGGGATTACATCCACCAAGTACCTCTTCTTCTTCCTGTCATACTTTAGAAGTAGACACTGTACAAGATCTTGAATTGCCCACTAATGATTTTGAATACTTGAGGGCATTAATGATTGAAAATTATGATGGAGGATTTCCCTCAGAAGAAGATATACAGCTATTAATGAATGTTGTAGTTGCCCAAGAAAAGGAGCATAATACTAGAAGTAAAGCTACTAAGGGGCCACAAGCCAAGTCAAAATTACCAGTGCTTACCAAAGAAACCCCAAAGAAAAATGCATCCGCGGCAGAGAGATTGTTTCCCAAGCAAAACTTGTTCCTCCTCATGCCCAAAATTAAACTAATCCCATTCCATCTGATGAATTTTCCAATATTTCCCCTAGTGTTTCTCTACCCAAATTTGCTCCATATGACATAGCCCGAATTTTGAGTCAAATCAAAATTCCTGTCCCAATTTTTGAGCTGCTTAGGATCCCTGAGCACAAGAAGAGGGATTTTGAATATTTGGGATTCAAAGGGGGAGAGATCATACAAGGAAGAGATGTAAACAAGGTTGAGGTTCCCCTTACCATTGCAGAGTTGGAAAAGCCACAAGTATTGGAAGAGATGGGGGAACCATCGAGGTTTATTTAGGAACTTATTTGGTTAAATCCCAACTGAATGTGGATCCATTTTTCACTACCTTGGTTATCAAAGACAAGTTGTTACATAACTGTATGTTTGATTTTGGAGCTTCATGTAATGTCATGCCTCTTGAGGTCATGAATGAATTAGGTATCAAAGTAACAACAGCATATGGGAAGTGCACTACCATGGACTCTAGAGAGGTTCCAGTGGTGGGGTGTGTCAAAGATCTAGTAGTGCAACTTGCATCTTATCCTGGAAGGAACTTAAAGCTTGATGTAGTCATTGTTGACTGCCCTGCCAAGTGGGGGATGTTGTTGTCAAGAAAGTGGGCAGTAAGTGTTGGTGGTAGTGTGCAAATGGACATGTCTTATGCCACTATCCCCATTGAAGGAAACTTGGTGAAATTGTATGGAGAGAAGAAGATGATGTACCTGATTGAAGACCCAAGCAATGCATCTTATGAAGTTTTGCAAGTAGATGTTGATCTTAACAATTTTGTGAGCTTTGTGGATTTTAGGAAGTACGAGAGTGTTAAAAATATAGCTCCTAAGTATGTTTCTTTTCTCGGGAATTTGGTCTCGTGTTTTAGTCTTGAAGAATGTCAAAGAATTTGAATTAAATAAAATGGAGGAGCTTCGAGAAGATGGGTTGTTTAAAAATAGAACAAAGAAGAAAAAGAGGTCTACTTCCTATTGATGAAAACATATCAAAACCTCTTGGCATGGTCATATCTAGGATAGTAGGCACTTGAATTATTTCCTTGATTATTTTCTTTAAATCAGGAAAAAGTCTTCTGTACAGTGTATAGTTTGGTGTTTATTCCCTGTTTTTTTCCGGTTTCTCTATTTTTTTAAAGATGACTCCACTACCCAATGGATATTTTGGCACTTGGTCTGCTTTTGTTCTTGTGGCACTCACAAGGAGTACCCATCCCCGAGTCAAAGCTTGTTGGTGCAAAAATTGTCTCGCCCCATTTGTGCCCTTGAAAATTTATTGATTCACGGCCTCTGTCATTTTATCCTTCCCTGTATTGTGTTTGGCCGATCTTTGTTGCCATTTTAATCTACTCCTAGGTCAAAGATCATGTGTGGGTCTGTATTTGTCTCATGGTTCCTTTGTTCCTCTGGAAAGGCTCTGTATTTTGAGTCTCCCATGCTCTCTCCTTCAAAACTCATGTTTTCCCGTTTCCTCCATTCTCCATAGTTATAATTTGTTGTTCTTGCCATTTTTTCCCTAGGTAATCAAGGAGAAATGAATTGATGTGTCCCTAAGGATCATGTTTGAGCCTTGCAATAGTCTAAATTCTCTGTCCTTGAAGAAAACCTCATTTTCTGGCTCAAATGGATGTTTCTCTGTGTTTTACAGTTTGACGGGCATTTCTCCCAGTCAAATTTGCATCATTCATTCGACAGGGAAATGTGACACCTCTTGGTTAGATGCGGATCAACTTAATACTTCATAAATTCCATGAAAAGCCTCATTTTTAAAAGTGTGTCCACATGTAGGAACGGTGCTCATTTGAGAATAAACTTTTTTGTTTGGCTTTGAAGTAGTGCCGGGAGGACACATGGAGGGTTGGCAAGAAAGAGACACATGGAGACTTCTGTTGGGTTTCCCATACTTACAAAAATTTCAAAAGGTTTTTGAGAAGTCCAGACACGTGGAGGAATGATGCTCATTTTAAGATCTTCTTTTGGGATTTTCCTTGGAGTAGCGCCAGGAGGACACATGGAGGTTTCCACTACTTTTCCCAGACTTAGAAAATTTTTATGCAAATGGATACAATTTGGCAGAGCAGGAACACGTGGCGAGTCCACACTCATTCAGGGTCTTCAACTTGGGCACCATCTAATAGCAGCGCCATGCAGACACGTGGGGCACTCTGCTCACTTTGCATTTTACTTAGACTTTTAAACAGCCAAAGGAGATTGTCTCGAAGCTAGACAAGTGGCACCTTCCACCGACCTTCAAGACTTCAAACAAATATTACCAGAGCAGACACATGTTGAGCCCGCGCTCATTCAAGGTATAAAATTTTTGGGATCACCTCAAGGTACGATGTGGTGACACGTGGTAATTTGAAAAGTTATAGGGGCGGGAGGCGGACCATTGGAGGTAATCCAAAATTTTCATAAAGGTTAAAATAGCAAAAATGGCTCGTGAGCCCGATGGGAAATTGTCAATGTTTTTCCCGGTGTCAACAACGGAGGTGTACACCTACGGAGGAAAATTAAAAAATCATTTTGAGAAAAAGAGTTTAAACTAAAAGGAGAAGTGTGGTTTCACTGGGACCCACATTGGGACATGTGTCAAAATTATTTCTCAAGGGCGAGCTGCGTGGGAAAACTTGGAAAATTTACCTTTTTCCAAAAGAGAGTCAAATGACATAATTTCTCCATGTTTCTTTTGGGGCCCACCTCAGGACACGTGTCAAGCCCATTTTCAGAAGTGGAGGTGCGGGGCAAAAAGGTGAAATTTTTCCATTTTTCTAAAAGGGTCGAAAAGGTCAAAGGAAGCCCCGATCCTATTTTTATGTCTTCCACATGGACGTCCCACAATCAAAATCAAAGATCAACGGCTATTGAGCGCCTAAATCTGATTTTCCCCCATTTTTCTGCATAACTCCGGAGTGCGAGTCTTCATGATTTCTTGCTTTTTTTACACTCCAAAGGAGAGGAGCGAGTTAATTTTGATATCTAGAGTTTCGTGGGAGAGATCTAGAGACATCTTTCACCATTAAATGGTCTAACTCTCAAGCTTGATCTGGTTTTCTGTTTTTCTTCTCGTGAGCACGCAAGGGGCAAGATTTGATTGATATGGGGAGGAAGTGGTTGGCGAATGGATGGAGGCATGTTTTTCTCGAGTAAGGAGTTGAATGTGAGAGGCATTCGATTAAATCTACCCCCTCGAGCACCTTGATGTATTTTTTCTTCCTCTGAGATTACTTGAGGAGTTGGGAATTCTTCCTCTATCAAAGGAAATTTTCCTTTTCTTCTCCAGGATGCCAACTCTTCTTCTTCATGTGGCAATGTTGATGGTTCAGCCAATTCCTGAAAATCTTGCTCTTCAAGTCTCTCCTCTCCTCTGTCCATTTCAACTTGACTTGGCTCGGGGGAGTCATGGCCATGCTGCCCAAAATGTTAGCAGCTTCCTTCTTCCATCCTTTCCTGCTCACTCCTTCCCTCTGGGGTTTCCCTTGACCTCTTATGAATTTTTCTTCTCTAGGGAAGTTCAACATGCCTAGTAGTGGATTTATTTCTAGAGATTCTTCTTACTATTCTTTCTTACTCTTGCATGGGTGAGCTATCACCATCGAGACGATATTGGCTCCCTCTAAGTCATGCGAAGAAGGAATTTCCATCACAGGTACAAAAGGCTCTACTATTTTGATCTTTCTCACCGACCTTCTTCTTTTTGGTATATTTTCTCTTTCCATTTCCCTCTATTTTTCTCAGGGGGCATCAATTTCCAAATAATTTTAAGGAGAGAATGGGGCTAGAATTTTCTTTTAATAATATTAGGGTTTTTCTTGAACTTTCTAAGAAACTTGTCCCCAATTTCTTCTCCATTCTTCTTTGACAGAAAATGGTGCCGGCATATTAAATGAATTAGACCGTGATTCTTGATTGTCTCAACTCCCTCGGAATATCTCTGAGTGATGGTATGGATAGAATAAAAAAGAAACCTGGAAGGTTTATTATGTACTCAAGTTTTATGGCTCTATACTTTAGATATATGAGAATTTTTAGGACTTCTTTTCCCACCGACCCAAATTTACCATCACAGATAAATATTTCACTACCCAAAATGCTACCCTATTAAAGGGTTTTGACAAACTATCCCTTCCGACCCCTTTTATGATTTTCTTTGTATTATAGATGTATTTAGGTTCAGCTTTCTCCTTCTTACATTAAGACTTCAACTAGTTCTTTCAGTCCCCTTAGCAAGTTATAGGACATGCAAAATTGGCACTCCAGACACATTACTTACAGCATTTATAGAAAAAGGAATAAAGATATTTCTCACCTTTGTCCTATATTGTTCTAGGCTTATGACGAATTCTCTTACCAATTCATCATTATGTCTTGAAAATTTCTTCAGGAACTCTAGCCATCCTGCATGCTCAAAGGTAGAAGCCACTTCTTTGTCTGTGAGCAGCTGGGAATCATCTTCTGGTTCTGATTTCTTCTTAATCCCCATATCAGCTTGAGTTCTGTCTCTTTTGATTTTGTGCAAATTGGTTGCAGGCCCTTTTTCTTAGTTGCGGAACTGATGACTTTGGTCATGTGGAACCTCTCGTTCTTAGTCATGAACTTCCAAATTCTCTTCTTTCTTTATAGAACACAAACTTAATTCGATGCTCCTTTCTTAAAATATCTTTGCAACTTATTTCACTTGATTTTACAAGAATGATTACTATTTATAACCATGCCGCCACTTATTCCATCCAAATCAACTTCATGATTACACACTTGTAGTCATAATATATAAATAGATGACTCATCATACCTACTTTTAAATTAAGTCAAATCATAAATGCAAACATTTAATCAACCCTAAATAAGTTAAAAAATATAATTACCATGCTTGATGATGTAATCCTTTTGTTGTGATTACTCGTCATTCCTACAAGTGGAAAAAAACCATTATTAGATAAGACAACTAGAATTTAAAAGAATTCCATTATTTTAACTAGCCAAAAAGAGGTCAACCACCATTTGTTAATTTTCAATTGACCTTCGAGATATTTTTTCTTTTTTTAAAAATTTTTTTAGGGAAGAAAACACCATTTATTGGTTTTCATTTTCCTCCCTTTATTCTGGATCTAACATCTGGTTATTTGATCATTTTGGAAGAACTGGTTCTTCCATATGATCAAATTCTTTCTCTAC
This sequence comes from Taxus wallichiana var. yunnanensis, assembly GCA_018340775.1. NCBI lineage: Eukaryota > Viridiplantae > Streptophyta > Pinopsida > Cupressales > Taxaceae > Taxus > Taxus wallichiana. The sequence continues at coordinate 548,499,245 of CM031236.1, forward strand.
TTCAATATTTCTCAAGAATTCATCCTTAGTGGGAGGCTTTCTATAGATTTTCAGCCCATGTCCATTGACCAAGAGTGTTTTGTTGCTAGCATCAATGAGAAGCAACTAAATAGAACCATTGTCAAATATATGCTCAATCTGATAGGGTCCCAACCACCTTTCTCAATTTTCCCTTGAATTGTTGGTACTTAGAATCTAACAACAATACCCAGTCTCCTACTTTGAATTTCTTTTTCTTGATATGTGTGTCATGTCATTTCTTCCTTTACTCTCTAATTGTCTCGTGTCTAATGAAGTGCTTCCAACCTTAATTCATCTAACTCATTGAGTTGAAGGATTCTTTCTTTCCAAGTTGCATTCAACTCAATTCCCACCTTTACCGTTGGCCTTAATGTCCAAGTTCAAAATCTATAAGAAATAAGGGATTTCTTCCATAGACTAATTCATATGGTGAAAACTATATTATAGTTTTCAAGTTGTATTATAAGCCCATATAGCTTCAGTAGTCTCTTTACCCAATCTTTTCTCCTACTTCAAATGTTTTGGTAAGGACATTCTCCAATTCTCTTGTTTGTTACTTCAGCTTTTCCATTTGACTGTGGGTGGTAAGGAGATGACTTCCTATGATTGATTTGGTAATATTTTGTGAAAGATTAGATCATATTAGACATTGTGGTCCCTGATCTAAAACTATGCTCCTTGATGCTCCAAACTTTATCATAATTTTGTTCTAAAGGAAATCAACAAATGCTTCTTCAGTGGCATTTTTCAATGCTTGCACTTCTACCCATTTTGTCACATAGTCAGTACACACAAGAATATATTCCTTCCCTTGTGAAGGAGGATTAAAGGGACCAACAAAATCCAATCCCCATCTCTCAAATGGTTCAACCACAAGTTGAGGTTGAAGAGGCATTTCATTGGTGAAAGTTGGTTGTCCCATCCTTTGACAAGGATCACACCTCTTGATATATCTCTTCACATCCTTGTACAGAGATGGCTAATAATAACCAACGCCAAGTATCTTATGAGTTGTTCTTTTCACTGAATAGTGTCCTCCACTTGGTTATTCATGTCATGCTCTAAGGATGTCAAATATTTCATCCTCTCTTACACACTGCATAAGAAAAAATATGGACCACATTTAAATAGCATTTCATTTAACCATTTCAATTTTGCACTGGTTTTAATTAACTTCTTTGTTTGTTTCTTAGTGAAAGAAGGAGGAAACTTCCCTGTTGCAAGATAATTTTCCATATCAGCAAACCATGGTGTACTTACTGAGATTGAAAATAGTTATTCATCTAGAAAGTTATCATGGACTGGATCTTGCTCCCTTGTGGTGGTTAGTCTTGACAAACAATTAGCTACCACATTAGATTTACCTAGATTTTCCACAATGGTAATATCAAATTCTTGCAAAATTAATAACCATCTAATTATTCTTCCTCCAACCATTGGTTTGTTCATTAAATACTTAATTGTTGAATGATCTATGTGTACAAATATCTTGTACCCTGTAATGTAATGTTTGAATTTATTGATTTCATAAATCACAACAAGAAATTATTTTTCAGTGGTGGTGTAATTCTTTTCAGTGGGAGTAAGATTCTTGCTAAGATAATAAATGGCATACATCTTTCCTTCCTCATATTTCTATCCTAATACTACACCAATGGAATAATTTGAGGAATTTGTTTGGATATGAAATGGATTTTCCCAATCAGGTCCTCTTAATATTGGGGCACTGATTAATTTTTCTTTAATTTCTTCAAAAGCATGCTGACACTTTTCATCCCAAAGAAAATCACAGTCCTTGGTTAGTAAATTAAACATGGGGGCAGCAATTTTACTAAAATATTTTATAAAGAACCTATAGTACCCAGCATGCCCTAGAAATGATTTGATATCTGTGGGGGTTTGAGGAATAGGTAAATTTAAAATTATCCTAATTTTGTTTTGATCCACCTAAATTCTTCTCTTTGAAATATGGTGTCCTAATATAATCCCCTCATCCACCATCATCAAACACTTTTCATCACTAAGAGATAAGTTGTGTTGTTCACATCTTGTTAACACTCTCTCTTCAAATGTATCTCCATGTATAGTGAAGTCATCGATATATGCCTCAACACAATCATTTGTTATATTGACAAAGATTGCAAGTACTAGCTCTCTGGAAAGTTGTACTAGCATTACATAAACCAAATGGTATCACCCTATAGGAAAAGGTTCCTCATGGACATGTAAATGTAGTTTTGTCCTGATCTTTAGCAGCAACTCTAATCTAATTGTACCCACTAAATCCATCCAAGAAAGAAAAGTATCATTTACTCCGAAAAGTTATCTAGGACATGATCTATGAATGGTAAGGGAAAATAATCTCTCATTGTGGCTTTGTTCGTTCCCTATAGTCAACACATATTCTGCATTTTCTATTCTTTTGGGAACAATTACAAGAGGAGATACCTACTGCTATCTAAGATAGGATAAATGAAACCTACTTGTAATAGTTTTTCAATTTCTTGTTTGACTATATCCCTTAAAGTTGGGTTAATCCTTCTTTGAGGCTTCCTAACTAGTTTAATGTTTTCAATATAGATGTGATGAGTTCAGATAGTTGGATGAATCCCCTTCATGTATTTTTAATCCCAATCAAAATCTTTAGTATGATTTTTAGAACATCAAAAATTTAGGTTCTTCACCATCCTTCAACCAACTCAAGTTAATGTTTAAAGTTTTACCTGGTTGAATTTCAACATGCTTGGTTCCAATATGTGATGAACCGATTTGTGGGAAGTGTTTCATTAAATTATTTAATGGACATGCATGTGGTAACAACATATGGTATGTAGCAACATCTCCAAAGTCCTTGAGACAGAATACTAGAAAAAGGATAGTAATGAGAATTATGATATATCTCTTTACAGTGCCAAATTCTTCATCACTCTTTCCGTAAATTATTCATCACTACCTAATGTACTTGAAATTCAAGCTACTTATTCATCCTCTCCTATGATAATTCTTGTTCCCCCAGTGAAATCATTTTCAATCAAATAAAACTACCGTTGTCGTGGTTCTGGAACTAAATGTGGTGGTTTTGGAACTATAGCCACAGAGTTTGAGAACTAAGTTCACGGGTTCCTATTTTTATTGCTTCGAGGACAACAGTTCTCATCCAATGGTGGATTAATCATTTCTTCTACTTCTCTTACATGATCCTACAGTGTGATCATAACCAAAGAAGACAATTTTTTTATCGGTTTTAGAGAATCAACCCACAATTGTTCATGATTGTCAATAAAAGGGTGTGCGATAGGATATAAGGAAATTTGTCTAGATTTATTACCCTTTGAGATTGTCATATCACCCGACATGTAATCTATCAAAGAAAAAAATTTAGATAACCATGGTCTACAAAAAATAATGGGATAACCCAATGTTTTACCTTTTGGCTGTAATATTGTTGGTCCGAAAATCACGCTTGGGTAGATCTATGGAAAGACGAGCCAACAAAGTGTGTGTAGGGCATAGCCCCTCTTTGAGTCAGCAAAGAGAAACTAGTTTATTGCTATTCTACCAGCAGGAATCTATGTAAGTCTCACAATATTCTGCCTTCGGGGGTTTGGGATCTCATCCCAGTAGGGTGTTTCTGACTACGAAAAGAAAGGAATGAAAGAGAGGATGGAGAAAGATCAGATCCGAAGAAAGAAAAGAAATGAATTCCAAAGCAGAAAGGTCAGAGGGTTTATGTTTTGGGATTGGTAGTAAACAGAGCCAAACCTACTTGCATAAACGAGCAAAGCAATACTGATGAATAAATGACAATAAAATAGAAGTAGATCCAACAGAACAAGCACACAGATCTAACGTAAGAAAGATCCAATGCAAATAACACATGTATTCAACACAAAGTCTAAATATTGTATTAATAATTCTTTCTGTTACAAAAAGCTCAAAGTCTTTTCTCCTCACTTCTATTTTTCATCTGAAAGATATTCACTCATGCCCAATACAACAAGTATTGGGGTATTTATAGAAGAAGGAGAGAAAAGAAGGCAAAAAGGAGCCAACCACCTATTTACAAAGATATTTACAAAATATCTACAAGGATATACAAAATATCTCAAAGTCATGTTGACTTTTGACAACTTGATGGATGACATCATCCCATGGTGCAACATGGATGATGTCATCATTTGTGCCAACATACTCTAGATATTCTCAAAAAGAAAGTCGAAGAAGAGAGAGAAGAAGAAGAAAGAGAAGCTATTCATCGTCATCATCCTGCGGCCGAAAGGGGGTAGCCTACTTTTGCTGCTGCTCAGGTGACGAGATGTGGAATTGAGCGCGGTATTCCATGAACTTGCTGATCATGGGCCCTAGTTGATCCTGGGAAGGATCCTTGTGTCGCTCACTGATCACCTCGCAAGTCTCCCGCTCGTCTATGAGCTTCTCAGGAGTTTGGAATATTCTTTCTCTGCTTCTATGAGGAACCCAATGAAGTCCCGACAGGCTAGCAGGTTATTGATGGACTCTGCGTCAAAAGTGACCTCTAGCCCCAGCCCTTGTGAAACAATCTCCTTGAAGATCAACATGGTTTCATCAACTTTTCTTAAGGCGAAGGAAGAAGTAAGCAACCCTGGTGACATGTTGAGAATGATTTGTTCCATTTGGTGCATCGCGTCCAGGGCTTCTTCCTTTACCTTATCGATCTTTTCAAGGACAAATTCCAGTTGATCCACCCAGTAGTCCAGGGTTGAAATGACTTTATTGAGGGCCCTGGGATGACCGAAGATGCCGAACTTGACCAGATCTTCAACTGAACAGTCAAACATTTGTTGAAAGGTCTCATGCTATAGCCTAGCATGGTCCAGCTCTTCTGATATGGGTCCTGCTAACGCTTGGAGCTCTTTATTCACCTTGTTGATGTTCAAATATAAATCAGAGAACTTGGTGATTACTCGTTCACTATCCTTGAGGATTTGGCTCCTCCAAGCTGAAACTGCCATGCCCTGCTCACCAATTTTTGCATATTCATTAATTTTATCCTGGCTCAGAGGCTCAGGAGTCTCGGCGGCAGTTGTGGGAGGTGCACTGCCCATCTTCTGTAAGGCTTGGAGCAGATGTTTATTTTGCTCTTTCAATAGCCTTTTCTCTTCTTTTTTTTCTTGAAGCTTCTTGCAGAGGGCGTCAACTATAGATAGGGCCTCTCCCTGAAGGCTTTCAGAAGACGTACCCATTGTGACTTGAGTCACTATATAATCTGTCGGAGACAGATCCTTTTTATCCTTGAGGGGATTGGGGTATGCGATCTCCATTACCCTCTCTCCCGAAGCACTCTGAGAGAAGCATGTGACGGGCTTCTGCTTCTTTTGCCCCTTTGGACGGGATTACGGAAAAGTCCATCGGAGCGATGGGAACTTTCCTTTTCTGCTGACTTAAGTGCTGGGAGATCCAGTTGGACTTATGGGAGAAGGGCCAGAAACAGAGAAGGGGGCAGCTGCAGTAGTAGAAGGGAAAACGTGGAGACACTTGGAGGTGGCATCGAGAGGGAGCCGAAGGAAGTGCTCACGGGAGGAAGAGATATTGCAGGGGAGGAAGACACAGGAAGGGAAGGGAACTCAGAGATGAGGGAAGAAATGGAGGGGGACAGATCCGCGAGAGAAGAGAAGATGGACGAAGAAGTGGGAGGAAAGGTAGAAGAAGGGGGAGAGGACATGACCAAAGGAATGGTCACTTGAGGAGGGGAAGGAGGAGAAGAAGAAGGGACAGAAGGGACTTCGGTTGTTGCAGCAGTGGCGACATCCTGAGTGGATGGGCCTATTGGAACATCTTCTTCCGCTTCTTTCTCTGGAGAAGCCAGAGTTACAACTTGTTCGGGTGCAGCGGAAGGAGGACTTTCAGGAGCTTCCTCTTGAGTGGTGTTGGATTCACCCTCTTTGCCTTTTCCTTTGCCTTTAGGCTGTTGTTTTGATCGAGGAGGTGCGTTACCCAATGGAGAGGTTGTGAAATCAACCCCGAGGTAGATGAGTCCATTCATTCGGCACCAATGCTCTATTCTGCGCAGAGTTTCTTTGACCCTCTCCTCAATTGTCTGAGGTGCTTTAGTCCTATCAATTGCCGCAAAAGGCCAATCATCCCCACCTGTGTCAAGATATACTTGATCCACTTCCTCTTCGGTAGTTTGGTAGCCTTTGGGGATGATGGCTACCCCATATTGGATGATTTCTGCCAAGGCCAAATGAGAATGGTCTTTCCTCCTGAGCTCCACCTCATGATATAGGTCAATGTAGATATCCTCGATTTGAGGGATATGGATCGGATCGAGCTTAGCCCTTGGCAGACAATTTCTCGGGTCGAAGGTAGGCCTTTCTAGGAAGTCATGTTTCAGATTTAGCAGCTCCAGCTCTGCAAACATGTCTTTTGCCTTGTGGTGAGTCGAGACATGTATATCTACCCACTGTGAGGGGAAAGGAGTTCCACCCTTCTTTCTTTTGAGGCACTTCTCATGGTAAGTGATTAGCTGTCTTGACAGCTCTAGTAGAATCAACTTGGGCCCAGCATATCTTGGCAGTCTAGTTGGCTCTCCCAAGAAGTTAGCCGCTCTCAGATAAGTGAATGTGGGGAATTGGGTGAACAGGGCCCCCCATTTCTCAGTGGCTGCCATGATGCTCTTGGTCGTGCGACCGTAAGTCATATTCGGCCTCAACAGGTAGATGATGAAATAGAAAAATGCATCATTGATCTTTGTAAATTGAGGGATGCTATTCTCCGCTTTCACTCTGGATAGTATTCATAGATTCTAACTTGGGGCCAAACCCCACTCCGCATCAAAGCTGGATAGTCCCTTTCAGAAGCTGCAACATAAACAACATAGGAATTCATGTAGAACCTCCCCGTTGTGGGGAATTGTTGCAGCTTTACTCTGATATCATGCTGCTTATAATTTCTGCCCATTCAAAGCGTTGATCGGGCACATTTTTGTTCATTATTTCTAAATACCGCAGCATCCATTTGTGGAAATAGTGGGTGTCAGGAAGCCCAAACACCCTACTCAGGAATGTGATGGTGTCACTGAGCTCCTCCGAAAAATCACTGCGGTGAATGATTTGTGGCCAACGGGTCACTACTTTCTTGTTCTTCAGATATACTTCATTCATCAGTTGCATGCACTTGATCTTCATTGTCGTCCCAGGCTTTGATACAATCCTCTCGGCTGACGGCCACAAAGTGCCGGTGATGAGGAATGCCGAGTATTATCTCAAAGTGGCGGGCAGTGAGGTTAATTATGACCTCACCCTTCTCATTTATGACACATCTTGTGTCTTTATTGTAGCACCGGGAAACCACCATCATGAATTCATTGTTAACTGCAGCATCTTGGCCTGGATTCCCCGGCCAGTGCGAGACTTTGCTATCGAGCTTGTCCATCCATGGACTTCTTGTGACCTTCTGAGTCCTGACCCAGAATTCCTCCATATCAATATGACCCAACTCTGAGTCTCTGATGTCCAGGTCACACTCGGCCTGGGAGTCGGGCATTCTGACCCTCTGATACTTATACTTCATTTCTTCTTCTGTGAGCTTGGCCTTGCCTTTGGATTTGGTAGGTCTCTTGCTTGATGTTGACATATGTTCTTCTGAACTTAGCTGTTGATCTGCAAGAATAAGAAGTGAAACCCAATCGAAGAAAGCCGTGTCAGCTGCTTGATTTTCCATTGAAATGCTTGACAGAAGAAAGAGTTAGCAATTTAAAGGCCTCGGGGCATGGCGCATGGATATTGCAGATTGCAGAGCTAAATAGACAAGGCACACAGGAAAAGGGTGTTGCGAGGTTAAATCAGCGCCAAAGGTCGCATGGCACATAGACACTGCGGGTGCATCCTTTGTTCTTTGTAAGGACAAGTGCGCTGCGCCATATGTATTATTTTATAAAGGCGCGAAGATTATTTTCATGTTACATGGGTGCAGTGCGTGCGCTAAAGGGCATAGGAATAATGCGTGAAACATCATATGTTCATGTGTTTATGTAAGGGGAACTTTAAGCGCGGCACTTGGAAGGTCTGCATGACACAATGTTGTTGCGATGAGGGACGCGCCTGCGCCGTTTATAGCTTTGCACTTGGCGCATAGAAAAAGGCTGCTACATGGATGCTGGGTGCGCCTAAGGGCACAGGAATTTGTGATGTTGCACTCAAGTCTGATGCACCAAGAGGGTGCACGGAAAGCATTTGCAGCAAGTGAGGGAAGTGCGCCATGAGGGTGCGTCTTTTTATGATGTAAGCGAGAGGAAATGTGCGCCCTTGGCGCGCGCTATCTTGTGTAAACGGGGCGACAGTGTGCGCAAGGGCGCAATCTGTCCGTGATGTTGCATGGTGTGCCAATGCGCCAAAGGAAAATATAGTTTCCTTTTTAAATTTGATTCTTCAGAGGGTTCCACATATGGCTAAACTCCTTTTTATGCAAGGTTCATTGGGGTGATTAAAATGGTTTAGACAAAGGGGTTTCAAGCTATCATCTTAGAAAAGCTTCCTCTACCAGTAGATCTAGAAAGAGGAGGAGGAAATGTGGAAAGACAACAGGGGGAAGAGAAAATTCATGATTTCATCCCTTTTCAATCCAAATCATATCCACAAATAGCCAAAAACAAAAACATGAAGCACAAAAAAAGAGGACCTCTTACCCGGCTTTTATAATGAAGAAATGCATGAAAGGGGTCCACAAAGCAATCGAAAGCGATGGGAAATGCGGAGGTTCGAGACAAGCTCGAGAAAAAAATCACGTGATTTCTCCGATTGGTGATAATGACAGCGCAGACGCGCCTATATATAGGCGAGGTAGCAATAAATGCGCCACCAACCTTTTAAGTGGCGCATGAAAAGCAGTGTCGACACGAGAAAACATGCGCCCTTTGGCGCACCAAAATGCTTGTCAACACGAAGATATGTGCACCTTTTGGCACACCAAAAGTGGTGTTGATAGAGGAATATGTGTGCCTTTGGCACACCAAAAAGAGGCGCAACAAATGATCTGTTGACAGGAAGGCGCACGCGCCTTGGCACACGTAGGAAAGACTCAACATAGAGAGGTGCACAAAAATGCCTGCTAACACAAGAAAGCATGCGCCAAAGGCTTTAAAGGGGGCACATCAAAAGTTGATGTTGCATAGTCATTATATGTGCCCGGCCAAAAAGACCAAAAATGACTAAGTTCGAAAACAAGATTTCTCGGGAAGGGATTTTGCAACGTTCGAATGCAAGGATCCCTTACGAGGATCGAACAAAATTTCGGTATGGTTATCAATAAAATTTCCCTTGCAATTTTACAAGATAACAGTTGGCTCTTTCTGGGGACTATCCACGAGAAAACTCGGGGTAGAGAATCCCAGATCTCATGTGCCTATCCATTGGGCAACATAGTCAAAAACAAGGGCGACCGGAAGGAAAAAAGGGAAACACACAACAAATAAAACAAAACACACGACAAAAACAAACACACAACTAAAGAAAACCATACAAAGAAGAGAGCAAGCTCTACTTCCTCGAAGATTTTCGATGCTTTGCCCTATAGGGAAGCGGGAGTTCGGTTCCATCCAGATATGAGAGATAGAAACTATTCTCTCCGTTGAGCTGCTTGATCTTGAAAGGTCCTCTCCATAGGGAATCAAACTTTCCATGCATGCCTTTTGGCTCTCTTCGCTTGTCCCACAGAAGGACGAGGTCCCCCACCTGAAAATTTCTTTGCTTAGCTTTTTTATCAAATAGTCTCTTGACTTGATTCTGATGTTCGGTGATCCTATCGACCACTCTTACTCTCTTTTCTTCGAGTTCTGTCAGATACATGATCCTCTTTTCAAGAGAATTTTGGAAAGTTTCATCTTCAATAGGTCGTGCTAAGCACAGAGCGGGAAGTTCAGCAGAAATGGGAAGCTCGGCATCAGTGCCATATAACACTTGAAAAGGTGACATACCGAGAGACCTCTTGGGAGTAATGCGATCTGCCCACAAAGCGTCGTATAAGGACTTGTGCCACATTCATTGATTCTCATCCACTAGCTTTCGTATGATGGTCACCAAGTTTTGTTTCTTGGATTCATCGACCATTTCCCTAGGGTAATAATCTGAGGCGTGAGCCAAAGTTATCCCATATTCATAGCAAAAACTAATAACTTCCCGTGAAGAGAAGTTAGAAGCATTATCAACAACAATCTTGTTTGGAATGCCAAACCTGACAATGATATTTTCTTTGATAAAACTACAAACGACCTCGGAAGTGGCATGTTTGACAGGTATGGCTTCCACCCACTTGGTGAAGTAATCTGTTGCTGTTAGGACATAACTATGTCCGGCACTCGATTGGGGATTGAGTGCACCGATAAAATCAATTCCCCACTGCCTAAATGGTTTGGTGACAATGACCGGCCTGAGGGGAAAAGTAGCCAACTTGGGCTTGCCGACGAACCTATTTGCTGCAAGGTTCACACTTTGCTACCTGTAGTGTATCTTGGAAAATCATCGGCCAATAATACAGCTCGGATGATCTTGTGTCTTTATCACGGAAGAGGAGAAATGGCCTCCACAGGCTGAATTATGAAAACTTTCAAGTAACTTCACCTGCTGTGGCTTGTCGACACATCGCAAGAAGACACCATCTATCCCGTTTGTATAAACCGTCATCCCAGATGACATATTTAGCTGCTCTGAGCTTTATAGTGCACTTCTCCTTTGCAGTTAGGTGAGTTGGACATTCGCCGTAGGTGAGGAAGAAAGCAATATCGAGAATACCACTCATCACTGGTTGCGACAAATAGGACCAGAGGCAGAGAATGGGCTTTCTCCAACTGGATTTGTGCTTCATTGGTACAATCATCATTTTCCTCAGGGCTTTCTGAATCTTTGTTTTCAGCCATAAGCTGACATAGGCCCTTGCCTCTTACCAGCTTGGTTGGTTTTATATCCAGGTCGTACTCCTGAACCTTTGCAATCCAATTTCCTCGCAAGCTTCCTAACTCCTGTTGAGTTAGAATTGATTTGACTGCCATGTCAGGGACCAGCACCACCGTATGGGAATTTAAAATGTAATACCTGAAGTTTTTGACTGCTTTGACAACGGCGAAGGCATGCTTTTCCAATTGAGACATTTTTATTTCGTGAGGCTTGAGGGAGAGCTCATGAATGCAATCGGAGATTCAACATCCTCTCGAATTCTTTTGCATCAAGATGGCAGACACAGTATGCTCGGATGCATAACTATACATGATAAAATCTTTGGAGAAATCGGGACATACAAGACTGGTGCGTGAGCAACGGAATATTTTATTTCTTCAAATGACCTTTTCCCTTCTTCGCTCCATCGGAAAGTTGGTGACCCCTTCATCATGTTCAATATGTGATGAGTCTTCTCAAGCAAAGTCGGGAACAAAACAGAAAAGTTCACCTTTCTGAAGAAAGAATGAACGCCAGTCTTGCTTGTAGGCAGAGTAAGGCTCTGAATAGCCTTAACTCTTTCAGTATCTATCTTCGTTCCTTCTTTGCTAACAATATGCCCTAACAACTTTCCTTCTGTGACTCCAAAAATAGACTTTTTGGGTTCAGGGAAATCCCATGCTCTCGGCATCTGGCCAATACTTGCTCCAAATGATCACAATGATCATTTCGTTGTTTAGAGAACACAGTTAAGTCATCTAGATAAACCACAATGACCTTCCCCATCATACCTTTGAATGCCAGGTCCATGGCCCGCTAAAAAGTGGCGCCAGCATTGGTTAGGCCAAAAGGCATCCTGCTTTGTAGGCAAACGTACCCCAGGGAGTAGTGAATGTTGTTTTAAATTGATCTTCAGGTGAGACTTCAATCTGATTGTAGCCTGAAAAACCATCAAGCATGGACAACATCTCTGATCCAGTTACTACTTGCAAAACTTGATCCATTATAGGAAGTGGGTAGTTGTCTTTCAAGGAAGCTTGATTCAGATTTCGAAAATCTACGCATATGCGTATTTCACCGTTCTTCTTGTGCACTGGCACAATGTTTGCTACCCAAGTACTGTGATGGATAGGAAAAATGATTCTCACATCTAGCATTTTCTGAATTTCAGCCTAGATAGTACCTGAGATCTTAGGATTATAATGCCTCTGCTTCTGGCGAAAGGCTTTGATGTCTTCTTTTAACGGGATGTCATGCTGGACATCCTTTGGCTTAAAAGACTTTAGATCGGCATAGGACCATGCCAATACATCCATGTATTTCTTTAGCAACTTGATGAATTTCCGCTTCTCTTCAGGCGTGCAACATTTTCCAATGTTCACAAACTACGGATGTTCTACCGAACCTAAATTGACCGGTTCGGTTTCTGGGGATGATCCAACATCATCTCACCTTTTCTTTTTCACAAAATGGTCATGCCTGTCGAACAACCGTTCCAGAGAAACCAGGCCCTTTGGAATTTTATTTCCTTTGAGCTGACATATGCCGTCGTTCCCTTGATTCATCGTCTTGATTGGTGGTGATTCACGATAAGTGAAGTGGATCCTTCCAAATGTAATTCCTTAAAATTTTCTACCTTCTCTAGAAAGGAAATGAGTTGATTGTCATCTTTGAACACTTTCCAATGCTGAGAATTGTCTGGCACGCTTGGGCGGAAAACCACCTCAATGGTGTATTTGTTTGTTTTAAAACCCGGGTGAGGGAGCATGAGGGACGCTGAAATGGCCAATGAATCAGCCATGTCATTTTGAGCTCTTGGAATGGATTCTATTGAAAAAGCATCAAACTCTTCAATGCTGTCCCACACTACATTACGGTAGTGCCTGAGCCTCTCATTCTTCACTTGATATATTCTTTTAACTTGATTCACGACTAGCTCTGCATCACCTTGCACTTTCAGATTTTTGATCCCTCTCTCTCTTGCTGCCTGCATGCCGAGTAACAAAGATTCATACTCAGCGGTATTATTTGTATTGAAGAACTACAACTTGAAAGAGAGGGGAATAATTTCTTCCTCGGGAGATATTAGCATGGCTCCGGCGCCACATCCACTGGTTGCGCAGCTGCCATCGAACTGCAAAGTCCAGATCTTATTAAGATCTTCTTCTTGGACAAGAACAACCATTTTGTCGGACTTGGTAGACAAGAAATAGTTCCCCATTCCTGATGATTCAAAAAGAATTTGAGCTTTGGGGTCTTCAGAGTTAGTAACCAAGTACTTCTTTTGTGATTCTGGCTCCAAAGTCTGCATTACACCTTTGACGGGGATTCTAGCCTTAGACCAGTCCATATGAATTTCCCCACCAACTTCATTTGCAAAAAAATTCTTCCCAACAAAATTCGTAGAGCTCTTTGGAATGTCGGCAACGAGGACGGTCATCTTTACTCTTTTCTCTGGGAATGCCGCAAAAATGCAAATGCGCGTCTTTGATTTGACCAATCAATGGAACCTGCTTGGTTTCCAAGGAATAACATCTGCCAAAAGGCTTGGTAAGGGTGAGGCCCAAAGCATGGGTAAATTTTGCCGGCATGACGTTATCAGAAGCTCCTAGAATCAATTATGCAGTTACTCAACTTGTGACCATTGATTAGGAGGGAGAGATAGAAAGGCTCTATCTTTCCTGATGCAGATGTTGAGGCAACATTTATGTGAGATTCAGGAGGAGTGGAAAGGATTCCTTTTGGGGAAACCTGATTAGATATGACAGCTTGACTTTGAATATACTTGGTCAATCTTACAAGCTGTTCGGGATTTGACTGAAGGTACTCGGCTTCAGACATTTGGATCTTGGTCTTTTTAGCATGATCTATGATATCAAATGTGGCCAAGGGTTGGGTGGTGAAGGAATGAGTCCCTCACTTCACGATGGTGGGTAGGATTACTGGTCTTTATAGGAATATGAGAGGGCTGATTTGGAGGAGAGATGGGGGGAAAAGATTTCCTTGTAAAAGACTTAACAGGGAGTTGAGTAGGAAGAGGATTACCTCTTTTAGCAATGGTTGGAGGCACGTTTGACACGACCTTCTCCTTCTGCACATGGGCAGCGACCTCTGCTTCTTTTCCTTGCGAGCGGGTAAAAACAACATATGATTGTCCGCTTGCATAGCCCTGGGTACCCTCTTCTTCATCAGATTCCTCCTCATCAAATTCCATATACCCGATAGTAGAGTCGCCAGTCGGCTCACCGACGTCTTGATCATCTTCACCTTGAGATGAAGGTTCTTCATAATCTTGTTCCTCTTCTTGATTTCCGGCTAGAGCATTGACCGGAGGAGCCTCAAGCGCCAACCGTGGAGCAGTTGTAGGTAAGCGCGACCTTTGTGGAACATTGTTGGAAACGAAATTCCTCCGTGGAATATCCCGGTATGAGGAACTGGGAGAAGCTTGGGCTAACTGCTTCTTTAATGCAAGTAAGTCGTTCACCATCTTTTGAAATACTGGATCAGACGAAGTAGTGGGAGAAGGGTCCGAAGATTTAGGCTTGGATGATTCCTTTTTCAATTCGCCAGATATTATCAAATTATCTTCTATTTGAATGGCAGCGGCCTGGGTGAGAATCAAGGTAGCCACTCGCTCTTGAAGGAGCAAGAAACTTACTTTCGAGCTCATAGCGTTCACGAAGAAACACTTTTGATTTTCTGGTGTTGGAAGCATGGCAACAGGGACACGGTTGATTAATGCATTGAACCTGGAGATAAAATCGCGCATGGTCTCATTGGCCTCCTTCTTCAGGTGAGTGATATGTGATAATAATGCAAATGCATCTTACAAGGCTTGTACTGTCTTCAAAAGCATCCCATGAGGTGGCCCAACTGTAATAGATCCGTAGGCAAATGCTTTGAAACCATTCAGCTGCAGGTCCTTGTAGAGTTTCCAGAAAAAGGTGAACCGACACATCTTCGTGAGTTACATCCAGAATACTACATGACATGATGAATGCAGATATGTGTGAATCCATGCTTTGGTTTCCGCTCCCATCGAATTTGGGAAAATTCTTTTGGTTTCCGTGTGGGAGCGCGTGGACAGGATGTGGTAATGCGAGAGGACCCATAGCATTTCCCCATGGCACCGCCATCTGGATAGCTGGAAAAAGAACACGGGTGGAAGCACAGTTCCACTGAGCAGCAAGGCACTACAAAGGGATGTGGAGGCTCCTTGTGAAAACCGGTTCTTCCGCGGAGGTGAGGCGCTTCTGGCTGACCGATCAGCTGAACTTAGTGTTGAAAAGCACACCGGTGTTACACTGAAATTGTGCCTCTGAAGCAGATCGAAAGTAGGATCGACTTCTCCACGAGCTCGCCTACTATGGGTAAATGGCTCACCTGCCAGCGTACCTTCCAGATCTGCAATGTTGCCGAGCAGATTTAAAATTTATTTTTGGTTGTACTTGCTGATTTTCTGGCTTTTCTGACAAAAACCAGCAGCATGTACTTTTCTAAATATTTAAAAACTATCCTCTTCTAAAAACCGTTTGCGGTTAATGACAAATAACAACGAGGATAAAATGACAGTGAAGATTAGCAAGCTGATTTTCAGATCTAAATTTGACTTTTTCAAAGAGTTTGAAATTTTTGGTAAACAGTCAAAAACTCAGATCTACGGCAAAATACAGGTTTTTATAAAAACTCAGTGAACTAAAGATCTTCAGCTAGGCCAGATCTATGGATCTCAGAAGAAAATTTTCAATTTGGGTCACTTTTGCAAAATTTTGGATTTTTGACAAAAAGTTAAAGTTTGCAAACAGATAGTGATTTTTCTGATTTTGTAGATTTTCTATCCTACCACTATCATAGATCTGATAGATCTGTTCATTCCCCAGTGGAGTCGCCAAAAAATGTTGGTCTGAAAATCTGTCGCTTGGGCAGATCTATGGATAGATGAGCCAACAGTGTGCAGGGCATAGCCCCTCTTTGAGTCAGCAAAGCGAAACTAGTTTATTGCTATTCTACCAGCAGGAATCTGTGCAAGTCTCACAATATTCTACCTTCGGGGGTTTGGGATCTCATCCCAGTAGGGTGTTTCATTTGTGAAAAGAAAGGAATGAAAGAGAGGATGGGAAAGATCAGATCGAAGAAAGAAAAGAAATGAATTCCAAAGCGAAAAGGTCGGAGGGTTTATGTTTTGGGATTGGTAGTAAACAGAGCCAAACCTACTTGCATAAACGAGCAAAGCAATACTGATGAATAAATGAAAATAAAACAGTAGATCCAATAGAACAAGCACACAGATCTAACGTAAGAAAGATCAATGCAAAATAACACATGTATTTAGCACAAAGACTAAATATTGTATTAATAATTCTTTCCATTACAAAAGCTCAAAGTCTTTTCTCCTCACTTCTATTTTTCATCTGAAAGATATTCACTCATGCCCAATACAACAAGTATTGGGGTATTTATAGAAGAAGGAGAGAAAAGAAGGCAAAAAGGAGCCAACCACCTATTTACAAAGATATTTACAAAATATCTACAAGGATATACAAAATATCTCAAAGTCATGTTGACTTTTGACAACTTGATGGATGACATCATCCCATGGTGCAACATGGATGATGTCATCATTTGTGCTTGACATACTCCGAGATATTCTCAAAAAGAAAGTCGAAGAAGAGAGAGAGAAGAAGAAAGAAGAAGCTATTCATCGTCGTCATCCTCTGCGGCCGAAAGGGGTAGCTTTGCTTTTCTTCTTGCTTTGCTCGGTGACGAGATGTGGAATTGAGCGCGGTATTCCATGAACTTGCTGATCATGGGCCCTAGTTGATCCTGGGAAGGATCCTTGTGTCGCTCACTGATCGCCTTGCAAGTCTCCCACTCGTCTATGAGCTTCTCTGGGAGTTTGGAATATTCTTTCTCTACTTCTATGAGGAACCCGATGAAGTCCCAACAGGCCAGCAGGTTATTGATGGACTCCACGTCAAAAATGACCTCTGGCCCTAGCCCTTGTGAAATGATCTCCTTGAAGATCTGGATGGTTTCATCAACTTTTCTTAAGGCGAAGGAAGGAGTAAGCAACCCTGGTGACATGTTGAGAACGATATGTTCCATTTGGTGCATCGCATCCAGGGCTTCTTCCTTTACCTTATCAATCTTTTCAAGGACAAATTCCAGTTGATCCACCAAGTAGTCGAGGTTGAAATGACTTTATTGAAGGCCCTAGGATGACCGAAGACGCCGAACTTGACCATATCTTCGACTGAACAGTCACACATTTGTTAAAAGGTCTCATGCTGCAGCCTAGCATGGTCCAAATCTTCGATATGGGTCCCACTAATTCTTGGAGCTCTTTATTCACCTTGTTGATGTTCGGATACAAATCGAGAGAACTTGGCGATTACTCGTTCACTATCCTTGAGGATTTGGCTCCTCAAGCTGAAACTGCCATGCCACCTTTCGCCGATCTTTGCATATTCATTAATTTTATCTTCTCGAGAGCTCGGGAGTCTCGGCGGATTGTGGGAGCTGCCTTGCCCATCTTACTCGTAAGGCTTGGAGCGATGTTTAATTTTATTTTTCAATAGCCTTTTCTCTTCTTTTGTTTCTTGAAGCTTCTTGCAGAGGGCGTCAACTGCAGATAGGGCCTCTCCCTGAAGGCTTTCAGAAGACGTACCCATTGTGACTTGAGTCACTGTATAATCTGTCGGAGACAGATCCTTTTTATCCTTGAGGGGATTGGGGTATGCGATCTCCATTACCCTCTCTCCCGAAGCACTCTGAGAGAAGCGTGTGACGGGCTTCTTCTTCTTTGCCCCTTTGGATGGGATTACGGAAAAGTCCATCGGAGTGATGGGAACTTTCCTTTTCTGCTGACTTAAGTGCTGGGAGATCCAGGCTGGACTTATGGGAGAAGGGCCGAGAAACAGAGAAGGGGGCAGCTGCAGTAGTAGAAGGGAAAAACATGGAGACACTTGGAGGCGGCATCGAGAGGGAGGCCGAGGAAGTGCTCACGGGAGGAAGAGATATTGCGGGGAGAGAAGAAGACATAGGAAGGGAAGGGAGCTCGAGAGATGAGGGAAGAAATGGAGGGGGACAGAGATCCGCGAGAGAAGAAGATGGACGAAGAAGCGGGAGGAAAGGTAGAAGAAGGGGAGAGGACATGACCAAAGGAATGGTCTTGAGTCAGAGAGGAAGGAGGAGAAGAAGAAGGGACGAGAAGGGACCTTTGGTTGTTGCAGCGGTGGAGACATCCGAGTGGATGGGCCTATTGGAACATCTTCTTCCACTTCTTTCTCTAGAGAAGCCAAAGTTACAACTTGTTCGGTGCGGCGGAAGGAGGACTTGCAGGGGCTTCCTCTTGAGTGGTGCTGGATTCACCCTCTTTGCCTTTTCCTTTGCCTTTAGGCTGCTGTTTTGATCGAGGAGGTGCGTTACCTAATGGAGAGGTTGTGAAATCAACCCCAAGGTAGATGAGTCCGTTCATTCGGCACCAATGCTCTGTTCTGCGCAGAGTTTCTTTGACCCTCTCCTCAATTGTCTGAGGTGCTTTAGTCCTATCAATTGCCACAAAAGGCCAATCATCCCCACCTGTGTCAAGATATACTTGATCCACTTCCTCTTCGGTAGTTTGGTAGCCTTTGGGGACGATGGCTACCCCATATTGGATGATTTCTGCCAAGGCCAAACGAGAATGGTCTTTCCTCCTGAGCTCCACCTCATGATATAGGTCAATGTAGATATCCTCGATCTGAGGGATGTGGATCGGATCGAGCTTAGCCCTTGGCAGACAATTTCTCGGGTCGAAGGTAGGCCTTGCTGGGAAGTCATGTTTCAGATTCAGCAGCTCCAGCTCTGCAAACATGTCTTTTGCCTTGTGGTGAGTGAGACATGTATATCTACCCACTGTGAGGGGGAAAGGAGTTCCACCCTTCTTTCTCTTGAGGCACTTCTCATGATAAGTGATTAGTTGTCTTGACAGCTCTAGCATAATCAACTTGGGCCCAAAGATATCTTGGTAGTCTAGTTGGCTCTCCCAAGAAGTTAGCCGCTCTCGGGTAAGTGAATGTGGGGAATTGGGTGAACAGGGCCCCCCATTTCTTAGTGGCTGCCACGATGCTCTTGGTCGAGCGACCATAAGTCATATTCGGCCTCAACAGGTAGATGATGAAGTAGAAAAATGCATCATTGATCTTTGTAAATTGAGGGATGCTATTCTCCAGCTTCAGCTCTGGATAGTATTCATAGATTCTAACTTGGGGCCAAACCCCACTCCGCATCATAGGGCTAGATAGTCTCTTTCGAAGCTGCACGGCATAAACAACATAGGAATTCATGTAGAACCTCCCCGTTGTGGGGAATTGTTGCAGCTTCTCTTATATCATCTGCTTATGATTTCTGCCCATTCAAAGCGTTGATCGGGCACATTTTTGTTCATTGTTTCTAAATACCGCAACATCCATTTATGGAAATAGTGGGCGTCAGGAAGCCCAAACACCCTGCTCAGGAATGTGATGGTGTCACTGAGCTCCTCTGAAAAATCACTGCGGTGAATGATTTGTGGCCAACGGGTCACTACTTTCTAGTTCTTCAGATATACTTCATTCATCAATTGCATGCATTGATCTTCATTTTCGTCCCAGGCTTTGATATAATCCTCTTGGCTGACGGCCACAAAGTGCTTGGTGATGAGGAATGCCAATATTATCTCAAAGTGGTGGGGGTGAGGTTAATTATGACCTCACCCTTCTCATTTACGACACATCTTGTGTCTTTATTGTAGCAGGGAAACCACCATCATGATTTCATTGTTAACGGCGCGGGCGTGGATTCCCCCGAAAAGTGCGGGGCCTTTGCTACCCATCAGCTTGTCCATCCATGGACTTCTTGTGACCTTCTGAGTCCTGACCCAGAATTCCTCCATATCAATATGACCCAACTCTGAGTCTCTGATGTCCATGTCACACTCGGCCTGGGAGTCGGGCATTTTGACCCTCTGATACTTATACTTCATTTCTTCTTCTGTGAGCTTGGCCTTGCCTTTGGATTTGGTAGGTCTCTTGCTTGATGTTGACATATGTTCTTCTGAACTTAGCTGTTGATCTGCAAGAATAAGAAGTGAAACCCAATCGAAGAAAGTTGTGTCAGCTGCTTGATTTTCCATTGAAATGCTGACAGAAGAAAGAGTTAGCAATTTAAAGGCCTCGGGGTGCATGGCACATGGATATTGCAGATTGCAGAGCTAAATAAACAAGGCGCATAGGAAAAGGGTGTTGCAAGGGTTAAATCAGCGCCAAAGGGCGCATGGCGCATAGACACTGCAGGGTGCATCCTTTGTTGCTATAAACACAAGTGCGCCTGTGCCATGTGTATTTATTTTATAAAGGGCGTAGATTATTTTCATGTTACATGGAGTGCGCCGTGGCGCAGGTGCGCGAAAGGGCACGGGAATAATGCGTGTAACATCATATGTTCATGCGCCGAAGGGGAACTTGGCGCGGCGCATGGAAGCTCTGCATGACACAATGTTGTTGCGATGAGGGACGCGCCTGCGCCATTTATAGCTTTACACTTGGCGCATAGAAAATACTGCTACATGGATGGATCTTGGGTGCGCTAAGGGCACGGAATTTGTGATGTTGCACTCAAGTCGATGCGCCAAGAGGGCACATGGAAAGCACTTGTAGCAAGTGAGGGAAGTGCGCCAAGAGGGCACGTCTTTTTATGATGTAGCGAGCGGGAAATACGCGGCCTATCTTTGTGTAACAGGGACGAAAGATGCGCCAAGGGCGCAACTATCCATGATGTTGCATGGTATGCCAATGCGCCAAAGGAAAATACAGTTTCCTTTTTTTTTAGGTTTAACTCTTCGAGAGGTTCCACATATGGCTAAACTCCTTTTTGCAAGGCTCATTGGGGTGATTAAAATGGTTTAAACAAAGGGTTTCAAGCTATCATCTCGGAGATGAGCTTCCTCTACCAAGGTAGATCTAGGAAAGAGGAGGAAAAATGTGGAAAGACAAAGAATGGGGGAAGAGTAAATTCATGATTCATCCTTTTCAATCTAAATCATATCCACAAACAGCCAAAAACCACAAACATGAAGCACAAAGGAAAGAGGACCTCTTACCCGGCTTTTATAACGAATAAATGCACGAAAGGGGTCCACAAAGCAATCGAAAGTGACGGGGAAGGTGCGTTGACAAGCTCGAGAGAAAATAAAAAAATCACGTGATTTTCACTTGGTGATAACGACGACATGACAGACGCGCCTATATATAGGCAACATAGCAATAAATGCGCCACTAACCTTTTCAAGTGGCGCGCCAAAGGAGTTGTCGACACAAAAAAACATGCACCCTTTGGCGCACCAAAAGGCTTGTCAACACGAAGATATGTGCACCTAAGGGCATGCCAAAAGGGGTGTTGACAGAGAAATATGTGTGTCTTTGGCGCACCAAAAAGAGACGCAACAAATGATCTTGTGGGAAGAAGGCGCACGTGCCTTGGCGCATGCGGAAAGACTCAACATAGAGAGGCACACAAAAATGCCTACTAACACAAGAAAGCATGTGCCAAAGGCTTTAAAGTGGGCGCATCAAAAGTTGATGTTGCATAGTCATTATATGTGCATAGCCAAAAAAAAAGACCAAAAGCGACTAAGTTCGGAAATCAACAGGATTTCGGGAAGGGATTTGTAGTAGTTCGAAATTAAGGGATCCACGATGAGGATCGAATAAAATTTTAAAGCAAAGCGGTATGGTTATCAATAAAATTGCCCTTACCAATTTTACGGGGATAACAAGTATAAGGAAGTCAACTGGATATTCCGATAACTCCACCAAAACCACCACGTCTTCAATAATTCCTTTTGGTTTTGCTACAAACTTGTATGCCATCTGCAATATGGTATTAGTAGGTTGTATACCCATTAATGGTAATGTTTTTAGAGTATACATTGTTATTACATTGATAGCAGCTCCCAAATCTATCAAAACATTATGTACATCCTTATTTCTATGAGAGGCGAAATAACAAGACTTCCAAGATCTCCGTATTTGGGAAGTAAAAGTTTTCCTACTAATAAATCAACAAGTTTCCTATCTACTTTGATAGTCTTGGGATACTGTTTCTTCCTTCCAGGATTTTTCATACATAATATTTTGATTAATTTGTTCAATTTTGGAATGTCCATAATTGTTTGTAACAATGGTATTTCAATATTCAATTTCATTCATTCATGTACCAATTCGGACTCTTTGATTTCTATAGATTATTTAATCTCTTTGGAAATGGAGTCTCGATAGTGTTGTTATCTGGATCCTTTTCTTTTCTTTCTATATCCTCTTTTGGAACAACATTACTAGGAATTTCATTTTTTTTATCATTTCGGTGATTACAAGGGTGGGTGTTAATGTTTTTCCCGGATCTAGTTTGAATATCCTTATAATCCATAGCATGTAAATCAACTGATTTTTCTGGTTCTGTTCCATAAATAGGAGTTGTTTGTTTGTTTCTTGGATTTGCTACTGGCTGTGCTGGCATTTGTGTTTGGACTACATTCTCAGTTTGTGAATTTTGTGCAGGGGATCCCATGATGGCCTATTGATTCTAATTTGGATATGTTCTTCCTTGAGCATAATTACTAGGGTTCCATCTAGGTTGTGACCAAGCATAAGGATTTCCTTGACCATCCCATGGTTGTTGATGTCCCTGAGCATACCAAGCTTGATTTTCCCAATCTTGAGGGTTCTAAGTTGGTTGAGGTACCCAAGGTGGTTGTCCCCAATTTTGTGGTACTGACTGAGTAGCCCATGGCATCATCTATGGATAAGGGAATTATCTTGGCATAAATTGTCCTTGGTTAGGTTGTCTCTAAACAAAATTCAATTCTTCTATTGTAGATGAGGCATTGGTTTGTTTAAGATGATTCTTAATAATGGGAAGTAAAGAACAAACATCAGTATCATGTTCTTTAGATTCACAAATCAGACACATTTTTATTTTATTCAAAGGACAGTCTCTTAGTGCATGATTCTTCCTACATATAGGAAAATACATAGCCAATGTTTAAGTTTTGGCATTTTCTTTAGCTTGTAATACATCCATAGTAGAGGTTAATTGCACTAAAATGTATGTTTTAAAGTTTGCTAAGTCATCCATTGGTTTGTTCATATCTGGATTCAGACTTTTCACTGATTTTCCTTTTCTAGGTCCACCTCTTGTTCTGAATAGCTTCTAAAAATCTCCTTAACTCCATTCATTCTTATATGATCAATGTCTCCACCTCCTTTCAAGTTAAGGGATTCCCTAGATTCGTCATCCAAATGTTTAAGAAAAACGGTTTTACTTAACTCCTCTAAAAGCACAAATCCACATCTTTTTCTAACAAAGAGGAATCTATCTAAGTAGTCTTCTATGTTTTCATCTTCCTCCTACTTGATTTTGAAGAATTCTTCATTCCTATTTCTCCCTCTATAATAAGCCTGGTATTTATCTAGGAAGGAAATCTCTATTTGTGCCCAAGTGCTAATAGAGTTGGATGGTAATCCCATGAACCACCTCATTGCTGCATCCTTCAAAGTGGATGGAAACAAATTTAGTTTTTGATTATCTATTTTATAATCATAGGTCTGACATAGTACCTTGAATTCAAATAGAAATTGCCCGGATCTTCGGATGACATACCTTTAAATTTGGGTAAATGTGCGGGTGAGATATTTGTAATTGATGTATCATCATTTCCCAATTGGATTGGATAAGTAAATGTCCTATCAGGTACTCCCTTAGCTTCTCATGCCATTTTAAAAATATTTTCTACATTTTCCTCCCAATCAATGTGGTAAGTGGTATGCCTTGGGGAAGGTGAAAAATCAGGAGTAGGAGGTTGACTACTCAATTGAGAATCGAAACTTGCCCAAAATGGATCTTGAGTAATAATCCTTCTCCTAGAAGTTCCACTTCCTTCAGGTGACTGATCTAAGAATTCCAAAGGTGGCAATTTTATTTCTTGTCTACGAGGGGATGATGGTGCCTCCATTCTTGATCAATTTCTTTACTTTTACTAGAGGATGTTATGAATTCTTGTGAAGATGTTTTGGAAGGAATATACCATGTGAGTCTCTTGGTCTACTCATATATTTTGTGATATAGTAGGAAGATCCTTCAACTACTAGATGTACATTTTGTTTCTCTTGCTAACACTTAATTAGAAAGTTCTAACTAGTGTTCCCCGAAAACGGTGCCAAAAATGATGGGTGTCATTATTCCCTTCATTTAATCAACTTCTTATTGATGTCATATCAAACTAGGGGTGTGTCTAAAGCTATATGCAACAAGAGTAATTTTATCGATCTAGTAGTTGACTGTAGTTATTTTTTTATTTTCTGGGGGATATTTTCAATGTCTTAAGTACTTCTTGGTAAAACTTTATTTAAATCAAACTATGAAAACTTGTTGAAAGTAAACACACTGAAAGCTTTGTTGAAAGGAAACACACTTGCTGTTGGAAAATAAACACACTTGCTTCTGAAAGTAAACACACTTGCTTTTGGAAATAAACACACTCAATTTAGAATGCTTGAAAAAAATTGCAAGAAATATAAGAATCTATCTAAACACTTGCAGGAAAAAGTATACAACAAAGTTTAACTAAAATAATTAAAACAATACAGAATTAATAGATCTAAGCTATTTGCTAAAGAAATATAAATACTAAATAAACAAATATCCTGGTCCTTGGGGGAGTGGGCCCTTGCTCCTCCTTGATTTAGGATTTAACCACTCATAATTCTCTCAAATAAGAATGGCTATTTTATTGATAAAACATTTGATATTACAAAACTTATTGGATCTGAGTTCTTAATCTATATTTCTCTTCTTTGTTCTATATTTATCTTATATCAAATTCCATCTACTTTCTATCTATTGCAAGTCTTCTTTTATATACATTTTACAATCACGAAATTGTCTCAACATTCGATGAAATCGAATCATGCCCAAAATAGATGTTGATTTAGATTGTGGTTGATCAGATAGTTGTAGGATAAATATCCTTGGATCTGCGTTTAGAAATATTCTCACCCTTTCCTAATTGAAAGGGTTGTAGATGTAAATTCTCCATATGTGGTTAGAAAGATAACTCCCATTGTTTCCAGAACTTCAGAGAAGTTCTAGAACCATAGGAAATAGTTTGAGGATCAACACCGTGAGAGTTCCAGAGCTATACCCAGGAGTTCCAGAACTAAGTCCGAAAATTCCAAAACTAAATACTGGAGTTCGAAACTAAGTCCAAAAGTTTCAGAACTAAATGATGACTATGTGATGGAGTTCCAGAACTATCTTGGAAGTTCCTAGGAACTAAATGTGTAGGAACAGATGCTACCAAAAACATGAATGCCACCTACTTCATTTCCTCAACTGATTAGACCTGTTTTATTACAAAACTGAATTTCAACACACACTTTGTCAAGAATTTTAGAGCTTTTAAGCATTAGAATCACAATCAATCAAAAGACAGACAATTACATTCTAACTCATATCAGATTAACTAAAAGTCACAAAATGTAATCAAACTTAATAAAAAGGAGAGTAAGATGATATCATATATTATACATTAATCGGACATATTTTGTCCTTATCATTCAACGATAAAAAAACAAGTGCAAGTCAAAAATAGCTTATAGTTCTATTGTTCCTAAAAAATAGCAAACAGTTCAACTCAAAAAGAGCAGCAAAAGTAATTGTCGCATGATCCCGAGAAGACTCTTCATACCTCATATTTTAAAAGGTGATGAAGCATAGTAATTTTTACTAAAGCTTATGCTAAAATGGTAGAAGATGTTTCAAAAATGGTTGTTTCTTTTAATATTGTTGAGGTAATAAAGAAGCATAGTATTAATATTTCATTGTGGGATGCTCTAAGTATTCTAGGAAAGTAAGAATTACTTTCTCATGAGCTTGCTACGTTGCATATTTCATCAAAACCAGTAGAAAATGAAGTGTAGAAAGAAGACACGAGTCCTTAGAAAAATGGATCAAGACTGCATTAAAGAGGTCAAATGGATGGTTCAAGAAGTCTTAAATGCTCATGATATTAAGAAGCCACCATAATTTTATCTATAACTGATTATTGGAGATCATTTAGTTCATATCTACATGGTTGACATTGGTGCAAGTAACATAGTTATGCCAAAAGCAATTACATAAAAAATGGGCTTGGTGTATGAGCCTACCAAAAAAGCATGTTGTAGCTAAATGGTACAAGTAACCGATTTGGCATTATTATAAATCTATAGGTAACCTTACATGTTTGTCCTAATGTTACTATTTTACAAGATGTTATTGTTGTAGATTTACCTCCCTACTTTGCCTTATGTTTATCAAGAGATTTTATAGCAAATATAAGAGTCTATCTTTCTTCAGATTGCTCATTTTTGTTCTTTACTACAAGATATGGAACTAAAGTTACCGTAAATTCAGAGCCTCTAGCTAGATTTCATATTGAGCCTCATGCTTCAAACACTACAGCAAATTATGCAGCTTTAGATCAATCTGATTTTGATGTTACAACACATGTTTCTACACTATACAATGTTTCTAATATGTTTATGATCCTTTCAAAGAAGCAAAAGAAGATTTGTTTGGTGTCTATTTCTTGCATGAAGAAAATACACTAATTCCCTTTCTATGCAAAATAGAAAAAATAGCATAAGGGCTATGGAAGTTTCACTTTGACAAAGCTAAACACAAGAAAATACAAGGTGCAAGTTTGATGCTTACTTCCCCTTCAAACGTAAGGTACTTTTCATCTTTAATTCTGCAGTTCTCTTATACTTGTAATGTAGCTAAATACAAAGCATTAATTCATGGCTTTCAATGAGCTAGAAAGAGAAATATCAATACTTTACAAGATTTTGGTGATTCATAATTAGTTATTAATCATGTGAAAAACTTTAATGTGTGTAAGAATTCATTGCAAAAATCTTACAAACATATAGTTTCAAACTTAATGGATGATTTTAATGCTATTAATATACGATCCATCTCAAGAGCTAAAAAACAACCATGCGGTGACTTGTAATAGTTGGTTATAGCTTTGATATACTAGAACAAATTGAAAATAGAAAATTACAGCCACATATAAAGCTAATTATCAAACCTTCAGCTTGATAATGAAAAAAATTGGGAGGTTTTCGAAGATGACAAACAAATCTTCATATTTTTGTAGAAATAAGCTGATTTTTTGCGATAAATCGGAAAAAGCTGCAACACTTCTATGGTGACCAAATTTTTCAGTTGAAGACAAAGAATTTTCCTCAAGAACTGGTTACACTAGAAGATATTTTCAGTTTTGATGATCATTTAAGAAAAGACAAAGGAAAGATTTCAACTCAAGTAGATAACTATGAGGAGATCTTGGTGGATGATGAAAAGAAACTATTAATCGAGAAAGGTATGTTCCTCAGCTAAAAAATAGTCAATTATCAATTTATGTAAAGAATTCAGAGATGTTTTTTCTTGGAAATACAAATATCTAAGAGCTTTTTATCCCAATTTAGCTCAACATACAATAGAATTAAAACCAAATTCCAATCCAATCGGAGACGAAGAAAAGGCACATAAATCTAAAGATTGAACCATTAATGAGAAAAGAGTTGTCTAAACTGATTGAATTAGGTATTATCTTTCCAGTTAAGAATTCAAGTTGGGTAGCTAATCTTGTTCCTGTTTGAAAAAAGAATGGATAAATTAGGTTTGTGTGGATTTTATCGATGTTAATAAAAATTCATTAAAACATCATTATCCTTGCCGCCCAATATGGATTAAATTTTAAGAAGCAGTTTCGAGTTTAGGCAGTTATCTCTTATAGATGGTTATAGTGGATACATTTGTATCCTTGTGTGTGAAGAAGAAAGATACAAAACATCCTTCACTACAAATTGGGGTACTTATCCTTATAAAATATTCCCTTTCGGACTTTCAAATGTCGGTGTAACACTTCAACGTGTAATGGACATGGATTTTCACATCTTAGTAAATAAATGCATATTGGTTTACTTAGATGATGTCACCATATTTTACAAGAATTTTGATGAACATATAATGCATTTGAGGTAGAATTTTCAACTTTGTAGATAGTTTGAAATACATTAGAATCCCAAAAAAATAAATTTTTCGGTACATCAAGGTAAATTTCTTGGTCATATTGTTTCTAGACAAGCTTTAGCTATTGATCCTTTCAGAATCGAATCTATTTCATAGTTTTCCTTGCCTCATCATAAGAAAGCACTACAAAGTTTTCTTAGAAAAATCAAATTTGTTAGAATATTTGTTCTAGGCTTTACAACATTAGTCAATCCATTAACAACCATGTTAAAGAAAGATAATACTTTCTCTTGGACCAACGAAGGGAAAAAGCATTTGAGGCCATCAAATCGAGTAATTTCACAAGCTCCTACTCTTATAAATCCAAATTTTGATAAAGATTTTACAATGTATGCACTTGGAATAGCCGAGACTATTTTAACTATATTAACTCAGGTTAATGATGAAAACACTGAGCAACCAATTTCTTTATTTGGAAAGAGTTTGCATGACTATGAGATAAGGTACACCTTTCTTAAGAAAAATTACATTAAGTAGTTAGAGGATTAAATAACTTCAAGTACATACTTTCCAATAATAAGATACATGTCTTAGTCTCTCATCCAAGTGTTAAAGTGTTCTTTTTGAACAAAGAGCTTAATGAGAAGAAAGTAGGATGGATTACGAAGGTTATGGAATATGATGTCGACATTCGTGTTGATAAAATAGTTCAAGGAAAAGGTTTATGTGAACATCTAATTGTTGATATTGAAAAATAATAGACTGCATAATCAGAAGATCCGAGAACAACATCATGAAATTACATGTAAGATGTCGAGATATCCTAGTAAAATAAAAAAATAAGCAACCTCAACTCAGTCAAGAAGTTCAAGAATCAAAATGGATGACTGATTTAGTTAACTCGTGATAGCACGATACTTATCTGAAGGTATGGAGAAGAAAAAATAGATATATTTCAGGAGTTACAAATTTTACCTTATGTTTTCATTGATGGTGTGTTGTTTAAAAGAGATATAAATGGAATTTTCTACGATGTATTGATTATGATAGAATTCAGCAACTATTATCCAAATTTTATGAAGGACCTGTAGTAGGTCACTTTTCATCACGTACTACAGCTTTAAAAATCATGAAATCTGGTTTCTAATGTCCTAACATATTCAAGAATTATTTTGAATGGATCAAAATGTGTAAGAAATGTGTTTTCTTTGTTGGAAAGAACATTAGCTCCATTTCCCCTATAGCCTATTTGAATAGATCATCCATTCATGCATTGGGGTCTTGACTTCATTGGCATGATAAATCAACCTTCATCATAAGGACACAAGTGGATCTTGACTACTACAAATTACTCTACATGATAGACTGAAGCAATATCCTTGAAATAAGATAATAGGACTTGAACCCTATCCTTTTAGGAAGGTATAGGTTGTAGAATTTGTGTTCTAGAAACTATCATTTTAGATAATGCCTTAGCGTTTCTTGGTGGAAAGGTAATAGATTACGCTATTAAGCATGGAATTATTTAAGTAAATCATCTAATTATTACCCACAGGTAATGGATTAGCTGATAGTACTAATAAGAAACTTTTGAGGATCATTAGAAGAACACTCAAGGAAAACCAAAGAGTTTGGCATCTGATGTTAAATTCAACACTTTGGGTTGATGGAGTGACTCCTAAGATATCATTTGGCAATTCATCATACAAGATCGTTTATGGAAGAGGAAAAAATGTCAATCTCGGTTGAGTTATTCTGCATTGGATTTTCTACACCAAATGGAATTACTTGAGAATGAACTATTACAAGTTCATTATGCAAAATTAATAGAGTTTTAGAAGTTAAGAGATCAAGTTCATCTAAACATGAAAAATAATAAAAAACCATATCAAGAAAACATTTGATAAGAAGGATAAGTTTAGAGTCTTCAATGAAAGAGATATTGTGTTAAAATTGGATGTTTATCATGAAAAGATAGGAAACCACAAAAAGTTTGATATAATACTGAGTGCTCTTTACATGATTTCATCTTGCAAATAATGCAATGCATTTCAGCTTTCAAGGATGAATGGAGAGGAACTTCACATTCCCGTGAATGATACGTTTCTTAAACACTATTATTGAAAATCCTATTTTGTTTTTATTTGCATCAATTGATTAACTACGTGTAATTTGTAACTATGTATGTTGTTACAAAATGTAACACCTTACATAGACTACCATTCCATGTTCATCTTCAGAAAAGAAACACAAAATCCCCAAGGACCAATGCATTTGCCTTGATGAAGGCGGGAATTGTAGTTTATGTGAGAGATTAAACTCAGTAACGACAAGCAGAGTTGTAGTTTTCATGCAACAAATTCATTTTAAGTTACAGGTACATTAAATCTCATTATTTATGCATGTTAAATACATTTAATTATGTGATTGAGTTGTTTATTTCATTATACAATCAATATCCATGTCATAAAGCTGAAAGTAGAAAGAAGTATACAACTCAAGTACATAAATTAAATGTTATTTATTCATGAAGAAGTAAAATGTTTCCCACACAAGCCATGGGATGTAACTCATAACTACTAAAGAAAGAAGTACATATGCATGAAGTTAAAAGTAAAAGAGTATAGAAGAAACCCATCATTTCCTTGGGCTTTTCTTACAAGTCTTCTTAAGCTCTAGCTCAATATTTCATCCATCTCTCCTAGAAATCACAATGTACCTAAAAAAAAAAAGAAAGGAAAAGGGCATAAATATTGAACTCGGGGTTTGAGTCTGCCCATGTACTATTTAACTACATGCAGATGGATTTCTAAAAATTAGAAGCATAAGGTACATCAAATACAAATACACAACTGATAAGAGCAATATTCTACATCAGCACATATGATTCCCATAATCATTTTAGAAAAGAGAGAAAAGAAAAACTATGGAACATAAGAGAGGCCAAAAATCCTAATGTTTTCTAACTAGTTTATCTAAATGTGCATGTACAGGTAAGAAGAAGGAAATAAACACTAACTATTGTGTTTACATATCAAAAGTATTGCATTCTACAAGTTGAATCAAAGAAGTGCATTTATTTCATTAAGGCGAAGGATGAATATATAAAGATATAGTTGTACCCAATGCATGAAAGAAACATAAGTTTTGTTGGTGCTCAATTTGATCTCGCCCCGTTTGTCCTTGAAATTCTTCAATTTGCGGGCTCTGTCCTATATTCTATCTCCCCATATTGATATATGAACACTTTTTCCTTCATTTGGTTTTAATGATCAGTCTTTTCCTTTGGTGGAGGATCACTTAAAGTATAGAATTTTTTTCCATTCCTCTGTCCATGTGAAATAATTTGTAACTTAGGCATAAACTCAGGTTTTTCCCCTTCCTTTTATTTTTTCCACAGTCACATTTTGTTTTCCTTGTCAATTTTTGTCCCCATATATGTGGAAACGTGGCCCTTTCTAATTAGATGCAACTCATTGGATTACATTTTGGCCTTATATCATTTCCAAAATCTTTGTCCTTAAAGAAAGATTCATTTTCAGAGCAAATGGCTATTTCCCTACATTTCTACGATTTGTGGTGTGTTTTCCCCGTCAATTTATATCTCATAATTCTTAGCTACGTGGTCCATTCTAATTGGATGTGGCTTGGCGGGGCATTTTGAAACTCTATGGCCTGCTTCAACTCAATTCCTGTCCATGAGGAGGGCCTGAGCTCATTTAAAATATTGCCTCTTGGTTTTACTTTTGGAGTTGCGCTAGGGAGACACGTGGAGGTTTCCACTACCTTGCCCAGACTTAGACATTTTTCATGCGGTCGGTGCAGCTTTGTCAGACCATAGACACATGGAGGGTTGGCACTCATTTGAGGATCCACCTTTGGGACCTACCTTATTAGTTGCACCTAGGAGACACGTGGTGAGCCCGTGCTTGTTTAGAGTATCCGCTTTCAGGTGCCATCTCTATGTTGTGCCACGGATACATGTGGAGGCTTCCGCGACTCCTCTCTATACTTAAAATTTTGAAAGTAATTTTCTAATACCTCAGACACGTGAAGGGCATGCGCCTATTTGGGGACTTACCCCTGTACTTTACTTTTGAAGAAGCACCGGAGGGACACTTGGAGGTTTCCACTGGATCCTACCCATATTTATTCTTTTCAACAACCGAAGAAACTTTCTCCAACCCTAGACATATGGGTGCCTTCCACTGGTCCTTAAACTTTTTCAAACAACTCTATCAGACTAAGACACATGGTGAGCCGTGCTTATTTTGGGTCTCCTTGTTTAGGCACCATACCAAAGGTGCGCCAAAGAGACATGTGGAGGATTCCGTTGGCTCCTTTTATACTGAGACTTTTCAAAGGCCAAAAGGCAATTTTCTTGGGCCCATAGCATGTGGAAGACCCGCGCTTGTTTGGAAACTTTCCTTTGTACTTCTCCTTTGTAATTGCACCAAGGAAACACATGGATGACTTTAATCTAAAGTTTACAAGGGGTATAATCAACGGTTGTTGTGCATTGCGTATGATTTCAACTGCTTATTTCTACTCCAAGACTCTTGGAGATGCAAATACACATTATTTTTCATCATTTTTTGATGAAATTCCTTGTTATTTTTGTCTACAAACTACAATTGAATGGATTAAGAGCTTAATTTATGAGTCAAAGGAATGTAAAGGTTGATATGTTGAATATTGGAATTTCTTAGGCACTTACAAAATGTAAATGACCGGGGAAGTTGGATGCAAAGTAGAGTTACGAGAGAGAAAGAAAGGGAAAAGGATGAAATGATGGAGGTTGCGAGCACAAAGGATGAAAAAGGTGTGGCCTTGAGGTTGAAAAGGATTACTGTCGAGATCCAAATATACTGAGCCATTGGAAAATGATTAAAAGGGATTTTCTTGCATGAAAGAATAAAAATAATGATTAAAAGGACTTAGTTGAGGGTCATTAGTCGAGGTGCGAGAAACGTGATTAGTTCGTAATTTGTTCACCCGGAAACTGTGGGTGTAAACGTGTTAAACGTCACTTTCCGAGACAAATTGGTAACAAGGAAAGGTTCCTAGAATATCCTCTTTTTGGGGGAAAATTTGGGATGAGTGAGCGAGTGAAATGTATAAATTCATTGAGAATACTCTTGAAAAGGGTCAAGGGTTAAATTCTTAAGAGAAATTTTGAGAGAGCCCATCTTCCTGAGAGACCAATCTGAGAAACCTATTAATTTCTTGTGTTTAATATTTCAATCATGTCAAGTTATTTGTGAGTGTATAACCATTGAAAATATCTAAGACTATTCAAAGAAACTTTTGCCTTTGATGAATCTAATTAACTTTGAATTAATCTGTGTCAATCTTGGACAAATTTGTGTTTGCTTTATTTCGAATGTGTGTGAGTAGTTTTTCTTGTTCCCATTGTAATATTGTGTTAAAGTCCCTCTCGAATCACACAGATCGCATCCTGTGATAGTTTAGTGGAATTTTCAATTTCATTACGAGAAAAGCCTTCATCCCGTAATGAGATAAACAGGTTTAAAATCACTTTACTTTCATTTTGTTGATAAATATTGTTGTAAGCCTCTCTCGAGTGTATCTTAGGCATGAGGAATCGGGGTCTTAATGTTTAACTAATTCTTTAGCTCAAGTCTTCATGTTAAATCCTTGGATATTGTGTGAAATTGTGCAAATCTGGACCTCCATTGATGCACACCTTCTCGTTGAAGGGATATTTTAGCTATTCTCAAAGTTTTTGTCATTTAGTTTTCCAATTGTTGTGAATTTTTTCAAAGATCGGCATAATCAATTTTATCCTTCTTGATCTCCCACCAAAATTATTTTGAAAATAATGAATCACACATGAAATACCCTTGTTTTCCTTGTATGTCCATAAATGTATAAATTCTCTTTGCCCGAAAATATGTAGAAGCAATCGGGATTCCATAATGTCTCTAGTAACCTTTAGCCTTGTTTTGAAAATATCACCATTATTTATAAGTGACAACTCATGCGAGTTAAATTGTGGTGCATTGATCATATTTTCTCGAGGTCTCATTTTAAATTTTTGCAAAGAAGGATATCCTCATTCTCCTTCACGAAAGAGGTTACAAAATGGGTCATCTCACCCTGGTCGAAAGGCACGTCCTAAAGCAGTGAGGATAGATAAAATCCTTAATGAAGGTGTTATCCATTTCTCCAATTCCCTAGTGACAAAGAGTAAGACGAATCCCCGCCCTAGCTACAAAACAACTCATAATATGATTTGTCTGTCTCTTATTGTCTTGTTAACACTGTGATGTTGCTTGGCTTGCAAGGGAGAATCAATTTGGATACTGAATCCAGATTAGCATTGTTGTTGGGGACATGAAGGTGTGTGCAAAGTTTGAACACCATCAACAACACATATAGACCCTGGTAAATGCTTCTTACAAACTTTAAAGTGTAAATACGTTGTTGAAACATCATCCTGTGTCCATATTTGTAAGAATCAAGAAAGGTTACAAGTTTTGCATGCAATATTTCCACTTTCTGTTGGTTTTTACACTAAGTTTACATCATCAATGTTAAATATGGGTAAAGGAAGATCAGATATGTGAAGATTTGTGTGAATTTAGTGTTGAAAGACATTTTACAGACCAATTTTAGTGCATTTGCACAACTAAGGTGAAAATCCTTATTGGCAACTCGTGTTAAATTAATTTATGATAAATGTTAGTGTCTTAACATCTGTTAATTGAAATTTATCACTAATCTCTGTAAAGTTGGAAGGAAGAAGATCTTTCTTTATTAAAGACCCTGCTAGAAGGTTGTTTCCAGAGCTAGGAAAGACAAATTTTGAAGGAAGAAGAATATGGAAAGTAATTGGAGATCAGAAACCAAGAAAAGAGTTATCAATTGTGGAAACTGATCGGCCTGTCATTAAAGATTTCCATACTTCCTCAAGTGCTTCTAAATCAGGTAGTATTTTTATAGATCTGAATTCTCCAACTGGAGAGCAGTCCTTCTTTCTTATTTGAAAAATTTGTGTCTCATTTTGTCCCTATGTACTCCAAAGCTGATAGGATCTTCCAAGAAACAATTTTTTTAGATAACATTCATTATGAGAATTACATTCGTGTGCCCCATAGACCCCTCACTCCTCATCATTTTGTTTCTCCTATAATATTACCTCCCAAAATAATATGGCCCATCCCCCACCCAGAGACATCTATTTTTTGTGAACATTGTTGGTCCTATAGATTTCATAGGTATGGATGGATATCCAAATGTTGTGCCCCAAGATGCTAGAAATAGATTTCCTAAATTTCAAGGAAATAATGTTATTACTGGGTGATCAACACTTAAATTTTTTTCAATATGATGGAATACTTTGAGATTGAATTTGAGGATGTGTACTAAAGCTATTTATTCATACTCTAGAGGAGGATGCACAGGACTAGTATAAATTTTTGCGTATAATTCCATTGATTCATGGACATAAATGAAGAATACTTTTAGATTGCAGTATGGAGATAAAACAAACCCTATGTTTCTTTTATTAGAATTTGAAAATATAAAAAGAATCCTAATGAGTATGTTCATGACTTCAATACAAGGTTTAATAAGACCCCGAATAGGCTACCTATGATCTGAGTCGAGTGATGTTTCTTGTTTATTAAAATACTCTAATGCTTTTGATAAGAAGGTTGCCTATTATTTGAGGGATAAGAACCCAAAAACATTAAGGCAGGCCTTCACCATGGCTTTGTAGATTGAAAATAACATCAAGACAATTGGTAAACCTCCTAAGAGAGAGGGCATCAAGCTGATCAATCGAGAGAAGTTTCGATCAAGTAAATCTGCGGATATGGAGGAGGATTAAAAACTTTGGCTGGAGTTGTTGAGGAAATATCCTACAAACTGGCCAGAGCAGAGAAGGGGATTGGACAAGGTTCCCAAGGTCATTGAAAAGCAAAAGGTCAATAAAAAATTTCCAATCATCCCAAAGGTGATCATAGATCGGATGGCAAGGGTAAAGGTCCTCTGGGATTAGGAAATGACAACCCCAACCTAAGGAAACAAATTGGTTCCTAAACCTTTGATTGCCAAAATTGTTTTTGTTGAAGAAGCCAATAAAATTGAGTGGTTTGACATATGTTTCTTACCACATTCCCCATGTGGCAAAGACAAAGAAGTTGAGAAAGGCGATGATGACACTGATGATGATGTGTGCATGATGGGGTGCTCTATAAGCTCACAACAAGGAGTAAATTTGACTGAATTAATCGATGCTGCGTAAGCTGTTGCATTTTTCTCGGGTTGCATCCACTAGGTATTACCCCTTCCTCCCTCTCATACTTTTTGAAATAGATATGGTACAACCTTTTGAATTACCTAGTAATTATTTTCAATACTTGAGGGCATTAATAATTAAAAAGTATGATGGAGGAATCCCTTTTGAGGAGGATAGGAAATTGTTAATGAATGTTGTAGTTGGCCATGAAAAAGAGTATAATACTAGGAGTAAAGTTTTCAAAGGGGCAGGGCCTCAGGTCAAACAAAAAACTCTAGTTCTCACCAATATCTTAAAAGAAACTCCTAATAAAGATACATATGGAAAAGGCCTTGTTTCCCCAAATAAAACTAGTATCCCTACCCATGCTCAGACCATGAAAAATCCTTTGTTGGTCAGATGAGTTTTTAGTCTTCCTCCAAATGTTTCCTTTCCCAAATATGTTCCTTATGAAATTTCTCAAGTCTTGAGTCAGATCAAGATTTATGTTCCAATTGTTGAGATGCTTAGGATTCCTGAGCACAAGAAAAGGGCCTTTGAGTATTTGGGATTGAAAGAAGAAAAGATTACCCAAGGCAGAAATGTAAATAATGTTGAGACTCGTCCTACCATTGTAAAGTTGGAGAAAAACCAAGTGTTGGAAGAACTAGGTGAGCCACCTAAAGTATATTTGGGAACATCCTCAGTTGACTCCCAGCTGAATGTAGACCCATTTTCACTACTCGATTATTAGGGATAGGTTGTTACTGAATTGTATGTTTGATTTTGGAGCATCATACAATGTTATGCCTCTTGAGGTCATCAATGAATTAGATATCAAAGTGACAACAGCTTATGGGAAGTGCAATGCCATTAATTCCGAGAGAGGTTCCAGTGGTTGGGTGTGTCAAGGGTTTGATAGTACAACTTGTAGCCTACCTAGGAAAGAACTTCAAACTAGATGTGGTTATTGTTGATTGCCCTGCCAAATGGGGAATGTTGTTATCAAGAAAATGGGCTGCTAGTGTGGGTGGGAGTGTCTAAATGGATATGTCTTTTACCACTATACCTATTGAGGGAAGCCTTGTAAAGTTTTATGGTGAAAATAAGATGCTACATATCATTGAGGATCCCAATAATGCTTCCTATGAAGTGTTATACACTGACATTGATGCTTGATAACTTTGAAGGATTTGCTAATGGTAAAGAGAAAAAAAATGATCAATGCAAGTCTCTTAATCAAGTAAGTTGTCCTTGGACTTTTTGTTTGATGGGACTTGTTTTAAATTTGGAAATGGTGCTGGTATTGTTCGATATCTCCTTTCCGGGAAGAGTTTGATTTCTCTTTAAAAATCAACTTTAAGTGCACTAACAATATTGATGAGTACAAAGCACGACTCTCGAGTCTAAGGTTTACATGGAAATATGGTATTAGAGACATCATTGTTGAAGGAGATTAAGATTTAATTGTCAAGCATGTTAGAAAACCTGTATGCAACAAAAAATTAGAGAATGAAGCGATCTGAGCATGTAGTCTGGGATTTCATTGAGATGTTTGAATCCTTCAACATAAGACATCACGATAGGAGGTACAATACTCTAGTAGACAAATTGGCTGTATTGGTCTCATGATTTTAAAATTATCTTTGTATCCCCTATTGTGAGTATAATATTGAGGTATTGATTAAGTCATCTATTCTGGCGACAATGTTAAACACTATCAAGTGTTCGAAGATGACGCCTAGGTGCAAAGGTTTTGCAGAACCAAGTAGAGTTTTTCGATCAACATATAGATTGGGAGCCAATGGTTTGTCAGCTCAAGGAAAGGAGACTTTATTTTGTAAAGACATCATTTTGTTCAAGACTAATACTATTCCCGGAGGTTTGGTAGCACTTGAATCAAATTTTGATAATGTTGATTACATTTTCAACAGAGACACATGTCACCTCGAGGATGTTGAATAGCACAACTTGGCCATAAAGGATAAACCACAAAAGATCTCGCTAGGTAGCAATCGAGCAAGGAAAGTAGTCGTATGTCCAATTGTTGAAGAAATACCAAGGCTGCTTACCATGGCCTTATTCTGAAGGCGAAAGCATATAGAGAGGATCTTTTCTAGCATGAAATTCCCTTGGAAGCTTCTTCCAAGCTGTTTAAGCAAAAATAGAGGCCAATCAACCCACTCCTGTCCTTAAAGATGCAATAAGAATTGAAAAAGTTGAGGGATGGAGGAATCATATAGTCCACAAGGTAGTCATCATGGGTTGCAAAATTGGTACCTGTTAGAAAGAAGAATGGAGATATAAGGTTGTGTCTAGACTTTAGAAACTTGAATAGAGAATCAATGAAGGATAACTACCCTCCGCCAAACATGGAAAATATGTTACAATTGTTCTTTGCTTGGTTGTTATCCACCTTGGATGGTTTTTCTGGATATAACTAGGTAGTTTTAAAGGAATCAAAGTGAATCAAGACCACCTTTACCACTCCTTGGGGAACATATGTATATGTTAGAATGCCTTTTTGTCTAATGAATCATACTGGAGCCACTTTCTAAATAGCAATGGTTGTAACTTTCCTTGGCTATATTAATGATTTCATTGATGCATATCAAGATGATGTGACTATTTTCTCTAGAAAAGGAGTGACCACCTGCAACACTTGGAAAAATTATTGTTAAGATGCGGGGAGTACGGTATTTAACTAAATCCCAAGAAGTGCCATTTTGGAGTTCGGAAAGAAAAGTTGCTTAGACACATTATGTCAAAAGAACGGGCCATGATTGATCTTGAAAGGGTAGAAGCCATAAGAAAAGTACCTATTCTAAGAACCA
Organism: Taxus wallichiana var. yunnanensis; assembly: GCA_018340775.1. Classification (NCBI taxonomy): domain Eukaryota; kingdom Viridiplantae; phylum Streptophyta; class Pinopsida; order Cupressales; family Taxaceae; genus Taxus; species Taxus wallichiana. The sequence goes on from CM031236.1 coordinate 548,538,349, forward strand.
TGTCAAAAGAAGGGGCCATGATTGATCCCGAAAGGGTAGAAGCCATAAGCAAAGTCCCTATTCCAAGAACCAAGAAGGAATTCAATCCTTTTTGGGAGGACTAATTTTATTAGGAGATTTATCTCCAACTTTGCTTTGAACTAACTATCCCAATCACTATCATGCTAAAGAAAGACAAAAATATCAAATGGGAAGAAGTAGCTATTAAAGCTTCTTTGGGATCAAAGAAGCATTAAAGAATGCCTCTATTTTAGTATCTCCAAATTATAATAGCAATTTCTAAATGTTTTCTTTTACTTCAGAAAGTACTATTGCATCTTTTTATTGCGAAGGATGATGAGGGAGCTGAAAGACCAAGTTCCTTTTCAGTAAGGCATTACAAGGATTGGAGCTAAAGTATACTATCATGGATAAGCGGGCATTTTCTTTGGTAAAAGAAACAAAGGTCTTCAAGCCATATATTCTAAGTTCAAAATTCATTGCTTATATTCCCCACACCATGGTGAAAGATATCCTATCAGAAATGGAGGTTTCAAGAAAAGATGTCGATGGGTAAAAAAATTACAAGAGTATGATATGGATATCCAAACAAAAAAATTGGTCAGAGGTTTGGGCCTAGAAAAAATTATGGCAGAGAGCAATCTATAGACAATTGAGGTAAATGAAGTTGAAGAAGAAAGGTTGAATGTCCTTGAAAAACTGATAAATTCTAAATGGTACAAGGACATCATTTTTTATCTCAAACATCTACAATGCCCTAAACATTTGAGAAAGAATTAGAAAAGATAACTTAAGTTAGCTTCCCAAAAATATGTCATTACTGATTTTGGGTTATCTTGGAAGAACCCTAAGGGAGTTCTCTTAAGATGCATTATTGAAGATGAAGCCCCTAAGATAATTGATGATGTACATTTCGGATTTTATTGGGGGAATTTTTCTAGAAGGGTCAAAATTCATAAGATATTAAGAGATGGTTATTGGTGGCCAACTCTTTTCAAGGATACAACTCTGTTGGTAAGAAAATTTGAAAGTTACTAATGATTTTCTCGGAAGACCGAAAGCTTCATGCTACCTTCCTTTTCATCTTGTATCAATTGAAGCCCCATTTAGGCAATGGGGAATGGATTTCATTGGAGAGATTTATGATCCTTCAAGTGTAGGCTATAAGTGGATACTAATGGTAAAAGATTAATTCACCAAGAGGGTGGATGTAATCCCCACCAAGAAGGAAACTCACCAAATTGTCATGGATTTCATCTGAAATTATATCATTTACAAATTTGGGGTACCTACCAAAATAATTGTTGATTATGCCATGTGCTATTGAGCTAAACCTTTGGTGGGCATGTGCCATGAATATGGGATCAATTTGACATATGATTCCAATTATAATCCCCAAGGAAATGGACAAGCAGAGTCCAACAATAAAAATCTGTTGAAGATAATTAGAATAAATTTAGATATGAACAAAAGTAAGTGGGGTGAGCAGTTAAAATTTGTTGTTTGGGCTGATTGAATCATTGTTAAACGAGCTACTAGAAAAATCCCATTTGAGTTGGTGTATGGAACTCAAGCTCTGTTGCCCCTGCATATGCAATTTTCTTCATTTCAATTTCTTCAAAATTGGAAGATCAAGAGGTTAGTCCCTATGATGCTCACATAAATCAGATTGTTGAGTTAGATGAAGAAAGAAGGGCATCCCATCAGAGGCATGTAAAATTCAGAGAGAAATTGAAGAAGTTGTTTGATAAGAAAGTGACTCCAAGATATTTCATTTTGGGAGATATTATGCTATTGTGGGATAGTAGGAATGATGATAAAGGAAAACATGGATAGTTTGATGCATTGTGGATGGGTCCTTATTCAATTAACATTCGAATTAGTGAACATACCTTATTCTAAAAATATCTAGATGGGGATTTTCTTGAATTGCTTGATAATGGCGGGCATTTAAAACATTTACTTTATTGATTTCTCGAAATCTAGGTATGCACCATTGTATAGTGTATAGTCTTATGGTTTCTTTTTCTTTCATATTTTTCTATTTTGGTTCGTCTTGGTCTTTGGTAGACGTTTTTGTTGGTTTCTTAGTTTTTCCTCGAGGGTTTGCTCATGACTCTATTGCCCATGGTTTATTTTTGGCACTTGGTCAGTTATTTGTTCTTGTGGCACTCGCTGGGAGTGACCATCCTTGAGTCGAAGCCGATGTTGGTACTTAGTTTGATCTCACCCCATTTTTCGTTGAAATTCTTCAATTTGCGGGCTCTTTCATATATTCTATCTCCCGGTATTGATACGTGAAAGCTTAGTCCTTCGTTTGGTTACCATGATCAGTCTTTTCATTTTGTTGACGATCACTTAAATTCCATAATTTGTTTTTGTTCCTCTATCCATGTGAAAGAATTTGTGACTTGGGCGTAAACTCGGTTTTTTCCCTTCCTTCTATTTTTTCCACAATCACGTTTTGTTTTCCCTGTCAATTTTTGTCCCAATGTCTATGCAAACGTGGCCCTTTTTGATTGGATGCAGCTCGGTGGATCACATTTGGGCCTTATATCATTTCCAAATTATTTTTCCTTAAAGAAACATTCATTTCTGGGTGTAAATGGTTATTTACTTGCATTTTACGGGTTGACGGTGTGTATTCCCCATCAATTTATATCTCAACATTCTCACTACATGGTCCTTTCGATTGGATGCGGTTTGGTAGGACATTTTAAAACTCTAAGGCCCGCTTCAACTCAAGTCCTGTCTATGTGGAGGGCATGCGCTCATCTAAAAATTCACCTCTTTTTTTACCTTTGGAGTTGTTCCATGGAGACACGTGGAGATTTCCGCTGCCTTTTCTAGACTTAGACATTTTTAATGTGCAACTTTGTCAGACCATGGACATGTGGAGGGTCAGAACTCATTTAAGGATCTGCCTCTGGGATCTACCTTAGCAGTTGCACCAAGGAGACACGTGGTGAGCCCGTGATTGTTTAGAGTCTCTACTTTTAGGTGCCATCTCAAAGTTGTGCTAGGGATACACGTGGAGGATTCCACCGGCTCCTCTCTATACTTAAACTTTTCAAAGAAATTTTGTAAGGCACCGGGACACATGGAGGGCTCACGCCTATTTTGGACCTACCCTTGTACTTTACTTTTGAATAAGCATTGGAGGGACACTTGGAGGTTTCTGTAGGATCCTACCCATACTTAGACTTTTCATCGATCAAGAAACTTTCTCGTAACCTAGACACATGGCGCCTTCCGCTGGTCCTTAAAAATTTTCAAACAACTCTGTTGGATGAGACAAGTGGAAAGCCTACATTTATTTCAGGTCTCCACTTTTAGGCACCATAACAAAGGTGCGCCAAAGAGACACGTGGAGGCTTCTACTAGCTCCTTTTATACTGAGACTTTTCAAAGGCCAAAAGGAAATTTTCTTGGGCCCAAGACACATGGAAGACCCGTGCTTATTTGGAAACTTTCATTTGTACTTTTGGACTTTTAGTTGCACTCAAGGAAACACGTGGATGACTCTAATCTAAAGTTGAGAAGGGGCAGAATCAACGGTTGTTGTGCATTGCATCTAATTTTGCTGCTATTTCTCTTTGCAAGACTCTGGATATGTAAATACTCATTATTTTTCATCACTTTTTGATTAAATTCCTTGTCATTTTTGTCTACAAAGTGCAATTGAATGGATAAAGAGCTTAATTTATGAGTCCAAGGAATGGAAAGGTTGATATTTTGAATATTGGAATTTCTCGGGCACTTGTAAAAATGTGAATTACCATGGTAGTTGGATGCAGAGCAGAGTTGCAGAGGAAATAAAGGGAAAAGGATGAAATGATGGAGGTTACCGGAACAAACGATGAAAAAGGTGTTGCCTCAAGGGTGAAAAGGATTACTTATCAGATCCAGCTGTACAAAGCCACAGGAAAATGATTAAAATGGGGATTTCTCACATGACAAAATAAAATAATGATTAGAAGGACTTGTTAAATATTTTTAGCATGACATCCTAGTCATTATTCGAGGGTCCGAGAAACGTGATCAGTTCATAATATGTCCCCGGGTAGTTGTGGGTGAAAATATTTTAAACATCACTTTCTACGAGACAAATTTGTAATAATCAAAAGTTCTTTGAATATTCTTATTTTTGGGAGGAAAATTTGGGATGAGTGAGCAAGTGAAATGTATAAATGAAATGAGAATACTCTTGCAAAAGGTCAAGGGTTGAATTCTTAAGAGAAAATTTGAGAGAGCCCGTCTTCTTGAGAGACCAATCTTAGAAACCTGTTAATTTCCTATGTTTTATATTTCAATCACATCAAGTTGGTTGTGAGTGTATAGCCATTGACAAATTCTGAGACTATTCAAAGATACTTTCCCAGGTGATGAATCTAATCAACTTTGAAATAATCATGTCAATCTTGGACAAATTTTTGTCTACTTTATTTCGAATGTCGGCAAGTAGTTTTTCTTGTTCCCATTTCTATCTTGTGTTAAAGTCTTTCCGAATAACACATGATCTTGTCCTCTGTGATAGTTTAGTAGCATTTGCAATATCATTACGAGAAGAGCCTTCATCCCGTAATGAGATAAAAATTTAAAATCACTTTACTGTCATTTTTTTGATACATATTTTTGTAAGCCTCTGAGTGTATCTTAGGCGTGAGGAACCAAGGGTCTTAATATTGAATTAAGTCTTTAGCTCGAGCCTTCATGTTAAATTCTTGGATATTTTGTGAAACCATGCAAATCTGGGCCTCCATTGATGCACAACTTCGGTTAAAGAAATATTTTAGCTATTATGAAACTTTCTATCATTTATTTTTCCAATTTTTGTGAAGGTTCTCAAATATCTGGCATAATCAATTTTATCCTGCTTAATCTCCCACCAAAATTATTCAAAAACAATGAATCCCACCTGAACTACCCCTGTTTTCCTTGTATGTCCACAAATGTATAAATTCTACTACCAAAATATGCAGAAGCAATCAGGATTCCATAATGTCTCTAGTAACCTTTAGCCTTGTTTAGAAAATATCACCATTATTTAGAAGTGACAACTCGTGAGAGTTAAATTGTGGTGCATTGATCATATTTTCTCAGGGTCTCCTTTCAAATTTTTGCAAAGAAGGATATCTTCATTCTCCTTCACCAAAAAGGTTACAAAACGAGTCCTCTCACCCTGGTCGAAAGGCATGGCCTAAAGTAGTGAGGATAGATCAAATCCTTAATGAAGGTGTTATCCATTTCTCCAATGCATGAGTGACAAAGAGTCGGATGAATCCCTTCCCCAACTACAAAATGAATCGAATATGATATATCCTGTCTCTCGAGTCTTGTTAAATATATGATGTTGCTCGTCTTGCAAGGGAGAATCAATTTGGATACCAACAAGTTCAATATCAGTATTATTCTAATAAATGAAATTCATATAGAAAATGTAGATAATTATGTTCATCCAGCTTCAGAACTTTAGCATTAGAATAATTTCAGAAAAGGAATATTGTACATTGCATAAGTCAAGGATACAGATCCAAGACACCATCAAAAGAATGATACGAGAATTAAATTACGGGTGTACATTTTCGAAAGGGGACATTCTTTTGAACAAAACACTTAAATGCAGTTTTCAAGATGAAATAAGTACACTTATGCAGTACGAAATGAAGAGTGTAATAAGGTCCATCATCTATTACAGATTGCAAAGGAAGCAGATTGTATTAAAAGGGGTAACATTTCCAGCTTAGAAGCAAAGCTAAACAATAGAGTACAAACTCAGATATCAGTCCAGACTGATGGAATAAAAGTGAAAGCATATGTTTAAACTTTTAGCCCCAAGAACTTGTCAAGCTTCAAATATCACAACAGTTATAAGACACATTTTCTAGTAATACTTCAATACGATCAAGCCTTACAAGTTGCATAATATTGCAAGGAGGAGAACCAGTTTCCAGAATTGGAGAAGTCATCAAGAATAAATACACAAAATATGAGTTTACAACTGTAAGGAAGCCTTCAGGCCTATTTCTAAGTTAAATAAAACAAGGAAAGTACATTCTTCAAAATTTAGAAGTACAAATATTCAGGAAGTATTCACTCATTAGAAGAATTCAAGTGTTCTCATATCAGAAATATTCATGACTTGAAGTTAAGAAAAATGATAAACATACAATTATTCAAGTGATCATTTCATGCTACAAGCCTTCAAGAATTCAACTCAAGCAAGTGCTTCCAGTTTCAATACACAAGTGAATGGAGTATTAAAACAAAATTGTGTTTTCACAAAAGTTACAAATATCCTTAAAGAGTAATTAAGTATCATGACTGAATGAGATAGCAAATATTCATGACTGAATGAGATAGAAAAGCCTCAAGCTTACAGAAGAATATATTTCCTCCATTACAAGTCTAGTACCAAGTTTCAAAATCAATCAGGAAGGTATTCATTCCAAAACAAGATGCTACATCATTAGAGAATATAAAAAAATCACCAAAGTGCTTCAAAAGGTAATAGATGCAACAAAGTTCCAGTATGGAAATCTAAAGTGTTTGAGCCATCATGATTTACTAGCACAATTTGAGAATCATAAGAACCACCAATTTGTAGAATCAACAAGAAAATAGGAAAAACAAATCTTTCTAGAGAAGGACCAACTAGGCCATGATAGATCAAATTCAATTAGAGCATATATTTTCAAGAGTAAGTATGCAATGACAAGAAATCAGATTCACAACAAATTTTCAGAACATAATGTATCTCAGAACACCCCAGTTTGCAAGTAAGCTACAAGTGCTTACAAATGAAATTTTATTCATTGAAATCAGAAGGAAGTAAGAATCAAATATGAAGATGCCAACCCAGCAAAAGAGAAAACCGTTATGTTTGCAATGAGGACCTTTCTAGTATAAATAATTGTTCTTTATCTTCCAAAATACATGCAATACGATTTTGCATCTTGAGCAGATAATAAATGAAGTAGTTCTACTTAAATTTACCATCAAAACCATGAGGGAAACAAAGGGTATACATGCATAGAAGTATCGATACAAAGCTCAAAAAAAAAAAAAAATACTACTAGATATGCAATAAAAGGAGCACTATTTTAGATAATATCCGTAAATTTATCAAATAAGGTTTTAAGAACCAAATCTCGATCAATAACAAAGTAATATTCCTAATGAATGACATAATTTCAAAATAAAGCCCAAAGGCACAAGCTGAGATCTAATGACTTTATTATAGCCACTAGAAAGACTTCAACCATGTATTAAAAAGCAAGGGATTCGAAAGCGGACATAGTATGAATCAAAACCCAAATATGGGTAATCTATAAAATCTGAGCTCTTAATAAATGGTGATTCAAAGAATTAGAGTTTAAAGAAAATCTGCAATGCTATAAAAGAAAATATTTCCACTCTGATGGTGGTTGTGATCAAATAAACACGATAATATCTAATACCCAAGTCAAGATTTTTGATACCGAGATCAAAAAAAGATCGATGATATTTTCAAGATGTCGCTTAAATCATGAAGGAACAAAATATCATAAATAGATAAAGGAAAAATGTCATGTATTTTACGGTAACCCATTGTTTTCATAGAAATTTCACAAATATGTTCAAATGAAAAACATTAACTTACAAGTTCGAATCGTGATTTGAAACCCATCAATGCGTTATCTTGAATGAGATGAAAACCAACAAGAAAATGAAGAAAACCATTAATGATGATTATATATAGAAGTAAAGGGAAAATACAACCCATGTCAAGAGAAAATATAAAATCAAATATAGAGCCAAGAGTGGCCATGATTGATGTACAAGAACGTATGTTTTGGGTTCAAAGGATAAGAGAATTTTACAAAGAAATCGAGTTCCGGATGCATAACAATGATGTATAACAATGGTGAAACTAAGTAAAAATAAGAGTCAAAGAAATCTTAGAAGGATCAACTATGGTGGCACTCGGGAAATTTTTCCAGGGGCTTTGCCATGAGTTGAAAAATGCTTAATGAGAAAAAAAATAGGTTTGTTTTTGTTTTACAAACTCAAACCTTGCACAAACATAAGTCAACCTTTGAGTCAAAAGATCGATGGATGAGATCTTGCAGTACAAAAATCAATGATATCAGATGCTAACCCAATACCAACTACCTTTTAGACTAGAGTTAACAAATCAACGGTTCCAACTCACAAAATTAACATAATTAACTAATAAAGATCAGTCACCATGTATCAATATAGCGGACGAGAGAGATCAATAGTGAAATTTACACAGTACCAAATCAATTGAGGTAATCAAATTTCTTCTACCCAATGAAAATAAAATTAAATAAAACATGTTATCGGATGGAGGAGTGCTAATCCATGCAGAGTAAACCACAATCAATTATCAATGACAAAGAAAAAGGGGTGAGTGATCGCGTGAGAGTGCGCCACCCACATGGTGAAAAAAATATCATTATATTGATGAATAAGATCCAAACCATATGTTGGTATCCAAATTTGTTCTCCCTTTCAATCTGAATACAACCACATATTGGACATGGAGCTTAGACATAGATAGATCATAGTGTGTGTCGTTTTGTAGTCGGGGATGAGATCTAACTGGCCCATTTGTCACTCAGATTTGTGGAGAGATGGATAGCATCTTCAAGGGGATTTGATTTTCCTCACTACTTTAGGCCATGCCTTTCAACCAGGGGTGAGAGGAACCTTGGTGTAAACTCTATTTGATGAAGGATATGGAGATATCCTTATTTTGGATAAATTTCATGAAGAAAACCTTGGGAAAATACGGTCAATACTCCATAATTTAACTCTTACTATTTGTCACTTCTAAAATTTAGAGATGCTTTCAACACAAGGCTAAGGTTACTAAAGACATTAAGAAATCCTAATTATTCTACATATTTTAGTAAATAGATTTTGTTCCTTTGTGGATATACAGGTAAAACAGGGGTAGTTTAGGATGGATTCATGGTTTTTGAATGATTTTGGTGGGAGATTAAGTAAGATAAAGTTGATTATACCAAATCTTTGAGAAACTTCACAACAATGGACAACTCAACAATAGAAAATCTTCGAGAATAGTTAATATGTTCCTTCAACTGAGAAGTGTGCCTCAATGCAGCCCGAGATCAACACGTTTACACACAATCTTTGAGACTCTAACACGAAGGATCAAGTTAAAAGACTCAATTAAACATCAAAATAACTGATCAATCATGCCTAAGGTACACCCAAAGAATTAAAAAAATCTTTATTAACAAATGACAATGAATTGATTTTAAATTTGTTTATCTCATCACAAGATGAAGGCTCTTCTTGAAATGAAATTACAAATACCACTAAACTATCATAGGGACGAGATCCTGTGTGATTTCACAAAGATTTCAAAGTAAGATTGCAATATGAATGAGTAAAACTACTTACAGACATTCTAAAACAAAGAAGACACTAATTTCTCCAAGATTGACACAAATTAATTTCAAAATTGCTTAGATTCATTAGCAGGGGAAAGCTTCTAGAGAAATCTCAGTTCTCATCAATGGCTATACATCTGCAACCAACTTAACATGATAGAAAATCTAAAAGAAGAAAATAATAGGTTATCTTGGATTGGTCTCTCAAGAAGATGGCTTTCTCAAATTTTCTCTTAAGAATTCAACCCCTTGACCATTTGCAAGAGTATTCTCATTACATTTATACATTTCACTCACTCAAATTTTCCCCAAAAAGAGATTAATATTTGAGGGACCTTTGGTTGTCACTAATTTGCCTCAAAAAGTGACATTTAACACATTCACATCCGAAAGCTACTAGGTGGACCAATTATGAACTGGTCACATTTCTTGGGCCCTCAACTAATGACTAGGATGCCATGCCACAAATTTTTGGAAATCCTTCTAGTCATTCTGATCCTATCATGTAATAAATCCCCTTTTTAATCATTTTCTAGAGGCTCTACATAACTGGATCTAACATGTAATCTTTTTCACTCTCGAGGAAACACCTTTTTCATCTTTTGTGCCTACTACCTTCATCATTTCATCTTTTTACCTCTCTTTCCTTTGTAATTCTACCTTGCATCCATCTTTTCTAGTAATTCCCATTTTTGCAAGTGTCTGAGCAATTCCAACTTTAAAATATCGACCTTAACAATCCTTGAACTCACAAATTAAGTTCTAAATCCATTCAATGGCACTTTACAGACAAAGACGACAAGGAATTTCATCAAAAAATGATGAAAAACAGTGCGTATTCACATCTCCAAGAGTCTTGGAGAAAAAATGGTAGAAAAATAGATGCAATACACAACAACCATTAATTATGCCCCTTTTCTACTTTATATTATAGTCGTCCATGTGTTTTCTTGGTGCAATCACAAAGGAGAAGTACAGGGGCAAGTTTCCAAACAAGCGCGGGCCTTCCACGTGCCCAGGGCCCAAGAAAAACACCTTTTGGCCTTTGAAAAGTCTTAGTGTAAAAACGGAGCCAGCGGAAGCCTCCATGTGTCTCAATGGCGCACTTTGAGATGGTCCCCAAAAGTAGAGACCCAAAACAAGCGCGGGCTCAGCATGTGTCTCAGTCTGGAAGAGTTGTTAAGAAAGATGAAGGATCAGCAGAAGGCGCCATACGTCAAGGTCCGCGACTATTTTCCTTGGCCGTTGAAAACATCCAAGCAAAGGCAGAGTTAGCGAAGCCTCCAAGTGTCCTCTTGGCGCTTATTCAAAATAAAAATTAGGGTCGGTCCCAAATAGGCATGCTCCTCCATGTGTCCTGGGCCTTTCAAAATTACTTTTGAAATTTTAATTATAGAGTGGAGCCGGTGAAACCTCCACATGTCTCCATGTTGCAATTGGTAAGGTGGACCTTGAGGCAGATCCTCAAATGAGCACCAGCCCTCCACGTGACCATGGTCTACCAAAACTATACCGGCCACATAATTATTTTTTCTAAGTCAGGGCAATGCAATGGAAATCTCCATGTGTCTCCCTGGTGCAACTCCAAGGTCAAACCAAAAGGAAAATTTTCAAATGAGTGCCGGCCCTCCACGTGGACAAGCTTTTAATTGAATTGGACCTTAGATTTTCAAATTTCCCAAATCCCGCATCTAACCGAGAAGGGCCACATTTCCACCGATGTTGATCTCAGTAAATTTGAATGGGAGAAATACACCCGTCAAACAAACCATAAAATGCAGGGAAAATCATCATTTGAGCCTGGAAATGAATCTTTCTTCAAGGATAGAGAATTTGGAAATGTTATAAGGCCCAAATATGATCCTCCGAGCTTCATCTAATCATGTTTCCATAAATATTTGGGACAAAAGTGATAGGGACAACAAAACGTGACTGTGGAAAATGGAAGGAAAGGAAAAACCTGAGTTTCATGCCCAAGTTATAGATTCTTTCACATGGACAGAGGAATGAAAAACAAATTCTAGACTTTTAAGTGATCTTCAACCAAGGAAGAGACTGATCATGGCAACCAAATGGAGGATAAAGCTTTTAAGCATCAAGATGGGGAGATAGATAACACGATAGAGCCCGAAACTAAAGAATTTCAAGAAAAAATGGGGCGAGACCAAATTGAGCACCAAAATTGGCTCGACTCAGGATGGGCACTCCTGTGAGTGCCACAAGAACAAATAGCAGACCAAGTTCCAAAAACAGATCATTGGGCAATGGAGTCAAAGAATAAGCTTGCAGAGCAGAGAAACCATAACCATCCTCAAAAAAATGAACCGAGAAACCAGCAAAACTAGGTCACCAAGGACCGAGAATGAGCAAAAAAACAAAAGCGAGAATGAAAACAAAGAACTCGCATACGATATACATTGAATATACCTTGATTATGAGAAATCAATCAAGGAAATGTTTCAAATTACTTCCATTAACAAGAAATTCAAGCAGTTCACCATCTATGCCTTTTAGGAAGAAGGTGTTTTCACCAATTTGAATATCAATTGAATAAGGGCCCATCCACAATGCATCAAATTTACCATGCTTTCCCTTATCTTCATGTCTGCTATCCCATAATAGCACAAGATCCCCAATGCTGAAAGCTCTTGGAGTCACCTTCTTGTCAAATAACTTCTTCAACTTTTCTCTGAACTTCACATGCCTCTGATGGGATGCCCTTCTTTCTTCATCTAACTCAATAATCTGATTGATTCAAGCATCATATGGACTAACTTCTTGATCTTCAATTTTTTTGAACAAACTGAAATGAAGACAATTGCAAATGAAGGGGTAGAAAATCTTGAGTTCCATATACCAACTCAAATGGGCTCTTACCAGTAGCTCTTTTGACAGTGATTCTATCAGCCCAAACAACAAACTTCATTTGCTCACCCCACTTCTTTTTGTTTAGCTCCAAGGTTCTTCTAATGATCTTCAACAATTTTTTAGTGTTGGACTTAGCTTGTCCATTTCCTTAGGGATTTTAGTTATAAGCATATGTCAAATTGATTCCATACTCTTTGCACATTGCCACCAAAGGTTTGGATCTAAAACTCATGGCATTATCAGCAACAATTTTAATTGGCACTCCAAATATGCATATGATTTGATTCAGCATGAAGTCCATGATAACTTGGTGTGTTTCCTTCTTGGTGAGGATTGCTTCTACCCACTTAGTGAAATAATCAGTGGCTATAAGAATCCATTTATGACTAACACTAGAAGGATCATAAATTTTGCCAATGAAATCGATTCCCCATTGCTTAAATGGGGATTCAACTAACATATGCTGCAAAGGAAGGGAGCACAGAAGCTTTCGTTCTTCAAGAAAAATGCTCGAAAATTTCACATTTCCTAACCAATAGAGTTGTATCCTTCAACAGAGTTGGCCACCAATAACCAATCCTCAAGATTTAATGTGTCGTAACTTTTCCAACAAAATATGCCCCACAAAATCTTCCATGGATATCAACAATTACCTTTGGGGCTTCATCCTCAATGATGCATCTTAAGGGCACTCCCTCCGGAGTTCTTCCAAGCTAACCCAAAATTAGTAATGGCATATTTTTGAGAGGATAACTTAAGATCTCTTTTCTGATTTTTACTCAAATTTCCGGTTGACATAGATGTATGAGATAAAACATTATATCCTTGTACCATTCAGAACTTACCAACTTTTGCAGGACATCCACCCTTTCTCCTTATACTTCATTCACCTCAATAGTTTGCAAGTTTATCTCAGCTATAAGCTTAGCTTGGCCCAAACCTCTTACCAATTTTTTGGTTTGGATATCCATGTCATATACCTATTACTTGTTTACCCATCTGCATCTTTTCCTTGAGACCTCTGTATCGATAAGATGTCTTTCACCATGGTTTGGGAACATAAGAAAAAACTTTAAAGATCAAGATGTAGGGTCTGAACTCCTTTGTTGCTTTAACCAAGAAAAATTATTGCTTCTCTATCATGGTTTACTTCAACTCATCTCCTTACAAAGCCTTACTAAGAAAGGCAATTGGTCTCTCGACATGTTCATCATCCTTCAACAAAAAACAGATGTAATGGTGTTTTCAAGCAAAAGAAAAAACTTGAAAAGGATTCTTGTAATTTAGAGCTTTGAAAATAGGGGCATGCTTTAGTGCTTCTTTGATCCCATTGAAATCTTGAATGGAGGCTTCTTCCCATTTTATAACTTGGTCCTTTGTCAGCATACTAGTAATGGCGATGGTAAGCTCAAAGCAAAGTTAGACACAAATCTTCTCATAACATTTATTTGTCCAAATAAGGATTGAACTCCCTTCTTAGTTCTTAGAATTGGAACCTTGTAGATGGCTTCCACTCTCTCGAGATCAATCATGACCCCTTCTTTTGATACAATGTGACCAAGTAGATTTTCCTTTTGCACTCCAAAGTGGCACTTCTTGGGATTCAATGATATGTCATACTCTCTATAGCTTAAGAGCATTCTCTCCAAGTGTTGCAAGTGATCATTTATTTTTCTAGAAAACACGGTTACATCATCTTGATCAACAACAATAAATTCATTAATATAACCAAAAAATGCTACATCCATTTCTCTTTGGAAATTTACTCTAACATTCATTAAGCCAAAAGGCATCCTAACATAGAGATAAGTTCCCCAAGGAGTGGTAAAGGAAGTCTTTATTCTTTTTGACTCCTTCACAACAACTTAATTATAGCCAGAGAAACCATCCACAGTAGATATCAATTGAGAACCGATTACCATTGTAGCATATTCTCCATGTTTGGAAGAGGGTAATTATCTTCCAATGATGGTTTATTCAGATACACCGAAGGCTATGCATAAACTTATATCACCATTTTTTTTTCGACAGGCACTAGGTTTGCAGCCCAATATGAGTACCTTGTGGGCTGAATGATTCCTCCACCCCTCAACTTCTTCAGTTCTTCTTGCATCTTTAAAGAAAGAAGAAGAATGATGGGCCTCTATTTTTCCTAAAAGGCTTGGCATTAGATTCAAGAGGAATTTCATGTTGGAATAAATCTTCCCTATATGCCTTCACCTCAGAGTAAGACCAAGCTAGGCAGTCTTGGTATTTCTTTAGGAATTAAACATAGGAATACTTCTCTTCCTTGTTGAGATTGCTTCCTAACCAGATTTTACATGGCTTTTCCTTTGTGCCTAGGTCATTCTCTTCCACATCTCTTGAAACTGACATACTCCTTTTAATAATGCAATCATCATTATTAAATTTTGACTCAAGTGCCTCCAAACCTCTGGGAATCATGTTTGTCTTTAGTTGGATTATGTCTTTGCCAAATAAAGTTTCATTTCCTTCAGTAACACACACCATTGGTTCCCAATCTATATTTTGGTCAAAAAACTTGCCTTGGTTCTACAAAAACTGTTTCACCTAGGCATCATCATCAAACACTTTCCAATTTTTAATGTTATTAGGGACATATGGACTTGTTAGTATTTCAACATCATACTCACAAAATGGAGACATTGTACAATTCCCAAATCTAGATCCTAGCACTTGCTAACTGCGGAACAACATTAAACTTTCTATCATGGTGCACAATATTAAAAGAGTCAAACATTTAAATCAAATCCCATACTGCATGCTTGTATTGTTTCATTCTCGATTTTTAGTAGCATACATTTTTCTAATTTGCTTGACAATTAGTTCTGAATCCCCTTTGACAATTATATCCTTTATACCATATTTCCATGCAATTCTCAAGCCTAATAACAATGCTTTATATTCAGCAATGTTGTTAGTGCATTCAAAGTTAAGTTTAAAAGAAAAGGCAAACTCTTCTTGGCACCGGAGAAATCGAACAATGCCAACACCATTTCAAAACTTGGCACAAGCTCCATCGAATAACAAGGTCCAAGGTAAACCTATTTTTTAATACTTTTACATTGATCAATCTTATGCTCTTTGCCATTAGCAAACCCAACAAATTTATCAGCATCTACATCAGCATACAACACTTTATAATAAGCATAATTGGGATCTTAAATGAGGTGCGACATCTTCTTTTCTCCATATAGCTTTACAAGGCTACGTTCAGTTGGAATGGTGGAAAAGACATATCCATCTAAATACTTCCATCTACAATTGCAACCCACTTTCTTGATAACACCATACCCCATTTGGCGGGAAATCAACAATAACAACATCAAGTTTCAAGTTCTTACTCGGATAAGCTACAAGTTGTACCACCAAACCTTTTACACACCCTACAACTGGCACCTTTCTAGAATCCATTGCAATACACTTTCCATAAGCTGTTGTCACTTTAATGTTCAATTCATTAATGACTTCTAGAGGCATAACATTACATGATGCTTCAGAATAAAACATATAATTATTCAGTATTCCATCCTTAATAATCAGTGTTGTAAAAATTGGATCAACATTTAATTGAGACTCAACCAAAGATGTTCCTAAGTAAACTTCAAGTGGTTCACCTATCTCCTCTAATGTTAGTGGTTTTCCTAGGTCTATAATGGTTGGAGAAGGAGTGTTTACATTATTTATATTTTTTCCTTGGGCACTCCTATCTTCTTCCAATCCCAAATACTCAAAAGTCCTCTTCTTATGCTCAAGAATCCTAAGTAGTTCAACAATTGGGACATAAATCTTGATCTAACTCAAGACTTGGGCAATGTCATAAGGAATGTATTTGGGAAAAACAACATTTGGAGAAATATTGACAAACTCATCGAGATGGCACAAGATTTTTCACATTTTGGGCATGGGTGGGAACACCATTTCTACTTGAGACAACAAGGCCTTTTCCAGATGCATCTTTCTTTGGAGTTTCTTTTGGGACATTGGTTAGGACTAGGGTTTTTGGTTTGGCTTGAGGCCCTGCCCCTTTGAAAACTTTACTTCTTATGTTATACTCTTTTCTTGGGCAACAACAACATTCATTAACAACTTTCTATCCTCTTCTGATGGGATTCCTCCATCGTACTTCTTAATCATTAGAGATCTTAGGTACTCAAAATCATTATTAGGAAGTTCAAATGCTTGTACCATATCTATTTATAAAGCATGAGAGGGAGGAAGAAGAGGTACCCAGTGAATGCAGTCCCAAAACTTGCAACATTTCTTGTACTTATTACCTCTATTGAAGTTGTTCCTTCTTTGTGAGCTTGTAGAAGTCCACCATACATGCATCATCATTAGTGTTGTCATCATCATCAACTTGTTCAACTTGCTGATCTACTTCACATGGCGTGTGTGGTAAGAAACATTTTCACACCAATCAATTTGATTTGTCTCTTCAACAATAGCAACTATAGCATTTAGAGGATCACACACTACTCTATTTTCCCTAGCTTGGGGTTATCTAGCTCACATGGGTCCTTTACCTCTGTCATCAAACCTATGATCATTTCTAGGATGATTTGTAAATCTTTCTTGTCTTTGTTGCCTTTGTTGACCTTGAAAACCTTGTCCAATTCCTTTCTCTACCTAGCCACTTGTAAGAGATTCCTTTGACACCCACTGCCAAAGTCTTTACAACTTCCTCAAGATCCACAACCTTACTTGATTGAGGCTTTTCGGGTTGATCAGGTTTAACACCCTCACTCTTAGGAGGTTTTCCAACCGCTTTAATGTTGTTCACAATTTACGGAGCCATGGTAAAGGATTGCCTCAAATTTCCAAGGTTCTTATCCCTCAAATATTAAGCAACTTTCTTATCAAATGCATCTAAATTATTTATCAGAAATGATTCATCACATGGCCTCAAATTAATAGGAAGTCTTATCAATGTTTTGTTAAATCTTGTATTGAAATCATGCACTGATTCATTAGGATTCTTTTTATATTTTCAAACTCTAATAAAATAAACCTAGGGTTTATTTTATCACCATACTACATTCTAAAAGAATTCTTCATCTCTGTCCAGGAGTCAATGGAATTATCTGGAAAATATTTATACCAGTCCCTTGCATATTCTTCTAGAGTATGGATAAACAATTTAATATATACATCCTCAAATTCTATTTCAATGTCCTCCATCATATTGACAAAGAGATTCTAGTGTTTATCACTAGTGATTGCATTATTTCCTTGAAACTTGGGAAATATGTTTATTACATCTTGGGCACAACATTTGGATAGCCATCCATACCTCTAAAATTTATGAGACCAAAAGTATTAACAACAAATGGAGGTTTGGGTGGAGGTTGAACCATGTTATTTTGAGGAGGTGATCTTACAGGAGAAATAGAATGATGAGGAGTGAGGGGTCTGTGTGGTACAGGGATGTAATTATCATAGCGAATGCCCTCTAAAGGCTATGTTTCTTGGAAAATTCTATCGGATTTCAAAAATTAAGGGACAAAATGAGATGCAAATCTTTCAAATATAAAATAAGGACCCTCTCTAGATGGAGAATTTAATTCAACAAAGAGACTACCTAATTCAGAAGCACTTGAGGAAGTATTGCAATCTTCAATCATAGGCTGATTAGTTTCACCAATGGAGATCTATTTTCTTGATGCTTGGTCTCCAAAACCTTCCAAATTCTTCTTCCTTCTGAATTAGACTTTCCCGTGTCTTGAAACAACCTTCTACTAGGGTCCCCGGTGAAGATACTTCTTCTTCCTTCCAACCTTGCAGATATTAATGACAAATCTTACTTGATATATATTAAGACACTAGCATTTATAAAGAATTTAAATAGTACAAAGTTGCCACTAAGGATTTTCACCTTAGTTTGTGTAAATGCACTATGAAAGACCTATCAAATGTTTTTCAATACTAGATTCATGCAAAACTTACAAGATCTACTCTTATTTTACCCAAATTTATCAATGATGATACAAACTTTAGTGCAATAACTATATAAGCTGGAAATATTACACTTAAAACTCACAACTTTGAACAATTCTTATAGATATGAATAGATAATGATGTTTCAAAAATGTATTTGCACTTTAAAATTTGTAAAAAGCATTACTAGGGTCTATACGTGTACACCTTTGTTCAAATACTTCAAAGAGTCCCCGAAATAGTGCCACAAGTGTTGTTGACGGGCCAAATGGATATGAATTGGAAACAAATCAACAAATCATCCCCGTTAATGTAAATTAGGTCCCTGGAAATGGATCCACGAGTGTTGGTATCTAAGTTTGTTCTCCCTTTCAATCCAAGCAACAACATAGATTAGACATGGAGCTTAGAGACAAATAGATCATAGTGTGTGTCATTTTATGGCTAGGGATGAGATCAAACTGGCCCTTTGTCACTTAGATTTGTGGAGAGATTAATATCACCTTCAAGAGGATTTCACCTTTCCTCACTACTTTAGGCCATGCCTTTCGACCAAGACGAGAGGACCCTTAGTGTACTCTCTGTTTGATGAAGGAGATGGAGATATCCCTCTTTTGCGCAAATTTTATGAAGAAAACCTTGAGAAAATACGGTCCATACTCCATAATTTAACTCTTAAGAGTTGTCACTTCTAAAAGGTGGAGATACTTTCAACACAAGGCTATGGTTAATGAGGACATTAATAAATCTGATTGTTCTACATATTTTAGTAAATAGATTTTGTTCCTTTGTGGGTATACGGGGAAAACAGGGGTAGTTTAGGATGGATTCATGGTTTTTAATGATTTTGGTGGGAGATTAAGCGATAAAGTTGATTATACCATATCTCGAGAAACTTCACAACATTGGACAACTCAACAACAAAAAGATTTAGAATAGTTAATATGTTCCTTTAACTAGAAGGTGTGCTTCAATGGAGGCCCGAGATCAACATGTTTCCACACAATATTTGAGACTCTAACATGAAGGATCAAGTTAAAAACTCAATTAAAAATCAAAACCTCTAATCAATCATGCCTAAGAAACACCCAAATAATTACAAACAATATTTATCAACAAATGACAGTGAATTGATTTTAAATTTGTTTATCTCATCACAAGATGAAGGCTCTTCTTGAAATGAAAATTACAAATACCATTAAACTATCATAAGGATGAGATCCTGTGTAATTTCACAAATATTTTGAAGTAAGATTGCAATAGGAATGAGTAAAACTACTTGCAGACATTCTAAAATAAAGCAAACATTAATTGCTCAAAGATTGAGACAAATTAATTTCAAAATAGCTTAGATTTAACAACAGGGGAAATCTTCCAGAGCAATCTCAGTGCTTGTCAATGGCCATACATCTGCAACCAACTTTACATGATAGAAAATATAACAAAATAAAATAATAGGTTATCTCATATTGGTCTCTCAGGAAGACGAATTTCTTAAATTTTCTCTTAAGAATTCAACCCCTCGACCATTTTCAAGAGTATTCTCATTCCAATTATACATTTCACTCACTCAAATTTTCCCCCCAAAAGAGAAGAATATTTGAGGGACCTTTACTTGTTACCAATTTTCCTCGTAGAAGTGACATTTATAAAATTCACATCCGAAAGCTGCCGGCGAACCAATTGTGAACCCGATCACATTTCTTAGGCCCTCGACTAAAGACTAGAATGCCATGCCATAACTTTTTGGAAATCCTTCTAATCATTTTGATCCTATCATGCAAGAAATCCCCTTTTGAATCATTTTTGGAGGCTCTACACAACTGGATGTGACAGTAATTTTTTTTTCTCTCCGTGCAACACCTTTTTCATCTTTTGCACTGCCGCTTTGCCTTGACTTTTCATCTTTTCCCTCTCTTTCCTCTCGCAATTGTGCTCCACATCCATCTTTTCTAGTAATTGCCATTTTTGCAAGTGCCTGAGCAATTCCTACTTCAAAATATCGACTTTAACAATCCTTGGACTCATAAATTAAGTTTTGAATCCATTCAAAATCACTTTACTGATTAAAGACGACAAGGAATTTCATCAAAAAATGATGAAAAACAATGCGTATTCGCATCTCCAAGGTCTTGGAGAAAAAATAAAGGAAAAATAGATGCAATGCACAACAACCATTGATTTTACCCCTTTTCTACTTTATATTATAACTGTCCACACATTTCTTTGGTGAAACCACAAAGGAGAAGTACATGGGAAATTTTCCAAACAAGTGCGGGCCTTCCACGTTCCCTAGGCCCAAGAAAAATGCCTTTTAGCCTTTGAAAAGTCTCAGTGTAAAAACAGAGCCGCAGAAATCCTTCACATGTCTCAATGGGACACTTTTAGATGGTCCCCAAAAGTAGAGACCCCAATCAAGTGTGGGCTCAGCACGTGTCTCTATCCAGCAAAGTTGTTAAGAAAGTTGAAGGATCAGTAGAAGGTGCCATGTGTCTAGGGTCCGAGACAATTTTCCTTGGCCATTGAAAATTCCAAGCAAAGGCTAGAGTGAGCGAAGCCTCCAAGTGTCCTCCTGGCACTTCTTCAAAATAAAACTTAGGGGCTGGTTCGCAAACAAGCGCGGTCCCTCCACATGTCCCATGCCTTTCAAAATTACTTTGGAAAGTTTAAGTATAGAGTGGAGCTGGTAGAATCCTCCGATGTCTCCCTGTTACAATCGTTAAGGTGGGACCCTGAGGTAGATCATCAAATGAGCACCATCCCTCCACATGTCCATGGTCTACCAAAACTGTACCGGATGCATAAAATATTTTTCTATGTCTAGGCAAGGCATTGACAATCTCCACGTGTCTCCCTAGCTCAACTTGAAGGTCAAACCAAAAGGCGAATTTTTAAATGAGCGTCGGCCCTCCACATGGACAAGCTTTGAATTAAATCGGGCCTTAGAATTTTCAAAGTGCCCCACTGAGATGTATCCAACCAGAAAGGGCCGCATTTCCACTGATGCTGAGATGTAAATTTGACAAGGAAAAATACACCCATCAAACTATAAAATGCATGGAAAATCATCATTTGAGCTTGGAAATGAATCTTTCTTCAAGGAAAAGATTTGGAAATTTTATAAGGCCCAAATATGATCCTCTGAGCTTCATCCAATTACATTTCCATAGATATTAAGAACAAAATGTGACCGTAAAAAATAGAAGGAAAGGAAAAACTGGAGTTTTACGCCGAAGTTCTGATTCTTTCACATGGACAGAGAGGAATGAAAAACAAATTCAGGACTTGTAAGTGATCCTTGACCGAGAAGGGACTGATTATTTCAATCAAATGGAGGAAAGAGCTTATATGCATTAATACGAGGAGATAGAAAACACGACAAAGCCCGCAAAACTAAAGATTTTCAAGGACAAATGGGGCGAGACCAAATTGAGCACCAACACCATACACATGTCGATAACGATCACCAAAAGGTAAACCTTATTCAAAGGATACCAAAAAACTTTGTGTAATAATGGGCCTAAATGGGGTCAATAATCCTATGAAGAAAAAGTATGCACACACCAAAGGTGGTCCCCATAATGGGAAAATTTGGAGGTTGAATAAAGTATATTTGCAAGAGATAGTTGTTGACAATTTTTGCACTTGTGCAAAAATGGGAAAATCAATACTTTGTTACGATGGATAGCATTGGTGAAGTATACCTAAGATAGGGGAGTTTCTTTTAGAAAATATTGTTACTATTGAATTAAACAATGCTTACATAAACTCTACAATTATGTGTGTCTGTCACAAAATATAATAGATCACATAGTCTATAATTTCATGACTATCTTCAGCAAAAGAACACAAATCCCCAAAGGATAGCTATGTTGCCTTGATGAAGACATCTAATTACAAATAGATGAAATGCTAAGTTTTGGAACAACAAACATAATTACATATTGCAGAAATCAGAGTTCATTACTAGGTGTTACAGGTATTCTTTAATGTTCTTTCCTTCATGATTAAGACATTCAATTATATTACTGAGTTGTTTAGTTCATCATACAATCCATACGAAAAATGAAATGTAGAAAGAAATACAAAACTCATTTTCAGAATTCAATGTTTTATTCATAAGGAATTTCAAATGTTCCCAAAAAATCCGTGGGATGTAACGAGAAGTAAAGTATAGATACTTTGAAATAAGAGATACACATGCATGAAATAAAAAGTAGAGGAGTATGAGTGAACCCATCATTACCTTGGGTCTTATGCTTCAGTTGATGCATCCTCATCTTCAACTTTTTCCCTCTTCATCTTCATTGTTGAGAGCACTATACCCGGAAAGAAGAAAAAGGAATATTATCAGTTAAGATCTTAGGGTTAATCCATATTCCTATACTATCCTAATTCATGCATATGGATCTCTTAACAACAGGAGATATAAATTACTTGAAGATCAAAACTGCATACATGATTTGCTCACTCAGAAAGAAGGAGAAAGAAGAAAAGAAAACCATGGACATAAGAGAGGCCAAAAAGCCTAAATATTTTCTAACTGTTTTCTCAAGTGTGCAGGTACAGATTGTAGAATCAAGAAGCAATAAAGAAGTCTGAATACCCATGCCAAAGGAGTGATACCCAAATTTGGGTTGTAATATTTCAAGCCATAATTTGAAAAAAATATGTGCATATACAGATTTTGGAAAAAAAAATTCAAGCAGGACAATTAAAAGTTCATATACATATTTATTTCAATACAACTCAGAGGAACGAACAAAGTTACAGATCTTGGTTTTAATCGAAAGACCCATTAATGGGTACTAAAATTAGAGTACGGATCAAGAACTCACTGATTAAAATTGAAGTAGAGAAAACCAAAGATCGAATTTAGAGCTAAAAGGAGAACCCAGGACGAGTTTCAACTCAGAGATCAATGTTGTTCCATAAATCACATTAAAAATGCAAAGGAAAAATGAGTATCAATGTTTCAAAGATGAAATAGCAGAGAAAAAGTAAAAGGGCGAGCTCAATACTGATCAAAATGAGAAATATATAGCTAGGAGATTTAATTAAAAAAATAGGAAGCCGCTACCATCTTGTTCAAAATAATGATGATACATAAAAGAACTAAGCTCACAAACCTCAACAATGGTGGCCATAAAATCTTCGCAGAGCTTCACAAGATAGATCTTTTGAAGAAAATCCAAACTCAAAGAAACACAACTGGTCAAATTGACCAAATCTTATAGTATAAGCCAACCCAGAACTCAAAGTGATCAAAATTGTGGCTATTAAATAACAGATAGTTGAAAAGCCGAGCTCAACAGAACAAATCTATAGATGCAGATAAACTGAGCTCAAAAGATCATCTCCAATGGCCGCCATCAAGGGAAAAAACATTTTGCAAAGTTCCTTTAGCTCGAGATAGAGCTCGAGAATGAAAATATGAAAGACTTAGGGTTTCAAGTGTTTTATTCATCAAACTAAAGTAACTTAACTCATTGGGTGAGTTGGAGATCAACATCCACGAATCAAAAGTATAGAGATCAATGCTTAGAATTGATCACCAAAATCGATGTGGAGGGGTGGGCCCTTTTTGTGTTTTGAGGCATTTTGGCAAAGGGCATAAAGTTATAAAATGACTCGCGGCCACACTCATGTCAAACAAAAATTCAATTGTTGAGCCACATCAAAAGATTCAAAGCAGAGCATCGGGGCCTTTTGAGATTTTGAGCTTTATTTCCAAAAGGGATTAAAGTTGTAAAATGACTCGTGGCCCCGCTCATGTCAAAGGAAAAGTCAAATGTTGAGCCCGCATCAAAAGAGTCAAAGCGGAGCGTCGAAGCCTTTTGAGATTTTGAGCATTACTTCTAAAAGGGATTAAAGTCGTAAAATTACCCACGGCCCCGCTCATGTGAAAGGAAAATGTTAAATGTTGAGCCTGCATCAAAAGAGTTAAAGCGAGAGAAGTGGATCGTCATAATTTTTTTCCTTTGAAACTTTTAAGCTTTTTGAAAAAGGAGTAAAGTTTAAAAATTTCCCACGACTCCACTGAAGCATCGAAGTCAATCATATTGAATTAAGTCAAAAGTGGATTGTCGGGTCAATTTGAAAATTTGAGCCCTTTTTCGAAAAGGAGAAAAGTGAGAGGTGGAGAAGCGGATCGTCAGGATCCTCTAAGAATTTGAGCCCTTTTTTGAAAAAGGGAGAAAAGTGATAAAATTGCCCGCGACTCTGCCCACGCCATCAAAAGCCCAATGTGGAAAGGTGGGCCACCACTTTTTTTATTTTGAAACTTTGAACCTTTGTTTTAGAAAAAGAGGATAAAGTTGAACGTGACCCCACTGGCACCAGATAAAGACACGTGTTAGGCCCAAATTAAAAGCAAAAGGGCGGGTTGAATGTTTAAAAATGCACAATCTCTATCGAAACATAAAAGAAAGTTTTCCAGGCCCGTTTTCAATTCAAATCTGTCTTACATGGACAATTTTTTTCAAAATGATGAAAGATAGATTTCTTTACAGAAACCTTTAGTCAAGCTTGAATAGTCAATAATGCCGACCAGGGGAAAATTTAGCAGAGATTTGCTAGCTTGAATGGAGCTCAACAATGTAAATACCAAAAATGATTAAGTTTGCAACACTTTTACACATTAATTTAAGTCTTGAGTTCACCAGATTCAACCATGGTTAGAAACTACTAATTTTATCACTATAAATGGATAAGGTCGCATACCTTCAGCAAAAGGACAGATCAAAAAGAAGACAAAATATGTATGCACAAAGAAGAAGACTTGCTCATCAAGAAAAACTTATTTTTAGCAAATTATCACTCATGCTTTTCTTAAAAATAGAACAGTCACTGCAGATTGACTGAGTTGTAACCAATGGCTGTTAATGCCTCTTTGTATTTGCATGTTCTATTTTTATTCCTTTATTTATTAATAGATGAAGGATAAAAATAGGATGCATGGGCGAGTACAATTCTAGCCTATTTTTAGGAAGGGTGGGAAATAATTTTGCTATATATTGTGTGCTTTGGAAAAGCACAAGAAGAGGACTTTTAGATACAGGAGTGCTGAAGCAATTTTCTGCCAGTTTTGCCCTTTGAATGTGAAGTATTTTCTGCCTTTCCAATTATTTGCAGTCTTGTGTATGTTTCCATTAATCTTGTGAATTTGAATTCCCTAATTAATCATCTTACCCTATTGTTGCAAATTCAGTAATTTCTACATGATATTAATGTGTATGTGTAACTTAGCAGTATTGTTGTGATTTTATCCCTTAATACATCAAAGTGTTTACCCTTAATTATCTTCAGAAAACTGTTGGCTCGTGCATCAAAAATCCTTTCCATATCAATTGTGCATGTACTCAGTCAAAGACCTCATACAATTTTGGTGTATCACCTCAGTTTTTAATTTCATTTTACAGTCATCTTTTACCCTTAAACCCCTAGAAAATCAGTTTAGGATACATCAATAAGGAACCGGCCTTGATACTAGAGACTCACCTCAAAATAGGTATACCTAAAGACCTAAGGTGTTTCCATTATATCTATGAAAGAGAGAGAGATCCATTTTGAAATCTTAGAACACCTACAACCATCTCTCTACAGGGTGCACATTTGAGAGATAATTTTTTTGGAACGCTCGATGGGACAACGAATTAGATCTGCGCATGCAATTCTGAGATATTCACAACAGATTTATAGTAGATAAAAGTTAATTTTGGGATAACAAGTTGCAGCAATTTATTCTAAAGATTTAAAGATCTATTTAATGACTCCGTAAAGCTGATTTTAGACCAGTATTGCAACATGTTTCATGCCTAAAGTGACTACAAGATCATCGGTAAGAGGAATTCCTCATGATTTTGTTTCTTTACCTTTGAATTCTGAAGGAGAAGAGTTGGTAATACTTTACCTTATAATAGGCCTAGTTTTAATAACCCTCCTCCTAATATTCCTTCACCACGTATCAATTTCTCTATTCAGATCCCATTCTTTCAAATGACTATTCAACCACCTAGGAATTTTGTGACCTTTACTAATGGCAACCCATTAGTAATCCTAGTTTACCATGACATCCCTAATGCTGCCATGAAAATTTTGCCATCATTCATTGGTGAAAATCAGTTACACCTATAGAGCACATTAAAGATGTTGCAGCCTTATGTGTAGTTCATAATATTACCCATGAAGATGTGGCTTTGAGACTTTTAGTTGCATCCTTTAAAGGACAAGCCTTGCAATGGTATAGAAATCTAGAGATTGGAAGCATAAGAACTTGGGATGATTTAGGTGAAAAATTGCTGAAATAGTTCCAAGATAATTC
The DNA here is from genome assembly GCA_018340775.1 of Taxus wallichiana var. yunnanensis. Classification (NCBI taxonomy): domain Eukaryota; kingdom Viridiplantae; phylum Streptophyta; class Pinopsida; order Cupressales; family Taxaceae; genus Taxus; species Taxus wallichiana. Next base: position 548,564,923 of record CM031236.1, read on the forward strand.
AGATCATTTGTCCCTCATAGAACAACTGTCTACTATTAAAAGATCTCCTCATGAATTTATGTCTAGTTTCAACATTTGTTTTTCTAGAACTTGGGAAAGAATCCCAACAAGTGTTAAGCCTCAAGCTAACCATGCTTTCCTTTATTATCTAAGAGATTTAAACAATGATATTTCAACTATGATTCAGTCTATGGGAGGTAATACTCTTCTAGATGCTTATGACATTGCTATAAAATCTGAAAAAACCTTATTCAAGATGGAAAATTAGCACCAAGGCCTTCAATGCATTTTTGGGTAGATCTAGCACCTATCCCACAACCTATCACCATTGTGGAACCTGCTATTGCAACCCATCAAATGATGTGTTAAAATTTTTGCAGAATTTTGGAAACAAGCTGACTTCAATTGACAATAAAGTTTCATTACCTAGCAGACCTTATCAAGCTCCTTATTAGAAAAATTAGCAAAACTAGAAAAATAGGTAGCCTTACCAGCAGAATCAAAATTATAGGCAGCCTTATCCTCAAAGGCAGTTTCATCCAAAGGCTCCTACTTCATCTAACACTTTAGTCCCAATTAATATGGCTACTGAAGAGTGGTGTAAACCTTGTAATCAACCTCATTCAGCTACAAGTTTCCCAAATGATTTTCTGAACATAAGTATTGTTGCACAACCTCAATCTAAAACATTATTCATGCCTCAAATGGAGGTTGGGAAGCAAGAAAGTCATGTTCAGAAAGCACCTAAACAGAACTTAGTCAATTTTAGTGAGGATGATTTCATTGTAGCTACTATTAGGGCTCAAGAAAATGTCTGTAGAGATCAAAAAACAATAGAATAGGCCTATTCTACCTACTATCACTGATAAAACAGCAATTATAAGCCCAAAACTAGCTAACAATGCATTTGTTTCTAAAAAAACAATAGGTATTATAGCTGGTAAAGAACAACAAAAATAGCTATAGCATGATCCAAGAAAGTTATTTATACCTCAGATATCAAAAGCAGCTGAAGCAGAATCAGTTTTCGTAAAATCCTATAATAAAACAATAGAATCTGTCTCTAAAATTGTTGCTTCTTTTAACATTGTTGATATAATGAAAAATCATAACATTAACATCTCAATGTGGGATGCTCTAAGTATTCCAGACAGAAAAATCTACTTTCTCATGAACTAGATAAGTGCAGATTTCTTCTAAAACAATACAGAAGGAAGTCTAGAAAGAAAACATGGTCCTTGAAACAATGGTACAAGACTGCATGAAAGAATTTAAATGGATGGTTCACAAATTCTTAAATGATCATGACATCAAGAAGCCACCACCATTTTATCTATTACTAATTATTGGAGAACATCTTGTTCATAACTGTATGGTGGATAACTGTGCAAGTAGTAGAGTTATGCTAAAAGTAATTACAAAAAAATTGGAGTCTCATAGTATGAACCTATAGAAAAGAATTTTACATTTGGATGGGCTGTAACCAATACGGTTGGTGTCATTAAAAATCTAGAGGTAACATTGCATGCTTTACCAAATGTTTCCATTGTGCAAGATATAACTATTGTAGATTTACCTCCTTACTTTTCTATATGCTTATCTAGAGATTTGATAGCAAATATATGATGTTATCTCTCTTGATTGGTCATTCTTATTTTTCAATACACGTTATGGGACAAAGGTTACTATCAATTCAGAACCATTGGCGAGATTTCACATTGAGCATCATGCTTCTAATGTAGTAACTAATTATGCACCTTAGACTAGTCTAATTTTGATAATATTGCTTATGTTTCACATTAGATGGTGTTTCTAACCTTTTTATGGATGAAAAGACACATGAATAACACACTCATGATCCTTTCAAAAAGTTGAAGAGCATCTATTTGGCGTGTATTTCTTGCATGAAGAAATTACACCAATTCCCTTGTTGTCCAAAGCAAAAAATGCAACAGAAGGGATTTGGAAGCTTCATTTCAATGGAGATAAAAACAAGAAAGGACAAGGATCAGCTTTGATGATCACTTCCCCAACAAATGAAAGGTATTTATTAGCTTTGAGTCTCTAATTTTCATGCACTTACAATGTAGCTGAATACAAATCATTAATTCATGGCTTACTTTGGCTCGGAAGAGAGGTATTAGCATGCTACGAGACTTTTGGTGATTCTCGAATTGGTTATCAATCAAGTAAGAAATTTTAATGTTTGTAAGAATCCATTAATGAAGTCTTACAGACATAGAGTTTCAGACTTAATGGAATATTTTGAAGCTATTAACATCCAATCCATTCCTAGAATAGAAAATAAGCATGCAAATAGACTTGCAGCAATTGGTGCCAATTTTGAAGTGCTAGAACAAATTGAAAATAGCAAAAATTAGCCTCATATAAAGCTAATTGTTAGGCCTTCGATACCTGATAATGACTTGAATTGGCAGGTTTTTGAAAGTGATGATCAAATCTATAGGTTTTTGCAGCAAGAAGCTGAATTTTCTATAGTAAATCAAGATAAATTACAACACTTATATGGTGACCAGATTGTTTAATTAAAGACAAATAAACTACCTCGAGGTTTGGTCACATTAGAAGACATCTTTAGCACTGATGATCAGTTAAGGAAGGTCAAGACTAAGATGTCAACACATGCTGATAACTATGAAGAAATCTCAGTTGATGAAGGGAAAAATTTGTTTCTCGGAAAGGTATGTTCTTTAGCTGAAAAACATTCTTTTATTAATCTTTGCAAGGAATTCAAAGATGTTTTCGCTTGGAAATACCAAGACTTGAAAGGGTTTGATCCTAGTTTAGCACAACATACTATTGAATTGCAGCCAAATTCCAAGCCAATTAGGCAAAAACAGAGGCCTGTAAATCCCAAAATAGAGCCTCTAATGAGGAAAGAGTTATCTAAGTTGATTGAATCAGGTATTATCTTTCCAGTTAAGCATTCAAGTTGGGTAGCCAATCTTGTTCCTGTTAGGAAGAAAAATGGAGAAATCAGATTATGTGTGGATTTTAGAGATCTTAATAAAGCTTCATTAAAAGATCACTACCCACTTCCAAATATGGATCAGATTTTGAGAATAGTTTCTGGTTCAGATAGACTATCTCTTCTAGATGGTTATAGTGGATACAATCAGATTTTAGTTTGAGAAGAAGATAGGTACAAAACAACTTTTACCACCAAGTGGGGTACTTATGCTTACAAAAGAATGCCTTTTGGCCTTTCAAATGCTGGTGTAATGTTTCAACATGTAATGGACATGGCTTTTTGCAACTTGTTAAATAAATGCATCCTTGTTTATTTAGATGATGTTATTGTATTCTCAAATAATTCTAAAGAACATCTAATACACCTAAGGCAGACTTTTCAATTATGTAGACAATTTGGGATATCTTTGAATCCACTAAAATCTATCTTTTCGACATCAAAGCAAATTGCTTGGTCATATTTTTTCTAAGTAAGGTTCAGAATTGATCTTTTTAGAATCGATGCCACATCATAGCTATCATTTCCTCATCATAAGAAGGCATTACAAAGTTTTCTTAGAAAAATCAACTTTGTTAGAAGATTTGTTCTAGATTTTGTAGCATTGCTTAAACCATTGATAGCTATGTTAAAGAAAGAGAAGACTTTCTCTTGGACCAATGAAGGGCGATAAGGGTATGCATCAATATGTCATGGTTCATCTCGAAAACCGAAACCTGAACTTGCTCAAGAAGTCCAAGAATCAAGATGGATGATTGATTTAGTTAACTATTTACAACATGGTATTTATCTGGAGGGTATGGACAAAAATAAATGAAGGTATTTTAGATTACAAGTTATACCCTATGTTTTCATTGATGGTGTATTATTCAAAATGGATATAAATGGAATCTTGTTGCGATGTGTTGACTATGACAAAATTCAGCAATTATTATCAGAATTCCATGAAGGACATTCGGAGGTCATTTTTCAAAGACGTACCACAGCCTTAAAAATTATGAAAGTTGGTTACTATTGGCCCAACATATTCAAGGACTGTTTTGAATGGATCAGAAAGTGTAAGAAATGTGCTTTCTTTGTTGGAAAAAAACATTTAGCTTCGCTTCCCTTACACCCTATTTAAGTTGATCAGCCTTTTATGCAGTGGGGTCTTGATTTTATTGGCATAATAAACTCTCCTTTGTTCAAGGAAACAAGTGGATTTTGACTACTACAGATTACTTTGCACGCTAGACTCGAAGCAATAACCTTGAAATATGCTAATGAAACTTTAATACTATCCTTTTATGAAGGTATAGTTTCCAAATTTGGTGTTTCATCGACTATCATATCGATAATTCTTTAGCATTTCTTGGTACAAAGGTAATATATTAGGCATTAATCATGGAATTTATCTAAGTTCTTCATCTAATTATTATCCACAAGGTAATGGGTTAGCTGAAAATAATAACAAGAACCTCTTAAGGATCATTAGAAGAACACTCAAAGATTACCAAAGAGCTTAGCATCCAATGTTGAATTCAACACTTTGGGCTGATAGAGTTACTCCTAAAAGATTAGTTGCCAATTTACCATACAAGCTTGTTTACGTAAGAGAAGCAAGTATTCCTATTTTAATTGAGTTACCCACATTATATTTGTTGAATCAAATGGATCTGCTTGAGAATGACCATTGCAAGTTTGTTATGTAGAATTAATGGAGTTATGCGAGCTAAGAGATCAAGCTCATTTAGATATAGAAAATAATCATAAACAAATGAAGAAGACTTTTGATAAGAAATCCAAATTTAGAATCTTCAATGAAGGAGATATTGTGTTAAAGTGGGATGGTGATCATGCAACTTAGTCAAAAAGATACACGAAGTTTGATACAATCTAGAGTGGTCCTTACATGATTTCAGCTTGCAAAGAACGCAATTCTTTTCAGCTCTCGAAGATGAATGGAGAGGAACTTCCCATTCCTATGAATGGTACGTTTCTCAAACACTGTTATTTAAAATCCTACAGTGTTTGTTTAGAGTAGTATTTCCCTTCAATAAGTGCAATTCTTGCACATTGCAATTTTTTTTAATTCAATAAGTGCATTCATACATGTGATCTGGTTTACTAGATCCTTTCTAGTTTTAGTTCATTTTGGAAGGGTTAGACCTTCAAGAAGGTAGATTTTGGTTACATACTTTAGACTCCATGCCCAATAGACAAGAGCAAGGCATTAGTTTACAAGCTAGCAAGAAGCTTTCCTGCAGGATCACCAGAAATGTTGACAATTTTTGCACTTGTGTAAAAATGGGAAACTCAAAACTTCATTATGATGGATAGAATTGGTGAATTATACCTAAGCTAGGGGATTTTATTCGAAAATATTGTTACTTTTGAATTAAACAATGATTACATGAAATCTCAGCTATGTGTACTTTGTCACAAAATACAACAAATCACATAGTCTACAATTTCATGTCTATCTTCAAAGAAAAGAACACAAAGCCCCGAAGGACAATGGTGTTTTCTTGATGAATACATCCAATTGCAGAGTAGATGAAATAAAAATTTTTGGAACAACAAACATAATTACATATTGAAGAAATAAGAGTTCATTACTGGGTGTTACAGTATTCTTTAATGTTCTTTCCTTCATGATTAAGACATTTAATTATATTACTGAGTTGTTTTGTTTATCATACAATCCATACAGAAAGTGAAATGCAGAAATAAATACACAACTCATTTTCAGAATTCAATTTTTTATTCATAAGGAATTTCAAATGTTCCCACACAAGCCATGGGATGTAAATGAGAAGTAAAGTACAACTACTAAAATAAGAGGTACACATGCATGAAAGAGAAAATAAAGGAGTATGAGTGAACCCATCATTTCCTTGGGTCTTCTCCTTTGGTTGATGCATCCTCATCTTCAGCTTTGTTCCCTCTTCATCTTCATTGTTGAGAGCATTGTACATAGAAAGAAGAAAAGAGGAAGATTATCAGTTAAGAGCTCAGGGTTAATCCATATTCCTATACTATCCTAATTCGTGCATATGGATCTCTTAACAATAGGAGATATAAATTACTTGAAGATCAAAACTGCATACATGATTTTCTCACTCAGAAAGAAGGAGAAAGAAGAAAAGAAAACCATGGACATAAGAGAGGCCAAAAATCCTAAATATTTTCTAACTATTTTCTCAAGTGTGTAGGTACAGATTGCAAAATCAAGAAGCAATAAAGAAGTTTGAATACCCATGCCAAAGGAGTGATACCCAAATCTGGGTTGTAATATTTCAAGCCACAATTTGAAAAAATACATGTGCATATATAGATTTTGGAAAAATAATTCATTCAGCAGACAGTTAAAAGTTCATATACAGATTTGTTGCAATACAACTCAAAGGAACAAATAAAGTTATAGATCTTGGTTTTAATCGAAAGACCCATTAATGGGTACTAAAATCAGAGTAAGGATCAAGAAATCACTGGTTAAAATTGAAGTAGAGAAAACCCTCATCAAATTTAGAGCCAAAAGGAGAACCCAAAATGAGTTTCAACTTAGAGATCAATGTTGTTCCAGAAATCACATTAAAAATGCAAAGGAAAAACGAGTATCAATGTTTTGAAGATGAAATAGTAGAGACAAAGTAAAAGGGCAAGCTCAATATTGATCGAAATGAGCAATATACAGTTAGGAGATTACAAAAAACATGAAGCCGCTACCATATTGTTCAAAATAACGATGATATAGAAAGGACTGAGCTCACAAACCTCAACAATGGCGGCCATAGAATCTTCGTAGAGCTTCACAGACATAGAATGGGTGGAATTTTTTTGGATTTCTTGTGTAGGGTAACCGATGTCATAGGATGGGGTAACCGATGCGGTCGCTAGACCGATGCCTATTACGTAGATTAAATAACAGATTTAGAAATCTAGAGATAAAGAGTGTAAATCGATGAACCTAAACTTTCTTTGATGGTAACAGAGACCCAAAAATGTGTAAAATGACAAAGACAAGTCATAGAACATCAATAGATATGAATTGAATACTATTTTGGGTAAAATAACCAAAACAACAGTAACCGATGTCGATCACCAACCAATGCCGGTATGAAGAGGTAATCGACATCGATCACTAGACCGATGCTAATTCTTATGAAATATGAGAAGATGATTACAATTTGAATTTTAAAATGATTAATTCCAAATAAAACACTAACCCAAAAACTATGGCGGTGATGAGTCCTAAAAATCCATAATGAACTCAAATTATGTTTCACCTCACTCAAATCCTAACAAAGCCAAAATGTTTCACCTCAAATTATGTGATAAAATAGATAAAGGTAATGGACGTAGAAGGAAAACCTATGAATAGTAAAGAGAAGGTTGTACACATTGTAGAATTTGATCGATTGAATTTGAGCTTCCTTTTGGTCTGAAACAACTACTTGTAAAGCACAACAAGACCACAAGAGAGAGTTAAATAGTATATGGAAGTGTACTTCCTAGTGATTTCTTTTTCGGGAAGTGTGATACTTACTACATGGTTGTCAATCCATAGTTTTATTAAATTAATGAAAATCAATGCGAGAAATATAGGTCTTATTGCTAACACTTTTATTTAGGTGTCTTAAAAAGTTATCAATACAATATATTAAGCAAAGTATTGAAGTAAAAAATAATATAGCTTTATGAAAGGTATGCTTCTGGTTGAGAGAGGTCATTGAGATGTTAGGAAAGGTACGGTGAAGTTTTGTTACGTTCTAGGTTGTTTGGTGAAATTTATAATATCGTTGTTATAGGAAAAATTACCACTCACAGAGACCGGTATCGGTTGGGCAACCAATGACGGTACTAGAAAATGGCCGACATTGGTTGGGTGACCGGTGTTGTTAGGGGAAATATGGTTAGAATATTACAAATAGGTGGTTTGGATCTCTCTATGGCTGCACAGAGAGTTGAGTGAGTTAGGGAAGGATGGCATGATTTATACAAAGATTCAACAAGGGTGATAGAGGCACTAGGATGGGGAAAATGGTTCAGGTTGGTAGAACAATAGTAGATGGGTGAAAGGTGATATTCGGGATAGAGGAGATTTGGATAGTAGAAATGAATAAAAGACTTAATATCAAAATCGAACTAACAAATAAGAGTTACTTATCTCGAGAACCTATAAATCCTAAGGTGGTGGTGGTTGATGATCATTCGAGATGAAACATAGTTGTGTCCAATGTCACATAAATAGAGCCTGTGTGCTCTGGTGGGTGATCCAAGGATGTGGAGGGAGAAATTGGATGCTTTGGTGAAGATTTGATGTGCTCGATTCATCATCCGGTAGCTTGAATGCTCACGAGTTAGAATACTAAAGCTTGAGTGAATGAATAAATTGAAGAACCCATGCATAGAGTTAGAAACTCCTATTTAAGGTAATCGATAGTGGTTAGGGAACCGGTGTTTGGCGAGGCATAACCGATGTCGGTTAGGGATAAATGGTCAATTTAGCTAAAATTATCCGGATTTCTCTCGGTTTAACGTGGTTGAAGTTTTAGGTTCGGGTCAAAAGTGAGAGATAGCACTAAATGTAGTGGGAGAGTGGTTAGAGAGATAAAAGCTCATAATTACTAGGGTTAGAACAAGTCCTAGTCATTTAATGAAGTTGGAATAGGTCTAGGGAAAGGTGGCATAGTGAGATGAATATTAGTTCATTTAAGGTAATTAAAATGATAATGGTGTGAGGATAAAGATTAATTTAACTATGGGTAATTAAATTAATACTAATGTGTAGAAGGGGTCATGGCTAGGTGTATGCATCACATTATTTAATTGAAAGGGGAAAGATGGATTGTAACCCAAATTTGGTGTCTACACTCCCCCAAAAGGTCACCAAAAAATAATAGAGAAATATTTTATTGTATGAAAAAATTGTTCTTTGACAACATTATGTGGGATAAAGTGCCTCCTCTATTATGTTGGGAAGTTCCCTATATTAAAATTCAAAATTCAAAATAAAGAATATATATAATTTATATACATTAACTTTCTTACGAGGGTGGATATTACTCATAAGGAAAGGGATGTAATATAAAAAGTAAGAAGAAAGGAATGGAGAAATAAGAGAGAGAGAGAGGAGGAAAACTTGTTTTTCAAATAAATAAACCCATAGTTAATTATATTTTACAAGGACATATAAGAAACACTTCTCATTGGAATATTACATGCAAGAAAGGGATGAAAAATTTAAAATGTATATGAAATAAGAACACATGATATCACCAAAGATACCATGACAAAAATTTCAAAAAACGGCCTTTCATTCCTTCATAAGGATGAATACAAAATTTCATGCATTATTTACTTCTCAAAATAAATTTTGTATAAAATAATGGATAACACATAATCTATCCAAAAATACCTTAAATTTTGTATCAATTCAAATCCCCTTAGAAATTATAAGATTTACTTTTGATGTAAGGAAATTACTTAGATAGACGAGATGAATAAAAATAATAGAACATTAAAAGGGAGAGATAATAGAAAAATATGAGACTATAGACAACTTCTCCGCTTTGAGGGGGAAATCTCCACACCTTACAATTAGAAGAAAATTATCAATTTGATGATCATATACTAGTTACTATCTTATAAATATACCCTACTTATGTTATGTAAACCAACTACGATGACCTACTAAGCATATGAAAGTATAGATAAATGTGATATGACATTTTAAAATATTATGTTAGCCATACAATAGATGTAGATAGAAGTGGATGAGAAAAATTCTAAGGTTATCATTAATCTCATATCTAAAGATCTTACACATATGGAAAATCTAAACGTAGATCAGATAGGATTTTCTACTCAAGAAGCCTTAAAGATTGTTGAACACCCATAAAACAACAATCTAATGGAAACTAAGATACAAGAGATATCATCGGAGGTCAATATCTAGGATGAATTTCTAGATCCCATAGTGGAAGAGGTTTTTATAATAAAGAGAATAAGGAACTGAAAAATTACATAGAGGAGAACAACACCCCTTCGGCTATTGACATACCTATCTTTCCTGTAAGTGAACAACTTCTCTTCAATGACATGACAACAATTTCACAGTCGAATGATGAGCATGAACTAAGTGAAAAGGAGGGGGAGCTAACCCCGTTCTCACCAAAGGTACTCTCTGACTATGATAATGAACTGAACAATGGTTTTATTGAAGTTAAGTCAAAGAAGAGAAGAATGAAAGTATTTGAGGGGATTCCTGATACCCTATATAATGATAAAAAGAAGAAAATTGGAAACTGGGAGGATTCCACTTCCAGGATAAGCGAGATCATATCCTAAATTGATAGTAGATATTGGTGGTATCAACAAAAAGGTAAGCCCTAAAAGGAGTTAAGAAAGAAAGAAAGAAACAAATATATTGCAGATGGGACTCAAAGTCAATTGAGCCATCGAAAAATGCTTCCCCCATTTTTTATAGATGAAGATAATCTCCTGGAATATTAGAGGGATGAATGGAGGTCCTAAGAAAAGGATGCTCAAAGAATTAAGAAAGTCTAGTAGACCTGGTATTCTGATTTTGCAAGAAACTAAAATGAAAACAAATGTTCTTGAGGTTTGTAAAAAGATTTTTGGGATAGTTCTGAATTTGCTACTTTTGACTCTCAAGGAGCGTCAAGAGGAGTGGATAATTTTTGGGGACAAGAACCTTCTTACTAGTAAGGTGATCTATTCTTCTAATAATCATTTAGTTGTTAAATTTCATGCTTTGGATAATGATTTAACTTGGATCCTCTCAAATATATATGTGCCCAACTCTGTTGCTAGAAGAAGGAGAATTTGGGAGGATTTAAAATTATTTAGGAGCAGATATGAGAATGATAATTGGTTGGTTATGGGATATTTCAACTCCCCACTCAACCCTGGTGAAAAACAAGGGGGTAATTCTGATTTCTCTACTGGCATGGATGACTTTGTTGATTTTGTTTCTTCTTTAAATCTTATGGATGTTGAACTCCATGGAAATCAGTTCACCTAGACAAATAGGAGAGTTGGGAATGATATGATATATGTTAGATTAGATAGAGCCCTTATATCTGCTAACTAGATTTTAAAATAGGATTTTCATCTTTCTTCATTACCCAGAATTGGATCTGACCATAATCCTATTGTGCTAATCCAAGCCTTCCCATAGCTCTTTTAAATTTGAAAAAATGTGGTTGGATCATGAAGACATTATAGATAGGATTAAAGAGTGGTGGAAATGGGATGGAGAAGGAACCACTCAATTCAGATTGGTTTAGAAATTAAAAATGTTAAAAATAAGTGAAAACTTGGAATAAAGAGGTTTTCGGTAATATTTTTGAAAAGGAGTTAAAAAAAAATTTAGGATCTTGAACTGAAAATTTCCACTAAAGGAATGGACTCTGTTGATCAAATTTTAGAAAAGAAACTTCTTTCTGAATTGCATACTATTTGTAGTAGGGAGGAAACCTATTGGAGACTTAAATCTAGGTGATTTGGTTAAAAGAGGGAGATAGAAATACAAAAATTTTCCACATGACCACTCTAAAACATAGGACCTGCAATAGGATTACAGAAGTCTCAAAAGGAAATGGAATTGTTACCAAGGATCAGAATGACATCAAAGTGAAGCTCTTAGATTTTATGAAAATATGCTCATGGAAAATAATGTTTGCAATGAAGAGGCAACCTCTTTCCTTTTAGATGCCATTCACTGGGGACATTATTGATGAAGAGAGATTTAAGAGTCTTACCAAATTAGTGACAATAAAGGAGCTACAAAAAGTTGTGTTTTCTCTTGAAGGTGACAAGGCACCGAGTCTCGGATGAATTTTACGTAAAAAAATTAAAATTTTTGGGATATCTTTTTGGAAGACTTACTCAAGGTAATTAATGAATTCTACAGAACAGGTGACCTTCTTAAAGAACTGAATAACACTCATATTGTGCTTGCTCCCAAAAATATGGATGCCAAAGATTTTAAGGACTTTCGGCCTATCAGTCTAGTAAATGTGGTCTACAGAATCTTCACTAAGATTATTGCTACTAGAATCCAACCTATTCTCTCTGATTTAATATCAAAACAACAAAGTGGCTTCATCAAAGGGAGAATAATACAAGATGGGGTGATCATGGTTCATGAAACTATACATTCCATGGATAAAAGAAAAAAATAAGGTATGGTAATCAAGCTGGACATGAATAAGGATTTTGACAGAGTTTCTTGGAATTTCCTTGATAAGGTCCTAGCTAAATTTGGGTTTCAGAATAAATTTAGGAAGATCATTCAGGCATGCATTTCTACGACTAGATTTTCAGTTGTTGTCAATGGTACTCCGGTGGGCTTCTTCGCCAATAGTAGGGGCATAAGATAGGGAGATCCAATATCCCCTCTTCTTTTCATACTCATGGTTGACAGTCTTAACAGATCTATTACTAAAGCTATTAATGTAGGCCTTTTATAAGGAATTTGACCACTTCTACAAATCAAACAACCTCACATCAACAATTTGTTGATGACACAATTTTATTACTAATGACATCTATCCTTGAAGATAAATCTATCAAGACTATTCTCAAATTTTATGAGGCTACATCAAGGCAAAGTTAATTTTGATAAGAGATCCATTTATTTCTTTAATACTCCTTTGGAAAGAAAAAAAATAATTTCTCTTATTTTGGGCTGCAAAATCAGCTCCTTGCCTACTACCTACCTGGGGTTTCCTCTTGGGACCAATAAAGTTTCTATGGCCATGTGGAATGTGTTACTAGACAGATTTCAAAGGAAATTAGTAGGATGGAAAGGGGTTGTTCTTTCTAGTGCTAGAAAATGTTTTCTTATCAAAAGCACTCTACAAAACTTACCCATATATATTATGTCTATGTTCAACATTCCTACAACAATTATTGATAGAATTGAAAAGATCCAAAAACACTTTCTTTGGCAGGGGACTGAAGAAAGATTCAAATACCATTTGGTGGCATGGGATCAAGTCTGTACACCTAAGAAAGTTGGGGGCTTGGTATCAAGGACATTAAAAAAATGAATATTGCTTTAATTGCTAAAATGGGATGGAGAATGTTAAAGGAGGAACAACCTTGGATTGAGCTAATCAGAGCTAAATATCTAGCTCAAAACAATGTGAATTCATTTCTCTATGAAGACCAGCTTCCCAATGGTTTTTTTTGGAACAACTTGATCCAAATGAGGAAATTTATCATGCAAGGATGTAGATGGAAAGTGGGCAATGGCAGTGAAATTCAGTTTTGGAGGGACAGTTGGACTAATTTCAGTTTGAAGGACAGATTTGACTCCATTAAGGACATCTTAACTAAAAATTATGGTACTAAAGTCAAAGATTATATTGACATAGAGGGGAATAGAAGAAAATGGAAACAACTCAGTGTGGATGTGCTAAATCTAAATCCTGTTGTCTCCTCTCTTCAAGAGTAGCTAGATATTATACCCCTAAATCAAACTGATGCAAAAGATGAACTTGTTTAGAGTAACTCTTTTGATGGTGAGTATACTGTCAAATCTGGTTATAACTCCTTTTTTAAAATGTTCAATGTGACTTCAAGTGGAGTAAAATTTGGATGCTCAGAGCTAACTCCTAAAGTTAACTTCTTTTTTGGCTTTCTCTAAAAGGAAATATTCTTACTAATGATAATTTAATAAAAAAGGGGTTTATCATGCCAAATATGTGTTGCATGTGTAAAAAGGAGGTGAGGATATTAAACACTTGTTGTTACATTGTGATTTTTCTTCGAAGCTTTGGAGTCTCATATTCTCAAGATTTAAGATATGCTGGACCCTTCCAAATGAGCTCCTACAAACTTGGGAACAATGGGATCCCCCCTATAAACACTACATTGTTTAAAGACTATGGAATCGATCTTGCCTCATGCCATTTGGAGACTTTGGAAAACTAGGAATGGGATCATATTCAGGGACAATAGATAGGTTTGTAAAAATATCTTTCAAAATATTGTCACTATTGTCAAAGATAATATTGAGAGATTCAAACCTCCTAAAAATAAGCAATATCCTAAAAATGAAGAAGTTATTCTTTCATCTTGGAAAATTGATATTGGAAGCCTTTAGAGACAAGGAAAGCCAAGCATTGATAGGTCATTAATCCATTAGATCCCTCCTCCCAATTCTTGGTACAAGCTTAACTTTGATGGAGCCTCCAAGGGCAACCCAGGTGCAGCTACTAGAGGTGGAATAATAAGGGATCATAAAGGTTGTTTAATTGTTGCTTTTGCAGAAGAATGGGTCATCAAACAAATCATTATGTCGAAGATTTATCAAGCTCTTTTGGGTTTAAGAATTGCTAAGGAATGAAATATTTTGAACATTATTATTGAAGGGGATTCAATGAATGTCATCAATCATTTAAATCAAACTTACCCCCCTAGCTGGACAATACAAGATTTTATTCATGAATCTATAAGTATTTGTCAATCCTTCAATAATTGTAAAATTGTTCACACCTATAGAGAAGGTAATAGAGTGGCGGACACATTAGCCAATCATGGGGTTAGCAGCAATTTTACCACTTGGTTTCATGATGATAATATCCCTATTGAAGTACAAAATTCCATCATTAATGACAAGTGTGAAAGTTCACTTGCTACTCAAAATCCTTAATGAGATCTTCTCCGCTTTATTGGGAATGATAGCTCTCCCATGCAGGAATAGTACAATCATATATTGCCATATACTTCCACACGCTTTTTGGGTCTGTAGAAGGATGGTTAAGAAGTATTTTGGGGAAGAAAGGATCACCTTTTTCAATCGATGTAAGTAGTTTAATTGCAACATAGATATAATGGGTGGAGCTCCTTATCAAATAGAACCCAACTACAACCCTGCTTGGAAAGAGAATATTGTTCTATGGAATTTTTGTAGTTAGGAGGGGTTTCTAACCTCATTGATAAGATTCAAGGATATGATCAGAATATCTCCCTAAAATTTTCCACTGAATGGAAACAGAGAATGGTGAAGTATGGTTGACATGCCATTAAGATCACAGAGGAACTAATTATAGAAGTAATTAGTCTTAGTTTGGAAGGTAGAAAATTATTCAAATAAAGAATCAACAAGAACATGGAGGTCGGAAATATCTTGAAGCAAGTGAAGATCTCCAGTTTTTCATTATGGGTATTAAGGTAAACTCCATTCCAACACCCTTTGATGAGCTTGCCAAGATGATGGTCCGGTTTATCACTCTAGAAGGAAGGTATATTACGGTTCCCATTAAGCATTTGGTTTTTTTGAATCATTTCCATAAGAACCTACTTGTTTGTTTCCCTCACTACATTCTCAATTCTATGGAATGCTCCATCTTAGAATTCCAAAATCATTCATGTGTCATTCCTCTCCACCAAGGAATCATTTTCCTCCTTCACTGACAATGTATCACCCATCACCCTGCCATCACTTCAACCCCCATCATTCTACCCACCCCTGACTCCCTCAATCCCGACCTTGCCATCAATCCCACTTTGTTATGTTTTTGGAGCTGTTTTCACATTAGAGTTTGGTACACCTTTCATGTGTTACACTCGGATATTTTTATGGTGGTCCCGCTCACTGTGAGCGGGTCAAGGGGGTTCGAGGGTGAAGCCCGAAGCAAATTTTGATGGGTGGTTTATTAACCCATGGGTAATGGGTAACCGTTATGGGTTGTTTTTGGGCCCATGGTTTTTTGGTACCCATTTCTTTGTAAAACTACCTCTTCGGCCACCTATTGATGTACTTATAAATAGATGGACATACAATAGGATATAGATGGGTGTGTTTTGTGAAGGTGAATAGTGTGTGCGAATTCAAGTGCAAATTCAGGAGGGTTTGTTGAGCGCTGCTCCAAACAAGATCTGATTATTGTAATTGTGAAGACTGTTAGCTTGTAATAAAATATGAGCAAGTGTTCTTGGTAGATTTAGCCCACATTGGGTGAACCACGTTAAATATTGTCTTCATGTTGTGCACTTTTCATTTATGTAATTCTATTCATACTTCTTATTATTGCGATTATGAGGAATTATTCCGCATTAGATTCTATTAATTCCTAACAATTGGTATTAGAGCTCTGGTTTGGTTCCAAACAAGATTTGATTATTGTAATTTTGAAGACTATTAGCTTGTCATAAAATCTGAACAAGTGTTCTTGGTAGATGTAGCCCACATTGGGTGAACCACGTTAAATATTGTCTTCATGTTGTGCACTTTTCATTTCTGTAATTCTATTCATACTTCTTATTATTGTGATTTTGAGGAATTATTCCGCATTAGATTCTATTAATTCCTAACAATTGGTATCAGAGCCTGGTTTGGTTTGTTGAAGTGTTGAATCGTAGGGAAAGTTTTTAGCTTGAGTGGGAGCTATGGCAGATGATGGAAGATCTAGGGTTGATAAATTCAACGGTAGAATTTCAGTCTTTGGAAGATGCAGATGGAAGATTACCTTTATCAGAAGGATCTTTATACTCCGTTGTCTGAGAAGGTGAACAAACCCTTGAGCATGACAGATGCGGAATGGGATTTGCTGGATAGGAAGGCACTTGGGACAATCTAGTTGTGTCTTACATCTTTGGTATTATTTAATGTTTCAAAGGAAAAGACTACAAAATATCTAATGGATGCATTAGGGAAGTTGTATGAAAAACCCTCTTCCTCTAACAAGATATTTTTAATGAAAAAGTTGTTTAATATGAAGATGTCTGAGAATAGTTTAGTAGCAGATCATTTAAATGATTTTAATATAGTTGTGAATATGCTAGCTTTGGTTACAATAGAATTTGATGAAGAAGTTAGGGATTTATTAATTCTGTGCTCTTTACTTGAAAGTTGGAATACCCTAGTAATGGCGGTAAGCAACTCGGTTCCAGCTAACTCGAAGTTGAAGTTTGAGGATGTTGTAGGGGTGATTCTAAGCGAGGAAATGCAAAGAAAAAGCTCAGGGAATCTTCTACTTCGGGAATGCTTTGTGAGTGTAAACTAGAGGGAGATAGAAGAATAGAGGAAACCGTGGAAAATAAAAGGATCAGGAAAGGTCAAAATCCAAAAGCAAGATAGTATCTTTGCACTTTGTGGAAAGTCCGGCATACAAAGAAGGATTGTTGGGAGCTTCGGGACAAGAAGAAACAATAGGAAGAAAACAAGGAGGCAAATGTGGCATCGGGTAATGTATGCCAGGATGTTTTGATTCTTTCTTTGCATAATATTACTGAATCTTGGGTTTTAGATTCAGGGGATTCTTTTCATGCTACTCCACATAGGCATTATTTTGTTGATTATGTTCAAGGGGATTTTGGGCATGTTTTGCTTGGTGATGATGAGTCTTGCGGTATAGTTGGAAAAGATTCTGCTCGAGTTAATATGTAAAATGGGAATACATGGCTATTAAAGGATGTCGGACATGTGCCTACATTAAGGAGAAATTTGATATTGGCGGGGCAATTGGGAAGTGATGGTTGTACTGTGATATTTACAGTTGACTCTTGGAAGGTTACCAAGGGTGCTCTTGTGGTGGCAAGAGGTAAGAAGGTTGGAACCTTGTATTTAACCACTGATAGTACTAATGATTGTAATCTTATGGCTTCAGATGTAGATACAACATTATGGCACTATAGGCTCAGTCATATGAGCCATAAGGGCATGGACATCATAAAGAAGAATTTTCTGGATATACAGAAACAAGTTTGGATTTCTGTGAGAACTGCATATATGGGAAACAAGAAGCAAGTAAGGTTTCTCAAGGTTGGACCTATGAAGAAAGAGAGTAAGTTAGAGATGGTACATTCTAATGTGTGGGGGCCGACTCAGGTATCATCTCTTGGGGGCTCAAGTTATTATGTTACTTTTATTGATGATGCAACAAGGAAAGTTTGGGTTTATTGTATTAGAAACAAATATGATGTATTTGATACTTTTGTTAAATGGAAAGCCTTGGTAGAGAATGAAACAGGTCTTAAGTTAAAATGTTTTAGGTCAGATAATGGAGGGGAGTATTGCAGCAATGAATTTGATGATTATTGTTCTAAGAATGGAATCCATAGGAAAAAGATGGTTCCAGGAACCTGCATAGTAGAATGGGGTGTTAGAAAGGATGAACAAAACAATAATGGAACATGCTAGGAGCATGAGGATACATGCAAGACTACCTCTTTATTTTTTGCGTAAGCGGTGAGCACAACTATGTACTTGATAAATAAAGGACCCTCAAGTGCCTTGGATGGAGGCATACCTGAGGAGGCTTGGTATGGTAAGAAAGTCGATTACTCATTTCTTAGAGTCTTTGGATGTGAGGTGTTTGTTCATATTGACAAGGATGATAGGACCAAGCTAGAGGATAAATCAAAAAAATGCACTTTTATTGGTTATGGTGGTGATGACTTTGGATTTAAATGTTGGAGTATTAAGGACAAGAAAATCATTCGGTCTAGGGATGTGGTATTTAATGATAAATTCATGTATAAGTAACAATTGAAGGAAAATAGGGAAGAATCCAAGAAAGAATATGTAGTGGTAGAGGATCTTCCGGATGGGAAAGTGACCCATGAATCAATTCAGGAACCTACTCAACAAGAACCCCAAACTCCTATAGTGAGGAGGTATTCTAGGGTAAGAAAAGAACCTAAACGTTTTCTCCTTCTCTTTATTATTTATTACTCACTTGATAGTGGAGAGCCAGAGAGCTTTGATGAAGCAATGCAGGTAGATGCCAGTAAGAAGTGGGAGCAAGCCATGGATGAGGAGCATAAGTCTCTCATGGAGAACCAGACTTGGGATTTGGTGAAGCTACCGGA
Source organism: Taxus wallichiana var. yunnanensis (assembly GCA_018340775.1). NCBI lineage: Eukaryota > Viridiplantae > Streptophyta > Pinopsida > Cupressales > Taxaceae > Taxus > Taxus wallichiana. Next base: position 548,583,743 of record CM031236.1, read on the forward strand.
AGGCAAAAGAGCATTGCGAAACAAGTGGGTGTATAAAGTTAAAGATGAAGAAGAAGGAAAGAAAAGATATAAGGCCCAGTTGGTAGTCAGGGTTTGCACGAAACAAGGTATAGATTTGATGAGATTTTTTCTCCTGTAGTAAAAATGACTTCTATCGAAGCTGTTCTTGGAATAGTGGCGGAAAATACTTGCACGTAGAATAGTTAGATGTAAAGACTACATTTATCCATGGTGATTTGGAGGAGGAGCTATATATGTAGCAGCTAGAAGGATATGAAGTCAAAAGTAAAGAGGAGATGGTGTGCAAATCGAAGAAGAGCTTGTATGGCTTGAAACAAGCTCCACGTCAATGGTATAATAAGTTTGATAGCTTCATGATGGAGTAAGGTTATATTAGATGGCATTCTAACCATTGCGTGTATACAAATATATTTGAGGATGGAAGTTATATTATCCTGTGTTTTTATGTTGATGACATGCTTTGGTTGCGAGTAAAAACATGCAGAAAATAAAAGTACTCAAGAAACAAATAAGTGAATCCTTTGATATGAAGGATTTGGGGGCGATCAGACAAATCCTTGGTATGCGAGATAACTCGGGATAGGAAGGAGCGAAAGTTATCTTTAACTCGGGAAGAGTACATTAAGAAGGTATTGGATAGGTTTAACATGTAGGATGCTAAACCAAATTGGGACTCCTTTGGCGAGGCCATTTTAAGTTATCAAAGGAGTAGTGTCCCAAGACAGAGTAAGAAAGAAAGTAGATGTCTCGAGATACCTTACTCATCAGTGGTTGGTAGTTTGATGTATGCTATGGTGTGCACTAGGCCTGATATTGCCCATGCAGTGGGAGCTGTGAGTAGATTTATGAGTGATCCAGGTAAAGAGCATTGGCAAGCAGTAAAGTGGATCCTTCGGTATTTGAGAGGGACCATGGGGACAGTTTTGTGCTACAGTGGATCAGACACCACTTTACGTGGTTATGTAGATTCAGACATGGCTAGAGATGTAGATAGTAGGAGGAGCATGACAGGTTATATTTACACTGTAGGTGGGACAGCAGTGAGCTGGATTTCACAACTACAGAAGCTGGTGGCTTTGTCAACCACGGAGGCTGAGTATGTTGCTGCCATAGAGGCAAGCAAAGAGATGATTTGGTTACAAAAATTTCTTGAGGAGTTGGGGCATAAGCAGGAGGAATGTAAGCTACATAGTGATAGTCAGAGTGCTATACACCTAGTGTAATGCCCCGTTGGGCATCGACTTCCGTTTCTGCCACCTTGCCCCCATTGCTTTTCGTTGAACGTTTATTTGAGCTCCCTTTTTATCGTCGGGTGACTTTGACCTTATCGCGGAGTTATCTTGGTATAGTTTCTTCCCTTCTTTCACTTTGTCTCGCCATCTCGTTCTGTCGTAAGTGCACTTTTGTTTCCGAGGGTCATTTCTAACTTTCGTCTAGTGAGCTTATCATGCTTTTGATCGGTGTAATGCGTAATGACTTTTGTTGTTAAAAGTTCTAATAGATATTAAAACCTTTTCAAGGCATTTGGGCACGTTTGTTGTCTTTTCCAGCCTTGGTTCATGGAAGGGGAGAGAGGTTGGGTGGTGGCGCCTTTGAAGGTGAGGACTGCGTAGTTTTATATCTATTAATTTGCTTGCACCTACCCTCCACTGCCACCTTGGCCGACCAGGTCCTTCACAGGTCTTGTTTGCACGTGGATGACATTAGTCTCCTCCCAACCACCCAACCTGCAGACTGTAATGACCATCACGTTTTTCTACCTTGCGTGAGAGAGATGGAGTCGGTGGAGGCCTATTTTTCTTCACCTGGATCTCTTTTTGATCCTTTCATTCAATGCGTATGGGCGCAGTCTGGTTTGACATGATGGCTAGTGAAGTAGGCATGTGAGAGTTGTTCTTCCTGGTTGCGTGGGTAGAGAGGCCAGCAAAATCTCTGTCATGGCATTTTTTTCCTCCTGGTTCCTCCCTGCGCACGTGGTTTTAGATGGAGCTTCAAGCTAGTGAAGCAGGCGTGTTACCTCCTCTTTCATTGAGTGTTGTGAGGTGTGTTCTTGTCAGGGTTCCTCCTGGACACCTTCCTTCTTCCCTGTCCCTTTCCTGGCTGCATTTTTCCCCCTTTTCTTGTACAACGTGAATCCAATCTTCCTTCCTCGCGTGCCTGTTTCTTCTGCTCTGCCCGTGGATGAGGGCCTGTTAACACTAAAGTATGGACATGGTTTTTATTTGTTGTTTCCTAAGGCGTTTTGGGTGAAAAAGGAGCATTGTTTCCTTTTGCTGGCCACGCACAGCTACCAGCGAGTGAAGTAGGCGTGTTTCCTCCACTTCCTTTGGGTGCTGCGAGGTGTGTTATTTTCGGGGATCCACAAAGAATGACTGTGATGATGAATTAGCCAGGAAGCAGGCATGTTGCAGTATAGTCGAATCCTTTGTAAGCGCTTCCAACAAGCAGGTTGTCCAACTATGTTGTTATCTGTTCAGTATCAATGCATCCTCAAATTCGGGTTTCTCCTTCAAGATATTTTATCAAAATCGACTATGTGACAATAAGAGTGTTACCAGGAGACCTGATGAAATTTATTTCAAAGATTCTCTATTGAGATCTTACTTGTTTTACGATGTAACTCATGGAAGAGAATCTCATAGGCGTGGATCTGTTTCTTATCAGAATATTCATGAAGCACATTTTGCTTTACATTTATGAACTTGCTGGAAAACGTGGCAGACTGTTTTGATCCGGCTCTTGTTGGTTTTTGTTGGAAATCCTCCTCTTCTTACCCTGCATGCGTGGATGGATGCCGCACCTGTTCCAGTCTGTCTTTTGACCTGGTTTCATGGGCAGAGAGGCCATAGAAATCCTTTCTGTCAGGGCGTTTTTCTTGCACTGCTGGCCCTTGGAAGGAGGGAAGTATGTTTGGGTGCTTGTTCTATTTCCCTCTGCTCAGTTTTGTTCCTGTTTCCTGCAACGAACCCTCTTCCTTTCATTATCTTCTCCTCTGTGACTTGGGCGATGGATGCCTCTTCTCCTCCCACGTTTCCAGCTTCCACTGGCTTCCTCTACAGTCTGGCATGTTTTGTTGGGTGTGGGATTTCGGGAGGGCGTCCAAAGCAATGGAAGAGGCAGGAGGGCGATGTTGAATCTGGAGAAAAAGGAAAGATATTTCTACACTTTTCTACTGTTATTTTATTTAAAATTATTGTGAAATCGAACCACTTTTTCCTTGCATTGATTTTTCAGTTGGATGTCATGATGGGAGATTTCCCCTTTCTGCTTGTTTCTTCTTGTTTTAGCTTTTATCGTTGTCTGTATGTTGGTCGAAAGGATGCGTGTGCCCTCTCCTCTAGGTGTTATGTTTCTCTTGCTCGAGTGATAGACCTTCGTCTGTTTGTTTATGTATTAATTCTTCTCTGCGATTGAGTTGCAAGTTATTATGTTGATCAAACTAGTATTTTCGATATCATGGAAGTAAGTTTACGATAACTATGAAGCCCCTCCCTAGCACCCAAGTTTGTCTTTTGACGCTTCTTGTTAGCTCCTTCGCAAGTCCCTTTGATAACCTTTTGGCATCGAGAAAGAAAGGTTGTAGGATTAGTGTGATCAATGCTTGGGCTAGCCAGCTTAGAGTTTTGGTATTAAAACTTTTAGAATGAAAAGGTTGTGTGCAATGTGTTTTCCGTCTCACGTGTTTAGACTCTTATATTATCTTTCATCTTGTTTCTAGGCTTTTAAGTCCATCCTCAAGAAGTACCTTGACCATCCCTATCAACTTGAACCATAACTAGCTTTTCGGATCAACTAAGCTCGAGGTTTCATTGTGCGAATCCAGTACCTCGTTGACACTAGAATAGTTTTTGTCTAATCCCCCTCTCAGAATTTTTATTGATGGCACTCTTATATTTTTCCTAACTTGCGTATTTCTCCTTTGTAGTGTTAACGCTATTAATTAATATTGGTCGGTTTTATGCACGTAATTACCTTAATATTTTGTGATGGAAATTTCCTTAAATGTGATTAATCTTCGGAAAAAACTCATCTTTCATTTGATAGTCTTATGGATTCATAGCGGAAGGTTTTTGTTTTGATAATGTCACTTAGAAATTGTATTTGTATCTATTGTGCGATGGTTGACTGTGTTACCAAGGGTTGCCTTAAAATATGGTTGTTTTGGGAAATGGGTAATTTATTTTAAATTAACCAAACATTAGTATTGTTGTGGAGGTTTGCAAATCTTTAGTGTTATAAAATTTGTTGATGACATTATTGTATACTCTTGTTTGACAGAACTCCCTTCTTCTCTCGCGTGTATGCTACTAGCCTGTAAGACTTTGACCCTTCTTGGATGATTGGAAAATCTTTGTAGTTAATGGTCAAAACTAGTATACTTTGCCTTCGCTTCGAAACTTATGTTGTGTGTATACTCTATTTTGATTTCCGGTTTGAAACTCGATTATACATGGCTTTTTGTGTTAATTTTTGAAACCCGTGGTTCCCCTTTCTTGGGCCGAGCAACTCTTGTTCTTTTAGAAATATATTATTTTAGCCTATGCGTTGGTACCTTTGATAAATTTCTAGATGGTTGGTATATATATCAAATCTCAATCTTGTAATTATTGTTAATTACTTACTTGATGGGAATTCTGCTTTTTGCTAGATTGTTTATTTTCTCCTTATAGGGCCAAGGGCCATTCTCATACGTTTGCTATACTTTCGTTGCTTTTACTCCTAACTGAAGTACAAGGTCTTCTCCTTCTTTGATTGGCATGATGGAGATTTTATTATAACTTGATGTGTTGATAGTGTTTAGAGGTTTAACCCAATTCTTGTATTAAAGTGCTTCTTTTTTGTGGTATTGTTAGATAATAGTTATGGTGGTTTTGTGTAGCCTTATCTTGCTCAGTTCTGAACTGACTCTTGTGGAAAATTTGTTGCAGATGGATTTTTGCGAGTAGATGAGGGATAGACTTGTAGATTTTTACATCAACCTCAGTTGAGAAGTTCTTTTGCATGAATCCTTTTTATATTGTTCAACTATTGATAACATCTAGTGGAAAATTTAGAAGAGGATCAATGTCTTAGTATATTGTATCGTGGATTATGTCGTCTTAACTTTGGAACCTTGAATTGTCTGTCTATCTTGGAAAATATAAGAAAATTTGTTTACCGCTTGTTGAGTGACCTTAATGGATTATCGGTATTCTAAGAGTTGATGTAACCTTTTTTCATTTTCGTAAATGAATATTGTTAAACTTTATCCCTGTGATTAAATGTTGAGTTAAATCTTTCTAAGACTTAGTCATAGTGTGTTATAAGTAAATAAAATGGGTTGTTTAATACTTATAGAAGTTAAACTAAAATCTATATTGCAAATAAATTAGTGTAGAGGTGACCAACTTGAGAGCATGTATTTCCATAAGTGATCAAAGATGAAACTATCCTTTGTTAAGTAACATTATATAACTTGATATCCCTAGCTACACTAATGAACACTATCCCTTTTATGGTGAAATTCTTAAACGAACTTAAAGGAAATCTATGGTTAGTTCTGGAAGATAATAAGATTTAATAAGCAGGAGAAAAACAATTTTGAAACCACGCAATCTATCTCTTAGCCATTGGATGGTAAATTGTTTTATTTTTATAAAACTCATTTAGTAAAACCCTAAGTAAAATCTTTAATAATTTTGGTTAAGTTCTCAAGTTTCAATTAAATCTTGGTAATAACAAATGAGGTCTTGAAGATGATTTCAACTCAACCTTCTCCCTCAAACCTTTTTCCAAGGTGCCTTGTCTTTCTTCTCTTAAGTATGTTGAGCGCAAACCCATGTTGTCATATGGGCATGAACAAGTTCTAGTAGCGTAAGTGTAAATAGATGGCTTTGTGGAATTAAATTACCACCTTTCTCTCCAAATAAATGTCATAATAGAGAAGATTTAAAGATGATTACTCAGTGTAAAAGAATGAGCTTAGCTTGGTAAGATGAATTGTATGAATCATATCTTGAGCCTCCTTGAAAACGTAAGCTAAGAATTGCAAGATGTCTTTTTAAAATAAATAACCCTCAAGAATATCTCATTGTGGATGGCCCTAACTGTAAGTGTGTTCTGTGGTTGGACTTCTATGTTGTCTTGTCAAAAAAAAAAAAAAAGTGTTTTATCCTTTTGGGTGTGAATGTTTCCGTGCTGACCTTGTGGTCATCCCCGTAACAAGTGGTTCCTAGAGTTGGTTGTAACTTTGTGACGACATGTTGTGTCGTGTTATGTGTCGAAGCAAGTCAAAAAAATTATCCTGTCTTTTACTGTGTTGTTCGTGTGTGTGATTTTGGGTTGTTACACCTAGCTAAGAATTTATCTTTCCACTCCGGGCGAAGCATATACGGTTGAGATATCACTTCATCGGGATAGCTTTGGAGGAAGATAAGTTGAAGTTGGAGAATATTCATACCAAATCGAATCCTCATCGACATGATGACCAAGGTGGTCACAAGGGATAAACTAAATCTATGTTCACTTTGGTTGGCCTTCGCGGATGACAGGTGAAGGGTTGAGAAGCTTGCTCGGTGGAAATCAATCTCTAAGTGGGAGATTGTTATGTTTTTTTTCATGTTAGCACTTGTACACTTTTCATGTTTTCATGTTCCTACTCACTAGAGTTTGGGGTTCGTGAATCACTTTTCATGGGTGTTTATTAACCCATGGGTATATTTTGGGCTGTTTTTAGGCCCATGTTTTTGGATCCTATTGTTTTGTAAAATTGCTCTTCGCTACTAGTGTACTTATAAATAGATGGACATATAATAGGATATAATGGGTGTTTTGTGAAGGTGAATAGTGTGTGTGAATTCAAGTGTGAATTTTCATTTGGGTGGTTATTGTATTAACCTTGTAATAAAATGCAGCAAGTGTTCTTGGTAATGGCCCACATTTGTAACCACATTAAATATTGTCTTCATGGTGCTTTTCATTTCTGTAATTCTAATCATACTTCTTATTATTTTGATTTTATTCCGCATTAGATTCTATTAATTCTTAACACACCCACCAATTCATTGTTTATGTAAAACCCCTCTTTCCATGCCCATTCTTTTCCCTTTAGTAGAGTCCTTCGTAGTAGTAAGGACATGGAAACTACACAAAATATTCTACACATTAGCACCATGATCTTCAATAAAGAATTGACATAATGGAAATAGATGGACATATAATAGGTAAAAGGAAATATGAAGATGGGTGTGAAGGTTTAATGAAATCTAAGGTGAATTCTAGATGTCCAAAGGATGGCACGATTGTAATTCAAGTGTTTATGATTCTTGGGAGGTTAAAATTATCTACATGTTTAGTGATATTTTATATTTTATTTGGAGAAAAGTTGATGAAAGGGACTCCAATGAAAGCATACCACTACCTTGGATTTCTTTACTTCATTGTATTGTGAAGAGCATCTAAGAAGTAATCCTCTGGCTTGTAATATTGGTAAATTTTTGAAAGTGACTATACTTGGTGGATGTAAAAGCCTTACATTTGGTGAACCACGCTTATCAAGTACTTAAAAAGCAACTAAAAGCTAAAAAGCCTAGAAACGGATATTGTCTTCATGCTTGTCAATACTCATTTTATTTTTTCCAAGCATGGTAATTCTAATCATACTTCTTATTATTCTTGACTCTCTTTCTCATTGCCCCAAAGAGTCATTCACGCATTAGAAACACTTCTTGCATGTCCTTCTTGAATTCACCCACCCTGACAAATATTATACTCATGCCTAGTCTTCGTTTTCCCAAGGCGGGAGTCAGGAAAATTTTTGGACTCAAGAACCCCTCCTTCTCCAATGCTTTTTTGCCTTTTTGCCATTTTTTCCTCATCCTAGTTTAAGAGTCCTCCAATCTTCTAGAAGGGTTATCCGTTGGTGCCGCCTAGTACTAATGTTCAAATGAGACACGAGCAATGTCATCCAAAGGTTCATCCCCCTCAACTCAATATTCCTACACACGTTTAGAAGTAGAGACAGTGTGGGTGGCGGGCACCATAGGAAAGAAGGAGAAGCCCAGCGGATCTTCATCGGGAAAAAAGCGGGGAGGATCTTGATAAAGAATTGCCCATAATGGAAAAGGAGACTGGAATTTAATAAAAAGGGTGAATAAGGCATGCATCGGTGAAGGGGAACCGCCGGTTAACTCCAAAATGAAAAGAGTGGTAAAAGGGGGAAAGCAAACCAACCTACTCCTACGGTGATGAAGACAAGGTGTTGAGCTTGGAATGAAGCCTCAAGGATTAATGAAATCTGACTTCAATACGAGAGAAGGAATGAATTAACTATTGAATATAAGCACAAATCTTCTCTCTTGACCTTTTGATAACCCTCTTGTTGAAGAAGCGATCCTTCAAGTGAGGCACGCTTGGCATGAGTTCGTTCAAATCACAATAAGAATCTTCGCCTCCAACATCTCTCATTTTTGTGCAAGCGAGCTTTGATCATGCCCTATGACTCTCTTTGGTGAATCAACATGAATGTTCCAGAGCTCGGTTATCTTTCATGTTTAGTGATCCCATCTTCACATATTTTATTTGGAATTTTCAAAATACCTTTGTTGAGAGTGATTCGTTTCGCCGTTGCCATTCAAAAAATGGGACTATGTTGGTCCTCCCACGAACGGCTATAGGATTGCTAATCGAGTCTGGAAGTCGCGCGTGAAAACCCTTATCCTTAGCAGTACCAGCTTGGCACCTTGATTATCAACAGCTATTGTACTTCATCTGTTTTTTTAAATTTAGACGGCTCCACTTGAAGTTCCTAAACAAAATCTTGCCATCATTTGGAGTAGATATCATATGCCACGCAAATAAACTAAAAGTAATCCTCTCATTTATGGATTTCCTCCAAAGATTAAAGCATATCTTTAGATATTGTTTGTGTGTGAAGGTCCGCATGTATTTGGTGTTTTTAGGATACTATCATTATCCCAAATAGTGAAATTTATATTAATGCTTTTTGGCCATTGTCTTTGTTACTTCCTTTAAGTATGTATGTTTATTTTTTGAAGGTATGACCCGATGCTTATGGACTCGAGAGATAAAATCTTTGATATTAGATGTTGAAGATAGTTAATAATATTAAGGGAGTCTTGTTGTTGTTTTGTTGTTTCTCACTATTTTTTGAAGTTTTTCCATTGTCTTGTCTCCTTTGTAGTTTATTTTTACTACAAACAGGGCTATATTGGATGTTGATATAGTTTTAAAGCTTCCACTTTTTTATCTAGATTTTGAGCCTCTATGTATTAGGGTATAGTCCCTTCAAAATTATTTGCAGAATAAAAAAATAGATATACATATCACGATAAATGATATATGATTAAGGGTGTAGCTTTCCCCCCCTTCAAAGAAACATTGTTCCCAATGTTGAATTTTTTTATGTTGCTTCAAAAAAGTGTATTCCTCCATGTTATTGATTTCTAAATTATGACACAAAACATCTTCTTCTTCCCATGTTGTGGTTTCATTTCTTGATTCTTCCACTTGATTAAATACTCATTATTCACTCTCTTCTTCACCCTCTTAGTGTGCATCTAATTTATTATGTCCTTATTTATCCATATTAGGTAACGCTTCCTAGGATGAAACATTTTTGCAATGATATTCTCTAAGCCAAACATGTGACTATTATGGAACAATAGAAAACTCTCTTTGAGACTAGAGAATCTCTTACTAGTGTTCACTATGTTCTTTGATTTCTCACACCTTTAGTTTGTTCTTCTAGGTTGATATGGTGAAGGGTGGTTAATAATAATGATATCTTTTGGAAAAAGTGTATCTAATAGGAAGATTGGTTAATGACTTATCCTCAACAATAATTGAATAATTTTCCACCATTTCCTTAAAATTTTGTACTATGGGATTTTTTTTCATCTAAAAATAAATGTTTTGTGGGGCCCTTTATTATCTATATTTGACGATATTTCACCATTTGAGGTGAATTTGCATGTAACCTTTTCAATTCAAACATATTCCCTTAAAAAAACATGAACAATTCCTAGAAGTTAATTTTAATTATGCCCAAGCTCATGAGCCATTGGAATACCAAAAATATATCTACTTCACACATTGAAATATCAACATAGGGTAATATATCTTGTAGTCTCCCATTTCAATTTTGATACTATGAAATTTCCGTAAATAATTGATTGTGCCACCATTCGCAATCATGACCTGAATTTGGGATATAGGTAAATAATATAGTTCAAATGAGCCAACTTACTATTTATGAAATTGATTATACTCCTTCACTCAATATATACTATTATCTTATGTTCCTTTATAAAACCATTTATCTTGATGATTTATGGGGATATAACACCTGCCATTATATGGAAAGACTAAGTCACAAGAATCTCCAAACCTTATTTGGTCCACAAAATGTACTTATTTTTCGCAATTTTTTAATTCATCATTAATGGCCTCAATGTAGAACAACATTTTTTCAAAACATCTATGTCCTTTTCTATATTTCCTAACACACTTGAAATATAGTCCTTTTTATCATTTTTTTCAATTTTTGGAAGAGAAAATCTTATAGGTTGAGGTAATGATTTTTTGAAACTATATTGTATTTGTTAGTACTAAAATAACTCTATTGAAGAATATATTTTACCTCCACGTGATTATAAAAATATCATCAATTCTAATAATTAACCTAGATTGAGAAGGTGATCACTTAGTTAGATTGTATCCTTTTGACCACCCAAGAATATATCATTTAGGGGATCCTATCAGATTTCATACACCTATAAATATAGATTTTGAAATTGCTTAATTTAATCCTTGAAATTCCATATTCATTGTAGTTTTACTATTAGGATTAAATATTTCTCTATAACTTTTTTACTATAGTGCATTTGGAGCTCATTTACAAACATTGACCACATTATAGGAAGACCCTTACTTTTATTCTTTTTCACATCCACCTATACCATTTATGAACTATTTTGGTTATAGATAAAAGAATTACATTACCACCTTTTGTCTCATTGAAAATTAATGAACATGAAAAAATCTCCATTTGGTTTAACCAATTGAATGTATTGTTCCCTTAAACTTATGCATTTTGAATTTCATAATCATGTTCTACCACTAGATAGAAGATCCTCTGGGTTTTATGGAGGATATACCTTGGTTTTTATGGTTTATATTTGTGTGTGCATTTATTGAGGATCTTGTTTGAATAAAATGTGTATTCATGAGAATAGATATGAATAAATTAGTACCAAAATCTTCACTCACCACTTATTACAACCTTTTTCAAAAATTTCCTCCAGGTTACCCTTTACTGAGTGTAATGATGTGTAAAGTTTTACCTCTAATGAATGTACATTATGGTCAAGGGAATATTTATTGACCATTTTATTTACCTTTTCATGAATTTGGTTGAATAAATATGATACCAAAAAATCCAAAGATACATAATCTATATCTTCCTTATTTAGGTTCATTCTCAAAGTCAATTTTCCCTTCCCTTTCACTCAAGTTTTCCTTCCTCTCATGTTGTATGGTTTACATATTAGGGTATAAGGATTAGGATAGGAATTTAGAGTTTGGTATTTTTTAATATAGAAAAAAATAATAAGGGCCTTCTATTTTTTTCAGGATATCTAAAAAATGTAAAGAACTTAGAAAATTCCAAAAATCATGACCCATGGAGTAATTTTCCTAAAAGCCCAAAATGGTGACAAATATTTCAAAATAGATTAAAAAAATATAGGAGATAAGCTTAACTAATTGATTTCATAGCTTTAGTAAAACATGGTATAAAAAATTTCAATGGTTAATGAGATATAGCAGGATCCTCAAATTTAGGGGTTTTGACTTAAATTTGGCTTGAATCAAACTCCCGATACCACTTGAAATAAAATTACTTAGATAGATTAGATGAATATCAACAATATAACAAAAATATCACTAAAAGAGAGTGATAATAACATAATATGAGAGTATATATGATTTAGTCGCTTTAAGGGGGAAACATCCACACCTTATAATAAGACTCAAATACTCAATATGATGATCAACCACTAGTTAACACCTTTTATATATACCTTACTTATGCTATGTAAACCACCTAGGATAACCTACTAAGCATACATAAGTATAAAAAATGTGATATGCATGTTAAGAGATTATGTTAGCCACATTTCAGCTATACATATCTTGGTATATGATATAGTATTAAGGGCCTAACATTTAAAATATCACAGAAACACAAAGTCTCTCAAAATATCCCTAATGATCTCCCATCTAGAGGTCTCCCAAATTAGTTCTTCTAATAAGGAAAATCATTCAGATGTAAAAAAATGCTCAAGAAATTTTCAATTCTTGAAAATAAGCATCAATTCCATTTTGAGAATTGTAGGTTAAGATGAAATTTTCATAAAAATTTTAAATGTGTATCGAAATCCAAAAGTATGAGTAACACCGAGAAGTTATTTTCAAATTTTGGGGTTTTAGGAAAATTTTATAACTAACTTGAAAATGTTCTTAAGAATCATAGAATTCTAAAAACACTTTCGGTTTTCCAACACATTGAAAAATATATATTTATTTACCACCGTGAACTGTTAAACCCATTTCCGACATCAATTTGATTGGATTTGATTGATTATAACCATTTTTTACTTATATTAAAATATGGGGACAACAACATGTCATATATAATGGTCCATATTAATCATTTTTATGTGAGATTCATGATCATCTCAGTATACAAGGATGATTTTTATAGGCTCGATAAAAGTAGAAACATTCGAAATAATTATCTAGAGGAATCATAGTGCATCAAATATCTATAACATATGGATGAGGTATGGATGTGTATAGTGGATTCCTAATGGAAGGACATAATAAAAGTTATATATTGGAAACTTTGGTGTCAACATGCTCATTCCCTAAAGAATTTTAAAAAAACCATGTCATGTACAAACCCAAAGAGTATATATTCAATATAATTCTTGGTTAATCAAGATGTTATTTATAGAATAGGCTCTATATATCTTAGCCATAAGAATGTAAAACCACCTCCCATGCCACCAAGCATATACATATGGGGATGGTGTGTGAAGGAAGAAGTACACACACATATACCTAAGGGGAGAGGGGCACATAAATATTTCAAAATGGGATGATTAAGATGAGAGGGAGTTCTACAAGATAAAGTTTAACTAGGAAAGGGATATGATCATGGCTATTCCAAGAGTTGTATGGAAGGAAGAGAAGAAAATTTAGGATATGACAAGGACCCTCAAGGAATACATACGGCATACAATCATCTAATATATAGATGTTCCTACACCCAAATTAGAAATATAGTTTGAAAAATCTTGAGACCCCTTAAAGATGATAATTCATAATAAATGCACACCACCACTCATAATACCACAAAAAAATATTTATAACATACTTTCGATCAAATATTAGAATAATTTGATTGAATTATTTGATCATCATAAGCGTAGGAGTTTACATGGTGGATAAGAATATATTTAATATTGCATAAAGTAGTTAGTCCTATATTATATATTATAGTATAATACCAAAATGTTAATGATAATTCATACAATGTAATTGAGAATAACACTTGTATGATGAATAATATAAAACACCACTAAGTATGGTCACAAATCCAAGTAATTTTATAATAGTTCCTCTACCTATAAGGTCACTTCCCATAGAGCAACAAAAACATGTCTAATTCTAACATGGATACAAATAAAATTTATTTCCCATATATAAGGACATCTCCAAACATGGGTAAGAATGCACCAAATGTATCAATTTGCACATACAAATTAATTATATTAATATTAACCAATGAAGATACAAAGAATTTAGGACCGGATAATGAAAATGATCATGTGCACTTGTGAAAATCATTTAGAGTGAAAAAGGAGTGACCTATCCCTACAGAAAGAAAATATTGTTTGTGACAATCATGCTAGAATGTATGCACACATGGTACCTTAAATTTAACACCTTCAATTATTAATGGAATAAAATCTATTAATACATAAAAATTAAGGAATGTGTCATTCCGAATTTGAGCAATAAAAGCACTTGCCTTGGTAAAATATATCAAGATATGAGTCTCAAAAAGTGTGTACACATATGATGTAAGGTTTAAAACCTTATCTAAAATATATCTTATAATAAACACCATGATTAGTACATGAAATTTTTATATGTGGTATCTTCATGCCATTTCACCTGGATGGTGTACACAAATATGTTAATGGATCTAAGATAATCCCTTAAGGCCATGAAACAAGTTGAGGAAATTAGAATTGTTGATACATGGATAAAACCCTCTATAGAAGAACTTATTTCAAGCATGACCATTTATTTATATCTTCTAACAACCACGTGAATATAATCATGCGGTAAAGTATACTTATTAGAAAGTATATGATGAAAAAAACAATAAATTACCAAAGAAGATGATAATGACAATGCTAAGGGCATGGTGTACATGATTTCATAACACTCTACAAATCTAAGGACACTTACGTACCATAATTGTTAAAAAAAATATCACTTCTATTTTAGGTTAGTGAAATGGCAACAAAGAAAACAAATAACTCCAAAATGAGAGGGTTTAAGGCTACCTCTAGATGAGATGGTGATGGATACAAGTGTAATAGATCCTCCTCATGATGAGCTTGATTACCTATAAAAATGGAACTAAAATAAAAAATGGAATTGTAAATAGGATGGTGGGTTTCCCTACAAAGCCGGTCCCAAGAAGTGAAAATTTCCTAGGATGGATGTCAATAAGTTATAAATAAAATATGATAGGATAAGTGATAACAAAACCAGAATTAATATAGGAAATCACAAATGTATAAAAAGTACTAGTATACATCAAACCTAAGTGGGTCGACTTATGACCGAGACATAATAGGCTAAAAATAGATGTTGAAAATATATATATGAAATTATTATTCTCAAGCTTATCTAGAACTAGAACTGATGTTGAGATGAGGAAATGACTTTGGATCTGAATGAGAACATAAAGGCTATAAGAAAACTGATGAAAATATGAACTCCTAATAGGGTCAACAGTGATTGGTCGGTGATGACTAGATCCTACGATGATGAGATATGAAGCTGTAAGTGTGCATAATGGTACGATTAACATATCTAAGATATCGAGAAGTGAGGGAACAGATAGTGGACAAAATGGATGACATAAAATCAAATAGAAGGAGATTGGGTTGACCGTGACAGGGGTAGGGTCGATGGCGTGGACAGAGACATAGGTTCGATGGATAAAAATGGATAGAAACAGAAATCTACAAAAAGTATGCAAGATGAGAAAATGCAAAAACATGGCCTGAGATGACCGATAAACCTATAAAATTGATGAAGAGGAGTGATGGAATGAGAATGGAGGAACCAAGCATGCAAAAAAGGAATTCAAATCTCCAAAATTGGGGCTCAAGATCTCCAAAATATCTCCAAGATGGTGATAATAGTTGCAAAGACAAGCAAGCAACGAAGGCAAGATTGTAAAAATATTGAAGTCTCTAAAATTACATCCTCTAAAGAGGAGTGGTAGGGTTGTATTTATAGGTTTGAAGATGACATGGATGGGTCGTCAATGAATGCAATGGTCCCTTGATTTTGGCAAAGTGGAAGTATGATGAGATCGAGACAAAGACCCCTTATGAAGCGGGATTAGGGTTTTGAGAGGTAAATGTGAGATAGGGTTTCTTAGGAAGGATAAAAGGGTAGGTGAGAGGTAGAAAACATTAAATAAAGGAAAAAGGAGAGGTAAAATTATTAAATGAAGGCCTAGGAAGGACAAAAGGGGAATTTAGGGAGGATAAATGGATTAGATGGGGATTTAGGATTAATTAATGATGATTAGGGATGTTTAGGGAAAAGAAATTAATGATGTGATTGGGATGAGGTTAGAGTGGAATTTAATTATTAAAGAGATTTTTTTATTAGAGGTAAAAAAGGGTTGAGGGGACCCTACCCCATAAAAAATGTTACCAGTTCCTTACAAAAATTCCAAGGGATATACCATTGAAGCCCTACCACAAACCCAAAGCAACACAAGACCAACAACAAGGAGATAAAAACATAAAGGAAAATATCCAGATAGCAAATTTCATATTAATTAATGTATTTATTGTTTATATGGTTATATTTAATTATAAACCATATTATTGTTTTTATTCAAACAATACGGTGTTGTTATATTGTTTTAACAATATTATTGTTGTGCTTCCCCATGTAATATTGGAAGCTACTGTATTTTAAATTGGTTGTTGCATTGTTGCAACTCCTCATTTGTTTGTATTCAGTGTATACAATACCTATAAGTATTGCAGCTCATTCATATGTAATTTGGTTGATTGAGTTTAATATAATTTATCAGGCTTCCACCCCTGTTGCTCAATCTACATTTGGTACCAGAGTGAATTGAAGCTCCTGAAAAGGTTGGAGAAGTTGCGAGAGGAAGAAGAATTCATGGAGAAGAAATATTTCACAAGAGAGCCAGTGTTGCCTCCAACAAGCTTCCCACATCTCCCTGCAGTCCCACAACCTCCTATGTGATTTCCAGGTAAATGTAAAGTAAATTTTTTTTTCCTTGGTGCCCTCACCAAGCAAAATTTTTTCTAGGGCTTAATATTTTTTTAAAAAAAAAATCCCCATCAGGGGTTTTGTCTCTAAATTTTTAGTTTATAGATAATATTATCTGTATTATCAAATTTTTGGGAGGACTATTGCTCTAACAAGTTGGTTCCATGCAATTTGGTTTAATAGGTTGAAGAGCTCCTTGCTTGGAGCCATCTCCTCTAACCCTTAAATCAAACAGAGTTGAAATCCACCATGCATTGAGACCAGACCAGAGAGCTGTTCTTATGTTGGGAGTTATTTTTTTACAAACAACCGAGCTCACATAACATTGACTAGTTGTGTTTTTGCATTTCCTGAGTTATATTTCTTCTTTGGGAATTTTTATTGTTTTTGAGCCACGTAACCAGGTGTGGTCATGTCACTTTGAATTGGGGCAAGTTCACTATAACCTCCTTGTGGGGATTGATTCATCATGAACACTAGAGAATGGATAGAACACATGAAAACTGCGAGCCAAACTGCTTCTCCTATTATTGGTTTGGCATGAAGCCTTCTACGTGAACTCCTCCATGCGTGGGACTTGCACAAAAAAAAAAAAATAGTGGTGGAAGATAATACCAATCGGTAGTAATATCAATATATTGATAACCATCTCCTCTCATCTCATATGACCTGCACATCTCCAATCGACCCTCCAAAAGTGATGTGACCTGCATTCAAAAAAATGAAGCATCAATAAAATCAAAGGAAAATACAAAGTGGCAGCTCTATGCAATTAAACATAATAAAAAAGTAATCATAAACTAAATTGGCAGTGAATAAAATTGTGGATCGAAATTCAAAAAAAATGAAAAATTGAAAAAAGAGGCGTTTTTCATAATCAAAATTCTCAGCTTGATCCAATACATGGAAACCCTAAATCCTATAAATCTCCTCTCTCACATAAACAGCCACGTGTCCCTCCTACCACGAGTCACATTTTTTTAAAAGGTGAGTTGAAATTTTTTTTTTTAAATACAATTTTGTTCATTTTATATCACAAGTGCACAAGAGCCTATGTGGATAGAGGAAAAGACTTGGGTGTGTGAGGTACATGGTTCAAACCCCACCCCCAATTTTTTCAAACAATTTTGAAATTTGGAGGCAAATTTAGAAAAACCGCCACAGTTGGAGGTGATTTGGTGGAAAACCACCTCTAAACAACTAGTTATAACTAAACAACTCTCTAAATTTTAGTGAGAAAAACCCTAATTTAGGGTAAAAAAATTTTTCTCCTATTAGGCCTATTTTTTTCATTTTGGGCATTTTTGCAAAAGGAAGACTATCCAAAAAATTCATTTTGGGCCACTTTTTAATGGTTTTTGCATTAAGGGTCATTTGGGCTCCAAGGCCACCAGGGCCACAAAAAAAAAAAAAAATTCCTGCCATTCAATTTTTTCTAAATTTTTTGAATGTAATTGCATGCTTCAATATATTGTACTAATTTGTAGGTTTCCATAGTCAACCACAAATATTGTAACTACTCATAAACTGAGAAAAGTTGTAATAAAAAATAGTAAAAAAATTGGTTCTAAAACACTCACGAGATCCTAGATCTCATTCACAACATTCGGTATATACGGTGCCTCTAGGAAGCACTTACGGTAAAGTCGTTCATGACTACTACTACACTTAACACCTAATATAGCTGCAACAACATCATCTAGGCATCGACCCTTTAAATCGATGGGGAGTAATAAGGTCACAGTGCACACACTATGAGCCATCCCATCCGTCTGTGAATGATTGCATGACATAAATCCAGACTGAGAAATTATCCAAGTATATAGCGAAGTTACGTGCGCGTATGAGGATATTTCTTTGAGCCGGTGTCAATAATCACACAGACCCCTTTCAGTATTGTCTTGGTACCACGTATTGAATTCTTTCACATACGTTAACACCTCTTTCACGTACCACCGGGTATATAGAAAGGGCGAGCTTCTTCCACGTACCACCGGGTATATCGGAAGGGCACATATATAGAAAGGTTTGGTATATCGGACTGATGGTATATAGATTGGGAGACCTTATACCTGGAGTGATAAGAGCCAAACCCATTAGTGATTTTCTAAAAAATGGGCACCAATGCCCCCAAATTTTTCTTCCAGATTCACAACTACTTAGAGGAAACAACTATGCTACATGGAAGACTAAAATCAAGACACAACTTGAGTTTGAAGAGATCTGGCCTATTGTGAATGGTACTCTGACCAGATCAACTACTGATACAACACAACAACAATAGTTTGATAAGAGTAGATCAAAAAGGCCAAACTCATCATCTTGTTTGGAGTGTCGATGATGTGCAACCCCACATTCGAGATGCCAAAACAGCCAAAGAAGCATGGGATAAATTGAGCACATGTATATGAGGCCAAAAACAAGAATGTCATACTAAATTTGTAGAGTCAGTTACACACACTGAAGTTCAAGCAAAATGAGAAAATTGAAGCTTTCTTAAGAAGAGTTACAAAGTTGAGGGCTTCACTTCTAGCCCTAGGAGAAGTGGTCACAGATGATGCTCTCATTCCCATTGTTCTGAGAGCACTCCCTTCTTCTTACCACATTTTTGTCACAACACTAAACGTTGTCAAATACAACAGTTAGTTTTGACAAATTGGTAAACCTACTGCAACAAGAGGAAGCAATGCACAATAAGGATGATGAAGAGGAGCAAGAACTTTCTTCACATCAAAAATGGAAAGGAAAAGGTAAAGGAAAACCTAATTCCTATCAAAATTCCCAACATCAAAATCAATATCACGGGGACAAACAACAAAAGAAGCAATGTCCAATTTGTAAAAGAGGACATGACTTAAAATATTGTTGGTATAATACTTACAAGAAAGGTTCATCAAGCAACTCTGGACCTCCACAACAACAATCTCACAAGGGACATTCTAACTACAATCAAGGGCAGAAAAAAATGGGAACTAGAAAAGAAGACCCCATCAACAAGGAAATATTGTTGAGCAAGAAGAACATTTAGATAATGAAGACTTCTTGTACACTTTGCTCATCAAGTGAACCATCCACGTCATCTAGTGATGTCTGGTATGTTGATTCGGGAGCCACTCGACACATGACCAGCCATAGAGACTAGTTTACTTCAATGAGGGACACGCCTTGAAAAACCATGTTTTGTTGGGTGATGATTCTTCATATACAGTTTAGGGGATTGGGAACATTTCTCTACCCCTTGGTTCACACAATCAGACTATCAATGATGTCTTATATGTCCCTGGGTTGACAAAGAATCTACTTTCAGTTAGTCAACTCCTAGATCACAACCTAAAAATTGACTTTGATAGTCATTCTGGAAAGAAAACATGTTTGATTCGAGATAAATCACGAGGCTCAAAATAGTTGCAAAAGCCTCCAATGTGGGATGCATGTTCCAACTTGATTTTTTCACAGAGATGATCAAGAACTTGTGGCTAAGAACTCTACCTCAACAAATTGTGGCATCGAGACTTGGTCATGTTAGTTTCAAGTATCTCGAGACACTTCACCGGCAATATGGTACATGGGCTACCATCTCTTCAGAAGGATACAAACAAGTGTCCTCACTTGCCTAGCAGGAAAACAACACAGAGCTTCATTCTAGAAGAGTACATATCAAGCTCATGGTAAACTTGATCTAGTTCATACCAATCTTTGTGGTCCGATGCAACCAAGTCATTCTGGATTTCAGTACTTCATGCTTTGTGTTGATGACTATTCAAGGAAAATGTGGATTTTTTCTTTTCAAAAAAAGTGAAGCTTTTGAAACTTTCAAGAAGTTCAAAGTAGTAGTTGAGAATGAAACTAGTCATCACATCAGAACTCTCCACTCAGATCAAGGGGGAATTCACTAGTAATGAGTTCAAAGACTACCTACAAACTCATGGGATTCATCGACAAATGCCTCCTCCACACACACCACAACAGAATGGTGTTGTTGAGAGAAGAAATCATACTATCATGGAAATGGTGTGATGCATGATCGATGACTCTGGACTTGTAAAGACATTCTGGGAAGAAGCAAAGCAAAGACAACAAGTGTATTTTTTGAACAGAGTGCCCACAGTTTCTCTTGAAGGAGTAACACCACAAGAAGCATGGTCAAAGTGGAGAAACCATCTATTGCACACCTTAGAGTATTTGGGTGTAAAGAAAGTATGCACATACCCAAGAAGAATAGAAATAAATTGGACATGAAGTCACAGAAACTCATCTTCATTGGGTATAGTGAAGAGACTCTTGGGTACAGATTGATGGATCCAAAGACTAGAAAAGTCTACACCAACGTAGAGATGTTGAGTTTTTTGAGAAGAAGGAAGCAGAGTCTCCTCCTCCAGACTCACTTGATGTAGATTCTTCACCAGTTGTAAAAATTGAAACTGATGTTCCCACAGATGATGAAAGTGATGATGGGGATGATGGTGTTGATATGATAGAACCACGACCCATGGGAATAGTTCAACGTATGCCCAAGTGGTGTACTAGCACATTACGAGATGCAAGAATGGATGCTCCACTGGATACATCCACCCCTAGACCATGGACTCGTAGTAAAGCAAGAGAAGAAGTTAACTTTTCTTTGATGAGTAGAGTTATTGAATCTGATGAGCCCTCTATAGTCCAGGAAGCCCTATAGTCAAAATCTTGGAAAGATGCCATGGACTCTAAATATCAATCAGTGATGAAAAATAACACTTGGCAGCTTGTTGATCTTCCACCAGGGAAGAAACCCATTGGATGCATATGGATATTCAAAACAAAGTACAAAGTAGATGGGACAGTGGACAAGTATAAAGCAAGACTTGTAGCAAAGGGGTATGCACAAAAAGAAGGCATTGACTACGAGGAGACATTTTCTCCCACAACTAAGATCAAAATGATCAGGATGATCTTTGCTCTAGCTGCACAGTTTGGATGGAAAGTCCATCAGATGGACGTAAAAAGTGCCTTCTGAATGGATATTTACAAGAAGAAGTCTATATGACTCAACCTTGAGGGATATGTTGTACCTGGTCAAGAAGCAAAGGTATGCAGACTCAAGAAATCTCTGTATGGCCTCAAATAGGCACCCCAGGGCATGGTACATCAAGATTGATGAGCATCTCATACAACATGGATTTGTTAGAAATCCATACGATCCCAATCTTTACCTCAAAAAGCAAGGGGGAGATTGTGATTGTCATTGTCTATGTCGATGATCTAGTCATCATTGGTAGTTTAGTGAGGATGATCGATGCAATGAAGAAAGATCTTAATCGATCGTTCGACATGACCGATCTCGGGATGATGCATTATTGTCTTGGATTGGAAGTATGGCAGAAAGAGAATCACATTTTTTTTTCTCAGATGAAATATACCAAGACAACTCAAAAATTTAGGATGATGGATTGCACACCAATTTCTACACCTATGGAGAATAGATTGCAGTTATCTCATTCAGATCCATCTCCTGAGGTAAGTGCCACTCTCTATCGGCAGTTGATTGGGAGTCTCATTTACCTAACCTACACTAGACCAGATATCAGCTTTGCAGTGAGCTATCTATCCAGGTTCATGCAAGAACCCAAAGTTTTTCATTGGAAAGCAGCAAGGCACATCTTGAGATATCTCAAAGGATCAATGGATCTTGGTCTAGAATACAAGAAGAATGACAACTTCTTCTTGACTAGATATTCGGATTCAAATCATGCAGGAAATATTGATGATAGAAAATCCACTTCAGGATTTGTATTTTTTATGGGATCTAGACCAATATCATGGGGAAGCAAGAAACAACACTTTGTTTCTCATTCTTCCATAGAAGCCGAGTATCGTTCTACAGAGAAGTTGTCATGAAGCGATTTGGCTATGTCGCATACTAGAAGGACTTGGAATACCACAGACAAAAACCGACCACCATGTATGTTGACAATGAAGGTGTTCTCAAACTTGTTTGCAATCCATTTTTCATGAAAGAACAAAGCACATTGAGGTACATAGTTCATTTCATACGTGAGCATGTGTTGAAGCACAACATCTAGCTTCAATTTTGTCCAACAGCTAAACAACGAGCAAATATCTTCACAAAGTCACTTGCACGTGACAAGTTTGAGTTGTTCAGAGAGTTCCTCTCCTCATCCCTTGAGACAATGCACAATTAAGGGGGGGAATGTTAGGTTAATTATTATTTACCTATATATTAATTATGCATTTCATATTAATTAATGTATTTATTGTTTATATGGTTATATTTAATTATAAACCATATTATTGTTTTTATTCAAACAATACGGTGTTGTTATATTGTTTTAACAATATTATTGATAGTTATCAATACTTAAGATACGAGGAAAGATGGGAAATGTTCTTATAAACCCATTATAGACATGACAAAGGGGTTAAGATGGAGATTGTATGGGAAAATATGTTCTCCTTAGGTGATGTTGTAGGTTTATGCCCTAGTTCTAAGAAATATGGTGCAAGCTGATCAATTCGGGAAGTATGTTGTAGATAAGAAAGCTAATCAATCCAGGAATCTTTCTAGGGATGCTTACGTTTGATACTTTTCTTTTAATTTTAGATATTTAGAAGGATGATCAATGTGGGAAGCCTTCGCTTCCATGATATAAGATATTATCCATCATTCAAGGAAGTGGTTTACATTTGTTTTCTTTGGATTTTTGAATTTTGAGATGGTAGGATGGAATATGCATGATAGTTGTCCTTCGAGGGACCAATCTATAATTTTGACAATTTTTACTTTATATGAATAGTTTTCCTTCAAGGGAGCAGTATGTTTTTTTGGATATGATATCTTTTTATATGAGCATCCAAAATTTTGAATTTGGATAGAGTTGGGGATAACAGAGTATACCACTTGGTGAGGGGATGAGAAGATTTATAAGCGACACCTATATATCCTTAGCATGGTTCCAATAGGTAGATAATAAGGTGATGGATGTAATGATTGTGGCATTCCCACCTATATTAAGGAAATTTTCCATAAGAAATATGCTATGGGAAGATTCGTGGTGCCCATATTTAAGGTCATAGAAAGGAAAGTGATGATAGACCATAAAATTCCAAATCATTACTACGAGATATGGAAAGGTTCATGGAGGAGAGAGGATCACTGATAACTAGAATCACATTGGTAGACATGTTAATAGTATATATTCTAACTGTAAGGAGTTAAGAGGTGTTGTTTCTAGTTTTCCATCTAGACACACTAAATGATAAGCTCTAGAACTATACTTATGCATGATAATGTATGGTCCAATCCAATCGGGATAAAATTTTCCATGTTGGATCCTTTATAAAGTAGTTGCATTCTTTGAGATGTTTGTTGTAAGTGTGTTTTATGCACTCTTGATAGACATGATGATGTTGAAGAGAAACTAAGGGATGCTCATCTAGCGCCAAGTTGTGCTAGATTCTCTTTGAAATAGTCCTCGTTAGAGACAAAGTCATGAATACAAACATGAAAATATGGGATTTGGACTTCAAGAGGAAGAACATATTTAGAAGCATAAACAAGAGAGAAAAATTAGATCCCCTAGAGGTGTGGATGCTAGTTCGATAAGACCACAAGGTGAAGGGAATGTGAATATGCCAATTACGTCTTGATTTATCAATAGTCTTGGTAAGAATGTTACAAAGAGTCTTTTTAGTGGCTTCAGCTCAACCATTATCTTGAGGATAGTAAGGAGAAGAGAAGATAAGCTTAATGTTGAAAGAGTTAGAAAAGTTCTTAAGGATTAAGGGATTTACCTACTTTAAAGATACAAGGCTCTTACGGATTCCTTATATTGATGTCAATGGTGGATTCTTCTAGAAGATTGAATGTTTCGAAGGTAAGGTCTTATGAAGATAGGAATCTTCCTCCCGATGTAGGATAGAGTAGAATCATCATCGGTGAATGGAAGAATGTAAATAGTATGGGAGTCTTCCTCTACCATGTTAGGAAATTGAAGAGGAAGGGACTGGTTTTGCCATCACACCGATAAGTGACTGGTCCCAAAGTTTTATTGGAGATTTAAAAAATATAGAATAAATGGAGATGGTATCATTCATATCCATGAGATTTTATGATATTCAAGAAGTGGATGGAGGATCAATGTTCATGGGATATGTGGAGGAACAAGATGCATGAGGTTTAGTGGATTGCACTTTGAAATCAAGACCAAACTTCTCATGTGGTTTATGAGATTGGTTTATGATGAGGTCATGTACACCCTATTTATAAAACCCCATACAAAATCCTTTTCATGCACAATAATGAAGGTATTTTTAGGTGAAGGATTTGTTATCAAGGAATTCAAAGCCGTTAGCATATGGTTTGGTGTGATATTTAATATCAATGAGAAGAAGGGTGATTGATACCACCATAGGTGATATTGGTTTGAAGATGAGGTGGACCAAAAATAAATTATTTCCTCGACATTTGGTTCATACATAGGTGCTTTATCAGGTTTACCAAGTTTATTAAGTGTTTGCAGGGGCATTAAGATTGAGAAGGTGATACTCCCATAGTGAAAGATGTTTCATCACATTGTCAATTGAATATTCATTAGGGAGCTTGGATGCGGGGAAAATGATCCTAAAGATGGTTCGTATGAGTCCTTTTTTTAGGGACAAGCACATCGTTAGGTCGATAAGTCATGTGACATGCTTTAAAGGGAGGAGTGTTTGTGGGGAGTTGAGTATATTCCCTTCATGCTCATAATTGATGTAGTGATGGGGTGTGGAGGGGAAATAATGCATGGCACGGATACATGGCCACCCATACAATATGTTATACTAAAACTCCCCATCAATAATGTAGAAGAGCTAATGAAGGAGTCTTTCACCGACAAGGATGGGAAGGATGATTATGCCCAAAGTGGTGAAAATAAGGTCATTAAAAGCACAAAGGACCAAATGAGATTGGGTGAAAATGGATTTATGGAGCTTAAGATGATCAAAGGTATGAGATGATATAATGTTGATGTTAGCTCCATTGTCTATCATTGATCATTGGATGAAGGTATCATTGATGCGAACAGTAATGAAGAGGGGAAGATATTGGTCTTTAGGTGAGATATAAATAATTTTATTATCATAAAATGAAATGGTGATAGAATTTTTGATCGCACCAAAAAGGGCCACGAAGGGTTGCTTCTCATCACTAGTGATGGGGATACGTTATATATCATATATAAAAAATTGTCTCGATTGGGGAGCCTTGGATGAACTCATATAGTGTCATCTTAACCGAACTTGATGGGGTTGTTTTAGAATAAGTTTTTCAATGGAAGATGGTTTTGAAGTAGGTGGAACAACTATAATGCATACCTTTTCTTTGGATGAAGAAGATGGATTAGATTGATCAGATGGAGTGGTGATGACCACTTTAGTCTTAGGTTGAGTAGATGGCTAGAGGTCTTAAGGTTGAGAGTACGTGGTGATGTAAACAAAATCAATAGATAGAGTTACACATTCTTTGGAAGAAGTAGTGTTTGGTGGGGGAACTATGACGAAGGTCTTAGGTGAAGAAGTAGATTTATGGGTTGTAGATTTGATGAGAAGATCACGATTTGATGTGGATGGGAGAGGATGATCTTCTTTAATGAAACAATAATTTTTTTGATAATATTATGGATGAGGATTTGGAGGGCCCTACAACATTCTCGTATCATGTCTAAGGGTGTGATAATAGGAAAAAACGGTGTTAGGGTAAAAACATATGGGTTTTTGTCTGTGTGAGTCAAAATATTTGATAAGAGGAAGAGTGATGGTGTATGCTTGGATAAGACGTTAGAATATTTCACTATACAACCAAAGGGGGTGCTTGAAAGAGATGTTTTGGGGATGGTAGATGATGTGTATGAAGGTAAGATAGGTATCTTATTGTTAAGAGGCTACATGGGTTTCTTGGACTCGATTTGGGTATAGAATAGGTGGTGGATGGTTTTGATTCTGATTTAGGATTAGGATGGAGGATATGTGACTTTGATTTATTCATGATGATTGATTTAGATAAAGGATCCTATCCCAAAATAAATGGAGGTGGTCCCAAGATTGATGATGAGGAATGACATTTTTTTGGATGGTGAGTTTCAAGAGGAAAGAGCTCAAAATTTTTATGTGGATGGGTGAGATATTTTTGAATAGAACTCCAAGATTTTTATATTTTGGTCATGAAGGTTTACCCGGCAGGAATGATGATAGTATCTACATGGGGTGGTACTTAGAGGTAGAATTGGATGATTTATATGATGATTTCATTGAGAATGTAGAGGTTTAAGAT
Source organism: Taxus wallichiana var. yunnanensis (assembly GCA_018340775.1). Lineage (NCBI taxonomy): Eukaryota > Viridiplantae > Streptophyta > Pinopsida > Cupressales > Taxaceae > Taxus > Taxus wallichiana. The sequence goes on from CM031236.1 coordinate 548,610,699, forward strand.
GAAGGTGGTGTTGGAAGAAGAGACTTTGGAGGAGCCACATATTCTAAGGACTTCAGAGGTATTGATGTAGAAGTGGTTAAAGGTGTGGATGAGATGGGGGAATTCTCTATGATTACACAAGAGAGGAGATTTTTATTAGTAGGTTTAGATGTTGATGTGGGAATAGTGATAGTTGCAGATGTGGTTGTAGGTAAGGATATAGAAGTGGATATAGATGAAGAAGAAGTTTTTATAGATGTAGGGATAGATATGGATAGTGGACTAGATGTGAATGGTACAATAATAGTGGTAGATACGAATGTGGAAGTAGGTGTGATACAAGTTGGTGTGGTGGGATTAATAGATATACTTATGATGGATGTTGAAATAGGTGCGGACTCAAACAATACTATGGGTGAAGGAGAAGAAATAACAATATGTGTATTGGCTAAGGGGATGGTGGATATAGGTGTTGTTTCCAATTATTGGTTTATAGTGTTGATCATGTGAGCATTAGGTTCTTGAGATGTCTAAGGAGTGGTTTTATTACTTGGTGGATGGTTAGGGAAAGGTAATTTGAAGACATTGAGGGCTTGATTGGGTGATGCATTAGGGTTATCTAATTGAAGATCACATTGATCTATGAGCCTATGTATAAGATCCTTAAAGGTGCATAATTTCTTAATGTCATGAGCATGGACTTGGTGGTATTTACAATAATGATCCTCATGATACCATGTTGGTTTTGGTCATGAATCATCAAGAGGTCAAATGGGGGAAGTTAAATGAGATGCACATCTATTAAATTGTCAAAAATAGAACTATAGGACTCCGTGAGAGGAGTATAGTTGGGGGTTAGCCTAAGAGCTCTTTGTGAAGGCTTTATGTGTGAGGTGGATGAGGATGAAGAATTGGAAATGATGTCATTATCTATGTTTTTATATTTATCACCATGATTGGATGGTTTGGTGAACTCATATTTTAGTTTATTAGATCAAAGCTTAACATGGCCTTACTCAAGGGTGCGAATTTCAAGTTTACAAGCCATGGTAAATGAATCTTCAAAGGTTTGGAATGATTTAATTTGAAGATTTGATCAAATGTGATTTTCACAAGACCATGAAAAGAGTTCGATTAGCACAATCTGTGAGGGAAAATTATAATTGGTTGATTATTCCTTGTCATCTAGCATCAAAGTATGTGATAGATTTGTCATTGAACCGTATAATGGAATAGAGGTCTCAGTAATGGTGATTTTGCACATAATGTTGATAGAAAATTTCTCTAAGAATAGTTTCACGAGTTAGGTGAGGGATAATAGAGAGTGTTGGGTAATGTCATTGTACCGGTCTAAAGCGGGGCCATCCAATGACATATGGAATGTATGAAGCATAAGATATTGGTTATGGGAAATAGGATAGTGCACATGTTTAAATGCACAAAGGTACTATTATGGGTCTTCCTTACTATTGAATTTTGAAAATTTTGGGAGTTCCCAGTGATTTGGATATGTTTGTGAGGATCGATGGGTTCATTAAAAATTTGTTCATAGGAAAAGTTGGTTTTAGAACCCAACGTAGCAACTTAAAGACAATACATTCTACTTATTAAAGCATGAAGAGAGTCATTAGATATGTGGGGTGATATTTTGATGAATAATATTGTTGGATATAAGAATTAGATAGATGAGGTTGCATGTAAGATTGATATGACTAGGGAAGAGTAGGTGTTTGCATGGAAGTAGTTGATAAGGGGGAAGATTGTTGAAGGGTTGTGATTGAATCGGTTGAGAGATAGGATGTTTTTGGGAGATAGGGATGTGACTAGATTACATTTTTGGTTAGTGGGTTATGAGGATGTGTTGTCATAAGTTTTTACAAGGGAAAATATCACACATGAAAGCATGACAACAATACCTTACAGTGATATTTTTCTTAAAGCTCATCCTGAGCCCTCCTCTAGATCACTCTAACCCCGTGTCAGTCTTATCCCATCTCTCTGAGAATTAAAATTTTTTATTTCATCATTTCTATAGTTTATTTAGAGGTATCTATTCATTTCAAGTACTTCCAAAGCAAGATCCATCAAGATAGGATTTTTGAAAGTTTTGGGAGAGGTCACTTTATGGTCTTCTTGAGGCTTGTGTGCACCCCCAGAACTGAATGAGAGGCATAAAATCATAGAGGAGATGTATCAGAGATCCAAAAATTTTGTGTAACTAGTTTTGGAATATTTGGGGAATATCCAGAAGTTTTGGAGTAGTTTCAACAAAAATGGGTCTTGGAGGCTTAAGCGGTGCATAGTGCAAATACAACTATTAAGTTTCGGGAAGCAATTTCGGGAGTTCCTTGAGTAGTTAGGAGATGAAAATAATCATCATAAATATAATTCAGATCCCTATAGGATGGTGGTCTCATAATTTTCACAACAATGAGGAGCTTCGTCCATAACTTGGTTTCAACGTGCACAACCTTGGAGACAGAACAAAAAACCTAATTTTTAGGGATTTCATGAAGACTCAATGCATGTGACCATCACCATTTAGTTAAAAGGTCATTTTCATGTAAAATAATATAAATAAGTGTCAAAAAAACCTTTGGGAACTCAATTTATGGCCTCGACAAGTCACTCCCCAAGGTATGACTTAAGGAGTTAGTCAAAATTTGCATTGAAATTTGAGCCAATGGGAAGGTGGTGCACTTTTGTGCACCAACCATCCCAAATATTTGGGATATATGGTGCAATAAAATGTTCCCCCCAAATTAAACCCCTAGAATCCAATATGACCCAAGTTAAGCTCCTTTTGCAAATTTAAGCCCATGTGCACATTTTTTTAGCCCCCTCACCTCTCTCGCCCAAAGAAATCACGCTCTGCCACTTATCAAGTCAGGGTGAGGGTGAATTTTTGTGTCCCATGTGTACCAAATTTTTTGGATGGTTGGGACACAAAACCCCTAACCCTACCATTTAAGCTATTGGTCACCCATATGCCCTCGGAAGTTTCTAAGGTGTTATTTTTCAGCCCCCCTCTCACCCTCAACTACAAATTGCACCATTCCACTTGGCCCAATAGCAAGGGGGCACATTTTTTGCACCAAATATCCCAATTATTTTGGGAACATGGTGTAATAAAATTTTCCCCTCTCCTAATTAACCCCTGGACTCCAATATGACCCAGTTAAGCCCCTTTTGTAAGTTTAAGCCTATGTGCTCCATTTCCATGCTCTCAGCTCCAACCAACCACACAATGCCAAGTGGCCCAATAGGGAAGGGGTGAAATTTTTTACACCAAATATCTTGGAACCTTGGGATAGTTGGTTTAATAAAATAACTCCTTCCCAACTTGAACTAATATGTAAAATTTTCACTTTTCTTGTTGCTTCTAACTTCTTCTGTTGTTTCCCGCACGCACGCACCAAATTTCTTCACTATCCGATTCCTCTTCACTCCTCCATTTATTCCACCTATGGAACCTTTATATCACCTTCAGAATTCATATCTCATTATTCCTTTCTTCTAAAACATAATAATTATAGATCTATGATCAAAACCATGGCTATGAGATGTCAAAAACCCTAGGGTCAAAAATGAAGAATTACTTATATCTCTCAAACCATGCATCAGATCTTCATTAAATTTTGGGAAAATATTCCTCATGCAAATCCCTTGAAACTGAAATAATTTTTAAAAATTAAATACCTGATTTTTAATGGAAGCCAACTAAAAATTTGTTCCCTAAGTTGATTTTTCTTCATTTGACATCAATCCAGCGGTTTCACCTAAAACTTTGAACAAAGAACCCAAATAAAAAAACCAAAAAGAATCCAATGTTTTTCATCAATTTGAGTCCTTAATATTTATATTCTAAAAATATTAAGTGTCACTAGTTCTCACTTTCCATTTTTAGTAATTTTCCAAAAAGGAAAAAACCATTGCAAAGAAAGAACATTGAAAATCATACAAACTTAAAACTAGGGCACGTGGGTCAAAAAAGACAAAAAAGAAAAAAAGAAATACTAAATTTCCAAAAATAGAAAGTTCTTATAATTGACCCCAAAACATCTATAATAAGATTGGAATGTAAAGGAAACTCCTCAATGTAAACAACAAGGTGAAAAAGTAACTCTTACCAAAATAATAGCTCTTAGGACCTAGTTTCCCAAAATAGCAATTTTCGGTTGTAGATGTAGAAAGTTGCTATCATCTCCATAGAAACATATATTGTCCATTTTTTCCATCATGAATTCTAGGGATTTTGGTTAAGTTATCCAAGGAGATTTTTTTGGATCAATCTTCTTAGAACAAGAAGAAGTAAACCGTAGCAGTATCCTCCTTTACACAAGCATCCAAATATATATTCTCAAGATGATCAAGAGCTGTCCCCATGACAAGATTCTGAAAGAAATTCAGATGGTGGCGGCATCTGGTAAATCCCAAAGATCCATTTCCATGGCTCCAAGAAGTGCTTGAGTGTGTGTCAATAACAACACAACTCGTTACCATTCTCATTCATGTGAAAATCTCTAGAATATTGAATCCCAAGCAAAGAAAAAAGGCCTATATAATTTCTTGCTTCTTGATGGCACCTCGGGTAACAAATATGTTGAATAATTTGTCAATCCTAAGACTGAAAAACATATGGAAGAAATAAATCCATCTAATTATGAATTGACACACATCTCATTGGGTCAATATTCTCACGAAGGTGACATTCACTTTGTCAAAGAATCTAATTCCCTTCTTATTTCTCGGATCCGAAGAATACAAACAAAACCATTGTTCAATTGGAGGAACATGTAAGAGCTCTCAGTGTAAACCTCCAACCTTATTAGGGGCCTATTCAACATCTCCCCTTCCAATTGAATATATCCCTCCAATAAAAAGTATCAACCACAAGGTGATCAAGAAAGCACATGAATACATGATATGGGGAAAATCCTATGAAAAGTGGATTGAAATAATCGAGAAAGGAAATTCATTGTGTTTGGATGTCATTTCCCTCATCAAGTATGCTTGTGAAACATTTTCTGAAGTAAACAAGAAAAAGGAGGAGCTTACAAAGAAAGTCATTCATTTGGATGAGACACTCCAACTAGTATCAAAAATGAGTTCTTTCGACTCTCACACCCTCGTGAGAAAGGAAGTGTTTGCATCAACCGTCGAGGAGTTATATCAAGTTTGGATCTACATCTTGGATGGATGGTATGCAATTTTTGAAAATGCCATATCTAAATTGAACTCCCATGAGTACTAGATTTATGGAATCTTTAATGAAGTATACCACTTTGTGTTAAAAGGTTTGAGTTCCCTCCACTCACTGAGGACTCATCATCATAGGAACTCATCATTGCATTTCAAGAGATGGTCAAGAAGGAGGCAGGTGACTCTATTTCCTTCAATAAAGACAATTTAGAGTCCCTAGCTGACATTAGGAATTACATTATTGCGGTTGAAATGGATCACAAAGAATGGATTTTTCAATGTAAAAGGATCATTGGTGTCCCTGAGACATGAACCAAGGTGTTGGGATGCATTTTCATTCCAGAGGAAGATAATATGACAACTGTGATAGCTCAATTCTTCATGGAATTCAAGGAAAAGTAACCTACCCTATAGATCCACCATCAAGAGGCATGATTCAATGAGGTTTATCTTGGTAGGAGGTTTCTTCATCGGATGTGGAAAATTTTCCTTCCTTCTCTCTTTTTCCCTCTTATTTCACCCCCTTTTCTAATTCTTAGTTGGAAATAATCAATGGAACATATTTCTCACTTTCTAGGAAGGTGAAAAGTCATGAGTTGAATGATACAACAAACATTCATGTGGGTGGTATGTGAAGATTCAATTGACATTTCTATAAATTTGGATGGCTTCTCCATTCCATGGGATCCTTAAAATTACATCCTATAAAATTTTGTACTTTATGGAAATAGTGGATTATATATGTTGGACTTTGTGTCATCAATATACATGAAATAAAGCTACATTTCTTCTACATGCTTTCTTCTTTTCCCTTGCATTATACAACTTGTGTAAATTTCAATCAAGGAAGGATTTTCTGCCTTCAAGATGTATGAATGTGTGCAACTTTGTGTGCATGGTTTCCTCTCATCGTTGACAAAATAAGCATATTATGTTTATTCCAATTGCCTCCTTTTGTACTTTGCAAAAATAGTGATGAAATGACTTTGTATCTTCGATAGATGAATATGAGAACTTGGTGTCTGGGTTTTTCCATCTCACTAAATAGCTTCATTGTGCTTTCCTCTATATCGAATGTTGAACTAATCCGATTTACTAGGTGTGAGCTCTGCAATCTACTCACGTAGTAATCTTTCTTTCCTTATTTCCCCTCACTTGTTGTAATTTTCTCTCCGTTGTAACCTATATAATCCCTTTTCCACAGTTCAATAGAGTTTCCCTGTGTGATCCTTGTCTAATTTTTCCACCCATAACATTTAAAGAGGATTAGGATTAGTTTACTTTTAATAATGAAAGTCTTACCATTCAATGTAGTGGGGCGTATCCTTGTGAAAGTTGGTGGAGACACCTAATTTTTCCACACCGACAATTTTTTTCACCAAATTTTTTTGGTGACTCTGCTGGGAGAGATTTTTGCAAGTGCGCCCAAAAAGGGTCTCTTCCCAAAAATAGAAAAAATGTATATATTAAAAAAATCAGATTTTAAAGAAGAATCATTTTTGAAGGTGACTCTGTCAAGGAACAATTGCCTTGCACATTCGTTTCCCAAAAATAATGAAGAAATTTCTAGATTGGAGTGAATTACTAATGAGTGACAGTGATGGAGAAAAATAAGCTAGTTTCCAAGAAAGAGATATTGTTGATCAACCATGGTTCTGGACCAATTCTCTCAAGAAAGAGAATTAAAAAAAGGGTCTCCTACTTCAAGAAATAACCTGCAATCCGAGAAAAGGAAAGAAAATAAAACTTGCACTGGATGATGAAGAAGATTGTAGGAAAATATTGAAAAATATTCAAAGAAAATAAAAGATAATTTTCAAAGCTCAAGAAAATGAGGAAATACTCTCAATCGACACAAATGAATGAAAATCTTGGAGCCATATATTTCATCACCCTCCCTTGGGATGATTTCCTTGTATATAGAAATGACAAAATGGAAGCCTTAAAAACTGATTATATAGAAATAATCATAAACACTATGTAAGGAAATTCCACCACATATCTACCTCGAGTTCTGAAATATGTTGAAGCCTTGTGAGATATGTACAAACAACTTTAAGTAGTGCATAACAAGGAAGAAGAAGAGGAGAATTTTCCTATGGAGGAAGATCTCGAGGATTGTTCATACTACCAAGTATTTTTCCCTGGAAGGTTTTTGGACACTACTGAAGAAGATCTTATCCTTGATCCTGCTAATGGAAATCAAAACATAACTATGGAAGATGATGAAGGATAGGATGATGTAGGATCAAATGAAGAAAAAATTTATAGTTCCACATAGCTCACTATAGATGAATTACTTGTATACGAAGAAATGAATATTTTGAAAAGATAATATGTGGAAAGGATTCGAGCATAATATAAGGATATTTTTACCCTCGGGCCTATCATGAAATTTGGAGGTATGCTTTAGCTTTGCAAAGAAGGTATGAAACCTTGAATCACTTCATGTTGTCAACAACAAAGAAAATTAAGAAGATCCTAATGATTTTCTACATTACAAGTTGTTCATCCATGGAAGGTTCTTGGATGCTTATGAGGAATGTATTATTCTTGAACACTCTATTTAAAATCAAGTTAACACCTTTGATGATGATGAAAAATTCGTGGAGGTGGAACAAGCATTCATCAATTCTTTGTGGCTTGAGGAACAACTCGTTGGAGGAGAAATAGATTCACTAAAGGAACACTCTTGTTACATGTTGGATGATTCAATGCTTTCTAAAGTCTCCACCAACAATGAAGAAGTAAAAATGACGAGTTTAAGGTAACTGGATAATATCCTTTTAAATTTTGATCTTTCAATTAATGATGGAATGGAGACATGTGAAGAAGTGCAAGAGATCCATCCTACATCCCAGACTCCAAAGGATGAATTCAAAATGATCATGGAAAATCTTCCTTCCTATTTTGATTTTGTAAGTGAGGTAGAAATGTTGAATGAAGAAATGGAGATAGTTGAAGAATCAAATAACCTTCCCAATGAAATCATGAATGATGTTATGGAATATTCCCACTTATTTTTTGAAGTCAAGGAGAATGAACATCTTGAACACAACCTCTTCTCACCCAAGGAGCAGAATGATCATCATGGTGAGTATGAAGTCTTTCATTGTCCATATGAGCAAGAGGATTCAATAATGGATGATCAAGATGTATCTAAAAATTATTCCCATACTGCTGCCCTAACATGGTTCTCCTCTTCCTACCAAGAGGATGATGATATGGATTTTGAACTCAATGGAGCACCCTTCAAAAAGCATGGACCTCTTCTCCTTAAGGTATCATGAGTCAAGTATGCTCATTCTTGCAATAAATTGAATATGTGGAAATAAAAAGCATGGAATAAGTGAATGAGGATGTTTCAAAAGAATCATTGGAACATATGGATCAGATTTTCCACCATCTCCTAGAGGCACAATGTAGATACAATATGATCCTATGGTGAAACTGGAAGATCCATCCATACAAGACATCTTGAAGGTTGCAAAAGAAACTGAATATACTCAACTCAGTCTTGAACTATTCACTCAAGCTATGGAGATTCAAGATAGGTATGAATCAATTTGTTCTTCTCATTTTGATTGACCAATGTTTGACGTAAATACGAAGCTATTAGATGAACTTCATGTCTTCTCCGATGCCTTGGTTAATGAGATAAAATGTGATAGCATGTATTTTTCTTATACATAGTGCAATGAGGTTCATGAGTGCAAAAGAATGAAGGTTCTTAAATCTCCTTTGAATTTCCTCAATCTTGAAGACAACATCTCTGCCATAGAGGAAGATTGTTGGGGAAATTTTGAGCTAACTCATATTGAAGGGAGTTGTTCACAACAAAGTGAAAATTTGCAAGAGTCCTAGGAGTGTGTTCGAGATCAACTTATTCCCACCCCTTCAAAATGCATCACCAATCCAACATATGCCTCTACATTACAACTCCTAGATAAAGAATTCTTTCATGATGAGATCAATTTTCACAATTTTGAGAGCATAGAATAATTCCTTCTCATGATCAAAGTATATCAAATGGAAGCCTTAATATGTAGAAGTTTTAATAAGGTGAAAAAACTTTCATTAAATGCCAAAACATTCTCAGAATATTTTGAATATGAAGATGGAATATTGGCATGTATTTTCTTATAAATCTAGATAGAGCCATCACAAAATCATGGTACGATCAGACGGTGACTTTTTTTGTGCTCCAAAGGTCAATCTTTAGTCCATTATTCCATGATGGCATGCAATTTTATCAATCCGTTGTCGGGTATGTGTATATTATTTCCCTACCTCTATAAATATCCATTCCTTAAAACATATTTTCCTTTTTTTGTTGTGTTTTTTCCCCATTTTGTGTGTTTCCCTTCTGTTTGTGTGCTTATGTGTATGTGTGTGCTTAATAAAGCAAGTAGTGTAGTATATCTTTCTTGTAACTCTAAATCCAAATGGATAGGGCACTACTATGTAAAATGACATTGCGATTCTAGAGTTCTCATGTCATGTCCTCATTATGCTCAATCCAAAACATGTTCCCAAGTTAGAGATAATTGTTGTCATGATCTTTTGCAAAGGAAAAATTCATACCTGTAAGCATGACAACCATACCCTACAGTGTGAATTGTTTTCTTAAATGTCATTCTCGAGCCATCCTCAAGATCACTTTAACCCCCATGTCAGTCTTATCCCATCTCTCTGATCATTGTAATGTGTTTTTTCATCATGTGTGTAGGTGATTTAGGGGTATCCAGTCATTTCAAGTACTTCCAAAGCAATATCCATCAAGACAAGATTTTTGACAGGCTTGGGAAAGGTCACTTTCTGGTCTTCTTGAGGCTTGTGTGGATCCTCCAGAACTGAATGAAATTCCTAAACTCATTAATAAGGTGTATCTAAGATCCAAGAATGTTCTGTAGCCAATTTTGGAAAATTAGGGGAAGATCCAAAAGTTTTGGAGTAGTTTCAACAATAGTGGGACTTGGAGGCTTTAAGTAGTGCACAGTACAAAAACATGTCCTGAGCTTCAGGAAGAAATTTTAGGAGATTTATGAGGAGTTATGAGTCAAAAAAATATTCAGAAAAACAATTCAGAGCCCTAGAGGATGGTTATCTAATTTTTTTCACAACACCCAGTGCTTCTATCCACAACCTATTTCAACGTGCAAAACCTTGGAGATAAAACAAAAGCCTATTTGTCAGGGGATTTGAGGAAGAATAAAGGAATGATACCATCACCATTAGATTCAAAAGGAAATTTTCATGTGAAATCATATAAATAAGTGTCAAAAACTCCTCCAAGAACTCAATTTATGGCCTCGAAGTCATTCCCCAAGGTATGACTTAAGGAGTTAGTCAAATTTTACATTGAAATTTGAGCCAATCGAAAGGTGGCACACTTTTGTGTACCAAACATCCCAAGGATTTGGGATGGATGGTGTAATAAAATTTCCCCCCCAAGATAAATCCTGGACTCCAATATGATCCAAGTTAAGATCCTTTTGACATGTGCACATTTTGCTAGCCCCCTCACCTCTCCACCTTAGAAAATCATGCTCCTCCACTTGTCAAGACAGAGTAAGGGAAATTTTTGTGTCCCATGTGCATAAAATATTTGGGAAGGTTAGGAAAAAACTCCCCAGCCCTCCCATTTAAGCTCTTGGTCACCCATGTGCCCGCATAAGTTTCTAAGGTGCTATTGTTAGCCCCACTCACCCTCAACTACAAATTACATCATGTCACTTGGCCTAATAGGTGGGAGATGTATTTTTTTCTCTAACCATCCCAAGGCTTTGGGATAGATGGTGCAAGAAAATTCACCCACTCCCGGTTAATCCCATAGACTCCAATATGACCCAAGTTAAGCCCCTTTTACAAGTTTAAGCCCCGCGTGCTCCATTTCTATGCTCTCACCCCAACCAACTACATAACGCCAATTGGTCCAACAAGGAAGGGGAACACTTTTATACACCAAATATACCAAATCCTTGGGATATTTTGTGCAAAAAATGTACTCCTTCCCAACTTGAACTAATATGAAAAAAATTCACTTTTCTTGTTACTTTCTTCTTCTTCTCTACTTCCCACACACACACTAAATTTCTTCCCTGTCGATTCCTCTTCACCCCTCCATTGATATTAACTATAGAAACTTTATATCACCTTTGGAATTCATATCACATCATTCCTCACTAATGTAACATAATAAATAGAGGTCAATGAGAAAATACCATGGCTATGAGTCATCAAAAACCCGAGGTCAAACAACAAAAAAATTGCTCATACCTCTCAAACCGTGCATCAAATATTCATGAAATTTTGGGAAAATATTCCTAATACAAACTCCTTGAAGCTGAAATAAATAAAGATTTTAAATATGTCTCTTATTTTTAATCGCATCCATCTGAAAAGTTTAGCCCTAAGATTATTTTTCTTCATTTTCCATCACTTTAGAAAGCGATTTCTGAAACTTTGAAGGAAGAACTTAAATCAAAAACCTAGAAAGAATCTAGTGATTTTTCATCAATCCAAGACCTGAATTTTTTGCTTCTAAAAATAAGAAGTGTCACTATTTTACACTTTCCATTTTTAGTAAGTTTCTAAAAAGGAAAAACCTTCCAGAAGAAAGAACACTGAAAATCATACAAATTGAAAACTAGGACAGTGAGTCAAAAAAATCAAAAAACAAAAAAAAAAAACTTTCAAAAAAATATAAAGTTATTAGAATTGACCCCAAAACATTTGTAATAAGCTTGGAATGTGAAGGAAACTCCTCAGTGCAAACAACAAGGTGAAAAAGCAACCCTGCCCAAAATAGCAGCTCCTGGGACCTAGTTTCCAAAAATAGTAGTTTTCAGTTCTAGTGCGAAAGTTTCTATCATCTCCGTAGCAACATATATTGTTTCTTTTTTCCACCATGAAGTTCAATTTTTTTAGTTAAGTGAGCCAAGGAGAGTTTTTTGGATCGAGCTTCTCAGGACAAGAAGAGGTAATCCATAGCAGTATCTTCCTCTACACAAACATCCAAATATGTCTTCTCAAGGTGATCAAGAGTTGGCCCCATGGAAAGCTTCAAAATAAATCGGTGACTAACATTGTGGTAACTCTCAAATATTTTTTTCCATGGATTCAAGAATTTGTCGAGAGCGGGAAAAGAAAAATGAAACTTATTACCATTCCCAGTCTCATGAAAATCTCCACAATGTTGAATCCCAAATGAAGAAAGAAGGCCCAGATAGCTTCCTTCTTCTTTAGTGGCACCTCAATTAACCATTATGTTGAATTTTCTATGCATAAGACCAAAAAACCCATAGAATAAATGACTCCATTTGATTATGAGTTGAGCAACATCTCATTGGGTCAAGCTTCTCATGAAGGTGACATTCACCTTTTCAAAGAGTATAATTCCCATATTCTTTATTGGACCCAAGAACACAACCAAACCATTATTCAATTAGAGGAACATGTAATATCTCTTATTGCATACATCCAAACCTTCCTGGGCACTCATCAATCAATATCTCCCTTTTGATCGAATATATCCCTCCAATCAATAGTATTGACCCCAAGGTGATAAAGAAAGCACATGAATACATGATATAATGTAAATACTATGAAAATTAGATTGAATAAATCATCGAGAAAGGCGGAATTGTGTCTCGAACATCATTTCCCTTATCAAGTATTCTTGTGAAACATTTTCTGAAGTAAATAAGACGAAGGAGGAGATTGTAAGGAAGATGTCATTTGGATGAGACACTCCCATTGGAATCTGAAATGGGTTAGTTCAACTCTCACACCCTCGTGAGTAAGTAAGTGTTTGCATAGACTTCGAAGGACTTGTTTCAAGTTTGGATCCACATCTTGGATGTATGGTATGTAATTCTCAAAAATGCCATATCTGAATTGGACTCCTATGAGTACCGGTTTTGGAATCTTAAACGAAGTCTATCATTGTGTTCAATTTTTTTGTTCCCTCCACTCACTAAGGACTCATCATCATAAGAACTCATCATTTCATTTCAAGAGATGGTCAAGAAGGAGGCAAGTGATTCTCTTTCCTTCAATGAAGAAAATTTAGAGTCCCTAGCTGACATCGAGTTGCATTGTTGCAATTGCAATAGATCATGAAGAATGGATTCATCAATGTAAAAGGATCAGTGGTTTCCCTGAGACATGGATCAAGGTGTTGGGATGTGTTTTTATTCAAGGGAAGATAATATGATAGCTACGATAGCTCAATTCATCAAGGAATTCAAGTAAAAGGAACCCGCCTCGAGAGATCGACCATGAGGAGGCATGATTCATGACGTTTATCTTGGAAGGAGTTCTCTTTATTGGATGCGGTAGCTTTTCCTTCCGTATCTCTTTATCCCTCTTATTTCTCTCCCATTTCTAATTCTTCATTGGGCATAATCATTGTATTTTTTCTCATTCACTTAAGTGACTTTATAAAGTAACATTGGAAAATTCCCTTTAATTTATAAAAGGGACTTATTTCTCACTTCCTAGTAAGGTGAAAATTCACAAGTTGAATGAGACAATAAAGAGTCATATGGGTAGGTGAATATTCAATTCACATTACTATAAGTTGAGATGGTTTCTCCATTCCAAGAGATCCTGAAAATTACATCTTTGAAAATTTAATACTTTGTGGCAATAGTGGATTGTGTTTGTTAGACTTTGTGTCATCAATAAACATGAAATAAAGATAAATTTCTTCTACATGATTTTTATTTTCCCCTTGCATTATAAAATTTGTGTAAATGTCAATCAAGTTAGGAGTTTCTACCTTTAAGACGTATGAATGTGTGCAACTTTGTGTGCATTATTTCCTCTCATTGTTGATGAAATAAGCATAGTTTTTATAAGCATATTTTGTTTCTTCCACTTCCATCTTTATGCACTTTGCAAGCATAATGATGTAAGGCATTTATATGTTTGGTAGGTTAATTCAAGAAATTTTTGTCTAGGTTTGTCCATCTCACTAGATAGCTTCATTGTGCTTTCCTCTATATTGAATGTTGAACTACTCTATTTACTGGGTGTGAGCTCTGCAATCTACTCATGGTAGTAATCTTCCTTTCCTAATTTCCCTTCTTTCCCCTCATTATTGTAATTTCCTCCCTTGTAACCCATACAATTACTTTTCCATAGGTTCATTGGAGTGTCCCCATGTGATCCTCAACCAAATTGGCCACCCATAACCTTTATATAGGATTAGGATTAGTTTAATTTCAATAACAAGAGTTGTACCATTCAATACGAGAGGGGTCTAACTCCATGCATGTTGGTGGAGACACCTAATTTTTCCACCTAAAAATTTACTCATGAACAAGGTTTTAAATTGATTCTACATGAGATAAGTGGAGATGTAAGTGTGATGTGGTTGAGATGATTAAATGGGTTGATTAGAAATGATGTGGAAAAATCCACTTCTAAGGGGAGGTTGGTGAGTTTGGATAGATTCCAAAGGGTGAGGTTGTGAGGTGATGATGTTTATATGAATGTGGGATGTAAAGATAGGTACCAAATTTCATTTGTGTTATTCAGGTGGAGGAAGTAGATATGATTCTTGTAAGGTCTTAATAGGGATACTAGTGATGACATTGGATGAGGAAGTCATAAGGATAGAAGAATTAGGTGTGGTGTTGATACGAGGAAGATTAGGAGGAATGAGATCCACTAATTGAATTGATTGGTGAGTTTGAGGGAATGTAGAGGAATATCGATGGGAGTGAATTTTGTGTTGCACCACAGAAATATCATACATAGTTCTTGGAAAGAACACACCGAGTAGTGATGTACGGACTTGAGTGGATTCATGATTAGAATGATACTTGTAAATCTATTGAAGAGGGGGGCCATCAATGGGGAGTTTGGTATATTTATGAAGGATATATTCATGTATATAAATGGCATTTGCATCAAGGAGATCTTGGAATTCTACACATCCATGAGGAATGGTAGGAGTTCTAAAATTTTCTAAGTGGGAGACGGAGGTGTATCCGGTATAAAAGGACCGAGAATGGTGACAGGTGAAGGGATTAGTTTCAATGTGATTTTTGGTTGGAATGGTTTGATACTCATGAAGAGGAGGAAGAGAAATCATGGGTTGGGTAACCAAAGAGGAAGTGACCAAAGGGGTGGAAGAGATAATAGAAAGAGCTAAAGTTTGTTGGGAAGCAATGTTAGAAGTAGGAATGTTGTTAGATGACATGGCTTGTTCCATTTTTCTTGCTTGAGAACGTGTAATCATGGGCATGAAACAATAAAAAAGAAACTATGTTGATTTTTAATATTTCAAACAAGTCACGCAATAGATTTTTAATTATCTTGATTATTAGAAGATGTGAAAAAGAAAAGAAAATGGGCTCAAAGGGAACCTAGGAAATGGCCAAAATATGGATGGTTTTAGGTTTTTTTGTTGATGTCCTCAATATACCCTAAGGTACGTGAGGCTCAAATCTATGATGACTATTGGTACACATCCTGATATTGGGGCCTACCTCTGCACTTCACACACCATAGTGATTAAAATGTCTCGGGCTTAACCAATATACCGATAGTAAAAATATTTATAACATGGCTAGAACACAACAGCAGAGGCTTTCCTATTAGGTGATGAAATCCTAATAGTTCCACTTGGGAGGAGATGTTTAAAATGTGTTAATTTATGTGTGTGTTTTGGATATGTGTGGAAGAAGTGATTGCAAATAATTGACCCCCTAATTAGACTATTTTGTCAAACAAGCATGAAGAGGTTCTTTGTAAATCCCAAAATCAAAATGTGAATTTTGATGAAATCAAGTAGACAAGAAGGTAAAAGTGATTCAAAAAGAGTAAATAGGGGAAAATGAATAATACCTTGATAATGTTATTTTTCATTTTTATTGTTATTTTTATTTAGCAAGTGCATTGTTGATCCAAGAAAGTAAGCCACCACACATGTAAGAAAGAAAAGATCCTACCTGTGAGGTTAGTAGAAAGAGAAAAATGGAAGATGGAAATGGAAATGAAAACAAATGAAATAACTCACCAAAGAAGGGTGGTCCCACATGGCGTGCTGAATTTTGAACAAATTTTCTGCTCATGTTTCAAATTAGTGAAATGGAAACAAGGAAGACATGAAAATCCAAAATGATAGGGCTTAAGGCTACCTCTATATGAGATGATGGATATGGGTGTCAAATATCCTCCTTGCGGAGAGATTGATTACCTACACAACAAAGGGAACCAAAACACAAAAATATGGAATAGTAGATAGGATGGTGGGATCCCCAAAAAAATTTGTCTCAAGAAGTAAAAATTCCTAGGATGGATGTCAACCCACTTTTTTATAAAAGAGAAATAAAATACGATGAGATAAGTGATACTAGAACCTGAATTGATATAGGAAATCGAGATGTATAAAAGAGGTAAGATGTAGACCTAATTATAGAAATTATTAATATAAACCAAACATGAGTGTGTTGACAGAAAAACAATACTATTAGTAAAACTCGACAACGATCGGGACATAATAGAACAAAAATAGATGCGAAAAAGACAGATCTAAAAGTATTATTTTGAAGTTGAACTAGAACTAGAGTTGATGCTAAGATGAGGAAATGAATTTGGATCTAAATGAGAATAGAAAGGATACAAGAAAATTGATGAAAATATGAACTGATGATAGGGTCAATGGAAAGTGGTTTCGATCAATAGTGATCACGTCAAATGACGATGGGATCTAAAGCTTTAAGTGTGAAGAATGGAAAGATAGACATATCCGAGAGACTAGGAAGTTAGGAAATAAATAGGGGACATAACATATAGGGTAAACCATGACTCGACAGTGCTCCTAGGTTTTGATGGATAAAAAGGATAGAAATGATGATCTCGTAGAAGGAATGAAGATGAGAAAATATAAAAATAGGGCCCCGAGATGACTGATAAACCTGGAAAACTAATGAAGAGGAGTGATGGAATGATAACAAAGGGGCCTAAGCATGTAAAAAAGGATTTCAAATCTCCAAATTTGAGTCTCAAGATCTCCAAAGTAGCTCCAAGATGATGATAGTAGTTACAAATATGGGAAAGAAATGAAGGAAGATCACAAGAAACCTTAAAGTCTCCAAAATCACATCCTCTAAAGAGGAGTAGGGTCATATTTATAGGGTCGACAAAAACCTATATTGGTCACCAAGGATCGTGGCGCTTTGTTGATTTGGGTGATGGAATTGTGATGAGAATGAGACAAATACCCTTATGAAGCAAGATTATGGTTTCGAGAGGTAAACGTGAGGTAGGGTTTCCTAGGAATGATAAAAGGGTAGTAGAGTAAAAACATTAAAATAAGGCTAGGAAGAGTAAAAAGGGGCATTTAGGGAGGATAAATGGATTAGATGGGAATTTAGGATTAATTAATGGTGATTATGGATGTTTAGGGAAGATAAATTAATGATGTGTTTAAGATGAGGTTAGGGTGGAATTTAATAATTAAAGGGATAAGTAGAATTTAGAAGGGAAAGGGCGATTTTAATGAGAAGAGAGGTATGTATGTGAATAATGATGATGAAGGGGAGTGAATGTGGGGTGAGGTATAAGGGATCCCAAAAATTGGTGTCTACAATAATTGTGTAGGTTGTGTGACTCAATAACACATGACTTAGAACATTGTCATATACTTAAATAGTTGTACAAGGTCACAAGGAGTGCATTATGTAACTAATGAACCATATAATAATAATTAGGAGTATGGAGGAGGATGTATTTATTTGGGAAGAGGAGTAGTAAGCGGAGATGTAATATTTCCATCAAAGGAAATTATAGAAATGAGAATCCCTTGACCACTACTACTATTAATTCCCCTACATACCCAAGTTGTTTATACTATATGGCTGCACACTTGAATAAGGAGTTTGCATATCCTTATAAAAATATGACCCAAAAGAGTAATGACACACTAAAGGTGTGGGAATGATAACGGTTAGTATTTAGATGTCCATGGAGTATAAGAATCTAAATTAGGGATGAAGTTTAATGTGACTATGCGTAGTGGGGTTATGAACTAATTGAGAGGGATTTAGGTTCCTAAGAAACCTATCTAGAAAAAACTTTAAGGTGGTATAATGTGTAGATAGATATCTTCAAAATATGATCCTACAAGAGGATATTGATGGTGTAATAAACCTATAAGGAGAGGTCCATATAGTGCAAGGCATTGAATCGTGTATTTAGGAAGAAGCCCACAAGAACATGATATGTCTATTTATAAAATAAATTTTTATACAAAAATAATAATTCTAGAATGTAATTTTATGATATAAATTTAATATTATATATAAAAATATAAATTAATATTTTAATACGTTTGTATAGTAAATATCACAACATCCAAACAATAAATTTTGTTAATCGCTAAAATTTAAAATATATATTTGAGTACAATCTTATTCAAATGGTAGCATTTACCAAGGTACACCGGAGCGAAGAATACACCCAACAATGAGGAATCACATGTAAATCCACATCATAATGCAATAACAACATTTAGTAGCCTTGGCCAAGAAACTAATAATTACACTTTGTGCCTCCACTATATGGTCATCTTGTTGTTATTCAAACTATTACAAGTCTCCTTCAATTACTTTGTCTTCCATACAATTTCATAATACTCAAGTGCACTCACCAAAAATTACATGGCATTCATAATATTGTACTCCCCTTTTATAGGTTTGAGAAAGTGGTTATTAGCAATAGACACACCTTTCCATTTACATATTTTAATTTTAATATAACATAATACTTGGCTTTTCAAATAATAACTCGTAACACCATCATATGCATGATTATCTATCTTTTATTAATAATAATAATTATTTTCCACTTTTTTACCCATACTTAGGTAACTTTAAATGCTTTATTATTTTTATTTTCTAAAATCCCTTTATGGGAACTTAGACACATAACATTCTCCCTGTAAATTTAGTTGTTTCCCTTAGTAGCATGGGGTATATCTTAAACATATAACACAAACAAGAAGGATTAGTTAAAAGAAACAAATATCAAATGCAAATATTTTGATCTTTCTCCCAAGTTATATTATTAAAAAAATCCTTTTCAATTTTATTCTTGATTCTCAAATTATTTGATTCCATAGTATCTTAGTAATTAATTTATTCATTTATCTTTTATTTCCATTAAAATGCATCTAGAGGACCAATAAAACATGTATAATGCACTAAGGTCATGAACTAGATAATACATTAGCCAAAAATGTATTACCACAACCTCTATTATTCGAGACAATCCACTTAAAACCAATTGGCTTTGTAACTTTGATCACAACTTCAAAACCAATTCTTTACAAGTTAAATCACTAACTTTTCTCAAACGTTAAACACTCTCTTATTATCCCAATATTAGCCTAAAACCACAATTAGATATTGTATTCATCATTAACCCTAATAGTAAACCGCATTCAATGCTCTATCATCCACCAAATGGGAATCATTCAAAAGAAATCAATAAGTTACCTTCTTTTGTCACAAATTCCCTTTTTAGAGCTTCTTAAGGCTTGCTCTGGTGAACTCAAGGTTGAGAAATATACACTTTCAAAATTCAAAATAGATACTTTTCCTATCACCCTTTAGCCTACTTGATGCGTGGAAAAAATATCTTACCTAAAATCTCTCTCTAAGTGTATTTTCCAACTTTACTCCTCATGTCCTTGTCTAAGCTCTTTTTGCCCTCTTAATACTATATTTTTGAGATAAAATTTCCACCGTTAGCTTATTCCACAAACTATAACCATTTTAATATACCCATTTGGGTATTTTACTTGTGTGTGAAGTTTTAGGGAAACTTCTTGTGTAACAAATGGCTCAAACACACTAACTCAAGCTTCCAATTAGGTCTCAATAACTATATCAATCACTTGATTGTGGGTTGTCATAAATTTTGAGCAAGTGATAAAATAATAACTCTTAAAACTACTTGAATCACCTTCATCCCTTCACTTAGATGCTATACAATCAATCTCAAGTCTCAAGTCTCCTTAAAACTCATTCACCCTTAACCTATCCATTTACCTCTTTATTAATATTGTTCAACAAAAGTTTTATTAAATATTTTTCATGTTAAACTATAACAGGGAGATTATATGAGGTCTAATATTTTACTTCATGCATGAGATACATGTTAATATCATTTCTTACAATATTCAAGCCTTAAACCACTGGATTTAGTTCTCAAGAACCTTCCTCATTCTAAACCCTAGGAGGGATTCTAGATGAGACCAAGGGTAGGAATTTTGTAATAAATTCAAAAAATAACAATATCAAGATTCAATATTTATTCCCTATGTTTTTACAAGTATTCCTTAGTTTATTATCATGATAGTGAGGTGTCTTTCTTCCTTCAACTACAGTAGCAATTCAGTTTCATCAACCCTACTCTCTAATTCAAAGTTCTTAATCCTTAGCATTTTTTAACCAAAACATGGTTTCCTTGACACTATGAAGGTTTCTACAAGTGTTTAAAGATGTGTTTACCTTAAAAAAATCATTCCAAACTCCTGCAACTCCAAATGTTCTCAACTAATTCATTTCCTTCTATCTTTTGGTTTAACTAGGCTCTTATTATACTCTGCACATGTGCCTGCACAATCCACCAAAGACAAAGTTTGTGCACAAAACAATGTAATATCATAAAAGGTAATATATATATATATATATATATATATATATATATATATATATATATATATATACCATTCACAATGTAAAGATATCACATGCATGCATCCATAAATCACTAAGAAATGTACAAGAACCATCACAAACTCACATGCAAGAACTAGTACAAATCATTCACAATGTGTATACACAAGAAAATTTCTTCTTTTTCCTAGAGATCTCCATTTCCTCTTCCCGACCATTCGAATGATGAATGGAAAATAGTTACATCAAGATATATACCTTCCCAAGTCATTTTCATTTGAATATTAGTAGTTTACACCTAGATGGTACCATAAACAACTTTTAAACCTAACACAAGATTCTTAACTATAAATGTAAATATTTAACTCCTAAACCTTATTATGATTTATATTCCCCTATAGGTCCTTTATATTCTTGATATTTCATCAAGGATCCATAGAGTATGCTAAAACTCCTAATCAACCTAAAAATTAGTCTTAAAATTAAAATTGTGCATTTTGGAGGGAAAATGCTTCATTCAAATTTGTGAAGGACCCAAGCAAAACTAACAACACTAATTGACTCTAAATGACCCTTAGAACCTATAAACACACTTGGAAAACAAAATTGATGACAACATGACATATTCACATGTTTGGAGTGATTCTCCTACATCATACGCCTAGGAAAGAAAAAAATTTTAAGCTCTAGTGTTTTTTTTACTTTTCATCTTCTTCTTATAGTTTCTTTGTTTCTTCATCTTGACTCGATCTAATCTCCAAGTTCAGCTTGCTCACTGCATATCTCTTCAATCATATGATTTTTATGGTTCTCATTCTTTAGTTTGTCTTCATAAGTGAGGTATTATTCTTCATAACCTTCTCCCCCTTCATCCTTCTCTTCTTCAAATATCATATCTCCCTCTTGGAGCTATTGCTCAATTTTGAGTTTATCTTATTCAACATAGACCTCCTTTGTTGATACATATGTAGTATTTTATTTCCACTCAAATGCCTAGGCACATTAGCACTTCATCCAAGTAGGTTTGAATTCTCTCTCAAGCATGGGAAGCTACCAGGTCCCTCCTTTATGAAAGCTTGTCACGATCTTAGCATGTATGTTCATGATTACCAAGACAAACATACATTCAAGAGTAGTTCATCACAACCATCATATGGAAACACGTGTAATAAAGAAACATAAAAGATCAAAACATTATTAAGATAAATTACACTATGTGATCACCATACTCAAATACATCAATTACCAAAATCCTTCCACAATGATCCATTAATAACCAAAAGAGAACATAGTAGAAACCGAATACATAACAATACCAATACCAGGTCTCCATAGAGTTATGTGTTTTACAACAGAGAAATATAATATTACAATACATATGCTGTCCAAAAATGCATTACAATACATATATAGATATAGGTCTGGGTAATTTTACTTCATTGCCCATGCATCTCAAAATATTCTCGCATGCTCAAAATAGACATTGTGTATGCTTTCCTTACAAAGACTAATAATAGACTAATTCTAAAGATAAACTCTGCCTTAATCCTATTATTAGCTTTCATGCATGTGTTCGAACTGCAAGTTCCTTCTCCAAAAATAGACCTTGCGTGGCCACCAATTCTTCATGTCCTTATCTTCTATTTGAGTGGCACTTCCTTGTTTTTCCTATTTTTAGACCATTCAAAAATGGCTAAGTCTCTCGGTTAAAATGTGTAGTCCTGTGCAATCTCTCGCCTATCCTTCCTTCGTGATCCTTTCTCTCCCATGCATGTGTTCTTTAGTCTTCTTTGGTACTTATTAATTTTTTCCCATTTAACATTACCCCACACTAAGTATGTTGTCCATCCTCGAAACATCATAAACTTTCATGCAAAAGAATTGTAGAACCTTCTTCAAGAATAAAAGAATAAATAATTAGATTGCACTAAAGAATATAAAGAATTAGTCTACCTTAGAAGGGAGGACACATGGAAACTCCATAACACAAATTTTCTCTAGCTCTCTCCACCCTTCTAATTCTTTGCTTTCTTGCACTTGCGCATTATTAACAATAACAGGGACCTCTCGCAATACTTAAGTCATCAATATTTCCCTTAGCTTCTCTACCAATACTTCTAGCTATTTGTCTACATCATTCAATGCATCCATTTTGTGTGTGATTTGAGGGAATATTTCATTCAAATCTTCCTTGAGTGAGGATTGTAGTAAACTCGATCATTTCCCTCTTCGCCCATCTCTAACTAAGATCTTCTCTCGTTCTTCTCTTTCATTCCTATGCTTGGCCTGAAACTACCTTAAATATGTTTCATCCCTAACCACAAGTAATCCCACGACATGATCGAAGTCCTCAAAATTATCATACACGACCCCTATAACTTGTATAACCACTTTAGTTTCATAATTCGATGCATTATACTTTACAAAGTGGGATTCGATCTAATCCGTGTCGTGTGGTTTTGTCATGCCAAGACATCTTCTACAGATTCCAGAGTGATAAATTTGTTATTGAGAGTGATCATGCATGATAGATCCTCCAAGTAATGTAGGTTCTCTCATACTTAGGCTAAAAATTTCCGCTGTCAAGTCCACCATGTGAGTGTTATCGCATTTGTAATGCATTTTACCTTCATGTATGTGGCATATGCCCTCCCTTTATATTCTCTCACATCCTGCTTCAACCGCACAATGATCTTATCTTTATTATTTATCTCCTTAAATTGCTCTCTAATATCCCTATATTTCTCCTAAAATTCCTTATTCAGTTCCCGATCCTACAGGTCCTTGTTAAAAATTATGACTTCGACATCTACTAATAGGTTGTTGAGCGTATTACATGCTTGTTCATCTATCAAAAGTTGAGAAATATCTATCGATATGCTTCTCCTAGATTTGACTTCATTGGATCTATGTTAGTGATTTCGTGCTAATTTTAAAATCCAAGCACCTCCATATGTGACTGAAATGCCTAGGAGAGAATATTCCTAGTGCGTGGCAAGCTTCTTCTTTCCCGAAAAACAAAAACAGAACAAGTGCTATGTGGCCACTATGCTTTGGTATTGTACGTGTAGCACCTTAGATAGATCATCGCCATATTACATCATGGGTTCATGAGGTGCATGCTTTTGTACTCTCTTCCTACATGAACCCTTTGGAAAAATTAATGCAAGTGTTTTCTTCACACCTCATGTTTTATATTCTCGCTTCTTTATATCCTACTTACTCCTCAACTATACGCTCTATAATTTTCTCTACCTTGTGCTCAATATAGCACTCAACATCGGTTTCAGCCACACACTCAACCTTGTGCTCCTTAGTAGGCTCCTTAATTTCCTCCAAAGTTTGTGATACACAGCATCTACCCCTTCCATTTCCACTTCCATCATTGAAATTTCCCCATGATGCGCATTATGCTCCTCTACATCTAACTCCTCAACATCATTAATATTGGGGCTACACTACAAAAAAAAATTCTTCATCCCTATCTTCCTCTTCATTATTTTTTCATGTCTTCACGAGAAACTTTCTACTTATATGTGACTAGTGGATTCTTCCTTGTGGACTACCTCATCAAACTTACATTCAGCTCAAATTATTTTCCCACATGGGTCTTCTTCACAGTTGTTCCTTGGGTCAGGGGCTTCATCATCACTTCCTTCTTCCTCCTCACTAATAGGAGGGGTAGCCGGCTTGTTATTTTTATGCCTAAACGTCTACTTCTCTGTTGATTCCTCCGGGATAATCAAATCATCCTCCATGTACTTCCCATCAACTATAGTTGGCTTCAAATAGATATAAATCTTTACATCCATTACCTATGTTATTTCTAAAGTCACATACCTAGTCATTGTGATATCATCCGATATCATATTCTCTTCATATGTTCTCTTCCTCGGATACACTAGTGGCTTGCATGCAAAGTATGATGCTTGTAATCTATCTTATATGCATCAATTCCCGATCTTGCACCCTCCTTTAAAACTATTCACACCAGTTTGAAATATTTGGATGTGAAAGTAAATCAGTAGCTTACACCAGTGGCTCTTATTTTTATCCTCCAAATCAAAGTGGCCAATGTATAAGTGTTGATATAAATAAATTTTTCCTTTCCTTCTAGTTGTGTGGGTAATTCACTCGGAATGTGCCATTGTGCCCCAAATGCATCATGCATTATTTTTTGTACCACCTTTCTCACCAAACCTTTTACATGGGAGTTATGTTTTCACAGGTGTAATTAGTAAACCTCTCTGCAGGGATTCACATTTCTGAGGGTACTCCCATATCTTATTATTGGGTCCATCTAGCACCCCGATCTCAAAAAATACTATAAGTAGTAAAATATTCCCAAAAGTGATTTTTCCACCAATTGCAGGCCTCTTCAATAATATCTTTAGCTATAAACACTACAAGGTTCTAGAATGTTCCCTCCATAATTTTCCTGGCAATGTATAACCATCGCTTGTTCACTTGACCTGATTAATCCTTCCCATTCAACTTGGTAAGTAGGTGTGCTACTATTCTAATCACGAGGTCATCTAGTTTCACAATGTCCATAGCGTGAAACCCTCATTGATAGTTGAATTCCTTAACAATATTATTTACTTCATCCACATCATCCAAGTCCGGGGTAGTTATACACATGTGCTTCATAGACTAGTAAGCTTGTGAATCAATGTTGTAGTTAAGCGCATCTTCATATAAAATTAGAAGAAGTATTCATGAACATGTGACATCAACCATTGGTACAGCTTGCTCAAACTTTCCAAAGTACAAGATTTCATACAACCAAGCAACCTTGCATTGTGTAAAATGTGCTCTCCCTCATCATCATATATGGCCTTTCCCTCTACATTCCTTTCCCATGTCTTCTCGCATAATATCTATTGTAATATTTCATGCATTGATGTCTTATTGATGGTTGTAATCACTTACAACCATTTTAAAAATAAGATATACCCATTCCTTCCTTATTATTACTCCATCGGATTACTACATATCTGAGTACCATTTCTCTTGTAGGTCTTCCATTATGGGATTCCTTGCCCTTTCCCTTTCCCTTTCCCTTCGATGAATTGGTTGCCACTTTCTTCAAAGGTGTCATTCAAGCATACAAGTTCAAACTTATACCTTACCTTTTTCTATGTTTCATGCATCCCGAACTTCCTACTACAGATCGCTTTGCACACCACACTCTTCACACTTGTTCAAATTTTCCCAAACAATGCCCTAACACTTCAAACCCTAACTAGAACCTAAAATACCTCTTAAACTACACTTATGCACCTGCCCCACACTCTAATTCTTCTTCCAAAACATATTTTTTCACTCGGCCGTGTCTCAGTAATTTGATATGGTTTACAAATTCTCTGTCTCTGTGGCACTCAATTTTGCAAGATTATGCACACCAATCTCTCTTGAAAATGCACAAGTTCTTCACAAGGTAAGGTAAAATGGAATTTACCCCAACGCCCTTTTATAGATTTTTAAATTTTTACCACATTAAATTCTCACCACCTACCATCATACTAAAACATCTTTAATTTTTCTTTCCTAGATTTTTCCCACGCACTTTCATTATTTTCAACTACATGTTTCAGTTGTAACCTTATGCCATACTCACTACTTCTCAAGTCGCAAATCTCCTTACGTGCATGCTTCATCAGTACTAAAGTACATGACCCACTACACCTCTCACTTGTGTAGTTCTCCATGCCATTTCCTACCTCATGTTACATTGTGTGTCCATCCTTCATACATGATTTTTATTCTAATCATCATCCTTACTATCACTATCCTTCTTATGACACCTTTCTCTTCTTTCATACCAATCACCCTCCATCATGTACACATGTCTTCTAGCCTTGTGTACACATCTCCATCCTCTTTGTCTTAGACCCAAATATCACAATATATTCATGTCACACATCTACACTGTTTACCCACACTAAAAGCATGTGTGGTACTATGTGCATGAACTCAATAGATAGTAATCATCTTCTTGTGTACAAACACGCTTATTACAAAAAAACACTAAAATAAATTAACAAAGCATAACAAAAGTGAAAGGAAACACATAAAATGTAAATCTAAATGAAGTGGAAATACCGCTTATTACAAACACTAAGAATGCTTATTTATAGTAGGGCTTTGACCTAATCCCATTAAAATAACCAGTAATAAAGTGTCATCCAATGCCCATAACTAATAAGCACTTGGTTCAAGTATCTTTGTTACTACAAAAGGTCCTAACCAATGTAATTTCAATTTCCCTGGGTGGTGCACAAACTTGGAATCATACAAAAGAACCATCTTTCCCACTTCAAATGATTTGTTCCTTATGTGCCTAACATTTCAAGCCTTCTATCACACATTTTCACTCTTCTGGCTCCATCAAGAAATTTTTTTCCACTCATCTAACTCGCATCATTTTATAAATGTGATCTTCAACAACTTGCTCATCAGCTAGTCCTCCTACGTGCATAATACACAAGGATTGTAACATAAATTCTATAAGTAATACAACCTCTCGTGCCAAATACCAAATGAAAGGGTTTTGCCTTATCAAGCCTCTTATAATTGGTCTTATATGGCCAAAATACAACTGACACTTTATAAACCCAATCTTTCCTTCCAAAATCCCATATTTTTGATGATTTTTGTCCTGAATCTTGTTGAAAGCTTCAATAGAGTCATTATCATATGGGTGATAAGGTATAGTCTTATGGTGTGCCACCATAAACTTTGCCAAAATAATTAAGATTGTCTCATTTAATAAATGAGTTCCTCTATCACTCGTTAAGACTAATAGACATCCATTCCTGTTGATAATGTTTTACCATATAAATCTTGTTGTTGTAGCTATTGTACAATCCTTTGTAAGTGTTTCTTATGTCCACCTTATCATATAATATGTACAAGTAATAATATAGCATGCTCCGGTCCTTCACACGGGTGGTGAAATAGGACCTACAAAGTCCATAGCCCATTTTTCAAAAGGTTCAAGACTTGCAATAGGCCATAAAGGCATCTCATCTCTAGTTCTAGGATTCCCAAGGAGCTAACAATGATCGCATGCCTGACATATTATTTAGTATCCTTGTATAAATTTTCCCACCAAATTTCAACCATCAGAATCTTACATGTGGTAGCATCACCAACATAATGAGCTCTTGTTATCCCACCATGATCTTCTTCCATAATAGCCTAGCACTTAACCTCTAAGACACACTAGCGTAAAATTTCATCATAACCTATTTTATACAAATCACCACCAATCAATTGATAAGGCATTGCAAATACCGAAAGTTGTTTCTTATCTAATGTATTCATTCCCTCAGTGCATATCCAATGTGCAATAATATTGGAATATCTCTTAAATATATAGGCACACCATTTAATATAAAATTTATTCATCAGGAATTTTATCCTCAATGCTCGCGCATCCTCATCAGAATTGATTCTTGACAAATGGTCAAGCCTTGAATTACTTTTTCCTAGTTTTACAATTGTAAACTAAAATTCCTGAAATAGAAGTATCCACCTATAAATGTGGCCTTGAGAAATAGGCTTTTGACCAAATACTTGAGTGTCATATTCTTTGTAAAGAAGATAAATGGTGCTTCCAAAAAGTACGAGCTCTGTAAAATTTTCAAAGGCGTGAGATCATAGAAAATCCTCGCACTTAGTAGATGTCTAATTCTACTATGTGGGTGTTAACTTCCTACTTGAAAAACAAATGGGGTGGTCTACAATTTATTATCCTATTTTCACCAATACTACGCCAATTTCCATTCCAGAAGCATCAAAATGAACATGAAAGGGTTTTTCCCATGAAGGAAAGAAAAAATAGGTGCGATAGCAATCTTATCCTTCAATTTTTCAAACATCTATTGGTGCGCATCATCCCAATAGAATTTCCCTTAGTTTTCAATAGTTCTTCCAAGGGCGCGACAATATTTGCATAGCCTTTAATGAATTTCCTATAATACCCTGTATGTCCTAGAAATCTGCACACTTCACTATGATTATTAGGTTATTCCAAACCCAAGATAACAACTATCTTGGATGGATCTACAAACAAGACTTCCTTACAATGTATATGCCCAAGTAAAATGGCAAAAGGTGTTGCAAATATACACTTATTAATATTGAGAGAGATGATTAACTACATGTACCTCTCAAACATGAGTCTTAGATTCTCACAATGGTCCTTGACTAAGCCAATGTATAGTCCAATAATCCAAATACACTTGCAAAAACTTATGAATGAAGTCCTGAAAGGCCTGCACAACAATGCGCAAGAAGACTACTAGTGCATTATTTAGTCCAAAGGGCATAACATTATATGCAAAACTTCCCCACTTGGTAGTGAAAGTTATATTTTCCTAATCTTCCTTTATGATGCACACCTGATGATAGCCTAAAAATCCATATGTAAAAGAGTATATCTCATGCCCATCCACTCCTTCAAGGATTTATTATGTGAATGGTGTGGGAAAAGGATCAATAACGCATGAAGCATTAATTTCTTTATAGTCCACATAGATCCTTATCCTCCCATAATTTTTAATGTTGATGACCATGGGGTTAACCCCTTCAAATTCCTCAATAGGCTCAATTATACCACAATTGATATTTTTATCAATTCCATCCTTTACTTTCATGTGCAGATTAGGATTCATCCTGTAAGGTCTCTTCCTAATCGGGCACACACCTTCTTTAAGTTTGATTTTCATCTCACCTAAAGAAAGGTGTAATCCCTTTAACTCATGATAGCCCCATGGAAATAAGTCATGGAAGTCAAATAAGAGTTAAATAATATTAGCCACTTCCTAATCTAGTTATTAATCACCAATAATGGCCTCCTTAGGCTCTGCCTCTATTCCAATGTTAATCTTCTTTGTTTTTATAGGGCCATGATATGCACGTGCCTTCTCATCTATTGTTTTTGTCACCTTACCCATACCTTCAAAGGTGGTTAACATCTAGGTTATTACCATCATCATCATCTTCTTCAACTATCATATACACTAGTTCACCCTTTTCCTTTTCTTTCCAGAAGAAGACACCATTTCTTCTTCCTCTTTCTCTTCAAGATCAAGGCATGCCTCTAGATCAATTTCTCCAAACATTTCTATCAAAAGTTCCTCATCCTTCATGTTATCTTCCAAAGTAAGGTGCTTCATAATCTGCAGTGCTTCATTGACCAAAGGCTTAGTAGAAAAATAATCAAAAGTATGAATCATACCTGAGGTCATCTCTTGCCAATTAGTTGTTTCTCTTGTTAACTTTGCATGGACATACCTCGCACGCACGTGGTTGCTTAAGGTGGAGTAAAACTTATGCACCCAGAGTGATGGTGGTAAGGCCTCTTGTCCCTCCATCCAAAGTCTCTCACAATTCTAGACATGATGCAAGGCAGGGAAATTCCCATGAAATTCACATATTTGAGAAGGTACATTTCTCCTTAGGAACCTAGTAGAAAAGGTGATTCTCACTTCTCGCCATTCTAGTAAGTTACCTCTATGTGTAGCCCACCAAATGCTATTATCCCGCATAGACTATAGACCAACATGATTATTATATCTCCTTTATTTGACAACTAAACTTCCATAGCGTGTAAAAATACATCACGGTTCCCTCACTAGTGTACCTAGGTACTTGGTTGTACCCTAAGCACCTAACCATGCATGTCTTGATCATGCAAGTAACCATTTTCTTTATTTCTCACCCAAATACTTCATATGTTCCATGTGTTCAAATTATCATAAGCACTACTTTTGGTGTCATTAATCGACCGAGCATCATCCCACCGTATCACTCCTTCCTTAGATGCATAAGTTACCTCAAGATATCTGATTGTTTGCTCATATATCATGTTCAAGTATTCTTCACTCAAAGGATCAACATACGGAGCAACCTTTACATCTATCAAAGGTATAATGAGGCACTCTTCCTTGTTCTGAAAGTTAGTGTACCCCTTGTTAAAGTAAAAATATGGCACCGCATTATTGACATAATACTAGGTTCACCCAAGTAGTGTTGGGAAGGTATCTGCTTCAACAAGATCCTATACTTAAAATTCCTCAGTAAAATTGGCTCCCTTAATTGTAATGGATGCATCCTTTAATACTCTAATAGGCATAGCCCTAGTTATATTTTCCATATACAACACATTCAAAGAAGGCTACAATGGTGGTCTTCCCATATGATTCCATGCATCCAACATGAGTACATTAACCTCCGCACATGTATTCATTATAATGTTACTCAAAATCCATCCATATATGACTGCATTAAGTGTAATATCCTTACCAAATTTATGATTATATGGGGGTTGATTTGTGTGGACTATTTACCTCTTGCACTCGTAACCAAAACATGGTACCTTCTCTTGCAAACCATTCTCCTAATAAAGGGATGATGTTCTCCTAGCCACAACATTTGACATACCTCCTTCAAGTCATCTACGCCCTTCGCAAAAGTTTAACCTTATTTTCTCGATCTATAATGTGCACGTACTTATTTAGGATTTGATTCTCTCCCCGAAGATCCCCGATGACCTCCATAGTCTCCCGTAAACCTCTTTCTCGATGTAAATCATCTGGATACTTAGAATTTATCACTTATTTCTTTGTTATAGCTGGCTTATACTTCAAGATTCACATGTACGAATAGCCTCAACACGTGTAGTGACTAAAATGGGTTGTAATTCAGACTAGGTTCCATCTTCGGTATCCATTTATCTTCAACCGCACATCAGTACCTTAATCATTCATGCACCCTTGTCTTACTTGTGATGCATGCTCACGTATTCATATAAGTAAAGACATTATTCAAATTTTTCCTTCTTTCCACACCATGATCAAACCACATTCTAAGGGAATTCATGCTGATAATGATAAGGAGGTCTATAATTATAACAAGTCCCTTAAGGAAACCTTCCTCTTTCATTGTCGTGAGCTCCGCCTCTATATCCCCCAAAAATTCTTTATTTCGTTATCCCCATTAGTTCATCCTTCATTATGTTTTTCTCCACGTTCCTTGTACCCACTCGCCACACTATTCTAGTGCACACTAGTCTCGATGGCTACATGCATATGATCAATCAACTGCAATCGGTGGTGTCACACTTCCATGGGTATGGATTTTGCTAATGTTATAATACATAGACACATTTTTTTCGTAGCATACGCTGTAAGAAAGGGAATCTATTTGCATCATGGCTGAAGTGAAAAATATCACAATGATCCAAAACCGAGGGGTTTCAGACTTAAGGAACAGATTAACAAATGTGCCAAATGAATTGCAAAACAACTATCTCTGAAAAGAGATGTAAATTACTCAAAGACTTCAAAATACATCAATTATCTCTGCCAAGAGATGTCTATCTCTTTTTCCGGTTACATATGTATTTATACTAATTTTATAAATACGAAAGGACACCTAGAAAGATGTGGAAGGTCACCAGTCTCGAGGGAGATGAGGTGTTTCATCTTCCAAGACTTACATGTGCACTAATTTTGCGAAACATACTATTTTTAGAATTTACTATTTTTAGACAGCACTACAAAAATCACAATTTGGGCCCCTTAAACGTGGATTTCGGGGGTCAAACATTGCTGAACAGAGTTCTGCACCTTCTCATCACATTCTACACATTCCAAGCTTTCCGTTGCTTTTGAACGGAGTCAATCGGAGGTATGGTGCAAAAGTTATGGTCTCTGGAAGTTGCGCCACTAGAATTGCTGCCTGGATCATTCCTCCCTCCTTCAGAAGCAATGGTCCCCATTGCATTAAGATGCCCCATCAGCTATGGAAATTGCTTCTTTACCTGGTATGCAGTGAGCCACTCACCTTGGTGACTGAGATTTCCTTTCTTTATCACATGATAGAGTTGAATAGGTTGTCCTCTGGTGGTCTTAGTCAAATTGTCCACAATCTGATCTTCTTCAGCTGGGGAAAGACTTGCTGGATTGAGCTCGGAGATGTCCAATTGTTCTGCTATGACTGAAGTATCCAACAAAGGTGGATGGTATGGCTTGAGGAGGTCCACATTGAAGATGGGGTGCAGACCAAGGTAGGGTGGAAGATTCAACTCGAAAGCATTTTCCCCTACTTGCTTAGTGAGAGTGTAAGGACCATACCAGAGAGGTCGAATCTTTCTGTGTGGACCTGCAAGCCGTTCCTTCTGAAGCCGCAACCAAACCTTATCACCAACCTAGAAATGATGTGGAACCCTGTGTTTATCATGGCGATTCTTATATTTTTTATTCATTTTCTGTAAAATGTCATGGACTTGGTGCTGAATGTGCTGGATCTGCTCAACAAACCTTGTCACCTTTTCTGCTTCACTTTTTCCATGAAGTGTGAATTCCATGGCAGGAATTGGGATGCATACATCAATGGGAGCCATAGGTTGGAATCCATAACAAGCTTGAAAAGGACTGTGTTTAGTGGAGCTGTGCAGGGCTCGATTGTATCCATGTTGTATGTATGGCAGGGCCTCGTCCCATGTGCGGGAGTGCTTAGAGTGGTACATACGAAGCATGTGAACAATTAGCGATTCACCACTTCTGTTTTCCCATCAGTCTATGGGTGAAAGGATGTGGACTTCATCAACTTTGTATCTAGCATTCCCCATAAGGTGGACCAGAAGATGCTCAGGAACCTGCTATCCCTATCAGAAACAATAGACTTGGGGAGCCCAAAGTTGATCCATACATGACTGAAATAAATTTTAGCAGTATCTTCAACAGAAATATTTTTCTTACAGGAAACCATTACAGCCATTTTAGAAAATCGATCAACTACAACAAAAACACCATCATTCCCATGTTTCGAAGTTGGCAAACCTGAGAGGAAGTCCATCGAGACAGATGCCCAAGGCTTGGTTGGTTCTGGCAATGGTGTGTACAATCCCTGTTTCTTGTTAGTTGGCTTAGCAATTGCACAAGGAGTGCAGGACTTAATATACTTCACCACATCAGTCCTTAGATTAGGCCAGTAGAAATGCTTCTGAAGTACTGCCAATGTCTTGTCCACGCCAAAGTGCCCTGCGGTCTTGCTGAAGTGTGCTTCCCAGATCATCTTCTGTTGTTCACTTGCTGGAACACAGATGTGTCCCATATGGCAGAGGAGATTATCCTGTAGATAGAAATCAGAGACATGTTTTCCTTCACGGAGGGCCTGATATGTGTCTGAAAACTCAGGATCCTTCTCATACAAACTGCACCAACTTGAAGTCTCATGTCCACAGAGATCAAGAATAGTTGTGAGGGCTGCAATTGGAGGGCGGCTTAGGCAATCTGCTGCTGAGTTGGCACTTCCCTTCTTATGCTTTATTATCAGGTGAAACTGTTGTAGGTATGTGGCCCATTTCTGGTGTCTCTCATTCCTCAACTTGCTTTGTGTCTGAAGGAACTCCAAAGGCCTATGGTCAGTGTGGATTACTGTCTCCTTCCCCAGAATGTAGTGTTTCCACTGCTTACATGCCTGGACAATGGCATAAAGCTCCTTATCATATATTGGGTACTTCCTGACTGTGTCATTGAATGTTTCACTATGGTATGCAACAGGGTGGCCATGTTGCATGATAACAGCTCCCAAGGCATACTCAGATGCGTCTGTCATCAGCTCGAATGGATGATGTAGATCAGGAAGGGAAAGGACAGGGGCTGAGCATAACCTTTCTTTCAGCCCTTCAAATGCTTTCTGTTGTGCTTCCCCCCATTGAAATTTAGCCTTGTTCCCTCCTTTAGTCACCTGATTGAGTGCCCAGGAAATATGTGAGAAACCCAAGACAAACCGGCGATAGAAATTGGCAAGGCCCAGGAAGCTACGAAGCTCTGTAAGATTCTTTGGGGTAGGCCACCTCTGAATAACCTGAATTTTCTCCGGGTCGACATGGACTCCTTCCTCATCCACGACGTAACCCAAGTACTGGACCTTTGTCATCCCAAATGTGCACTTATCCAGATTTGCATACAGTCTGTGCTTCCTGAGGGTCTGAAGTACTTCTTGAACATGTTGCAGATGCCTCTCCCAGGTCGGGCTATAAATGAGTATATCATCTAGGTAGACCACTACGAAGGAATTGGTGTAGGGCCGCAAGATGTTGTCCATCATCCGCATGAATGTTGCAGGTGCATTAGTTAGTCCGAAAGGCATGACCAACCATTCGAATAGGCCTTCACGAGACTTAAATGCAGTTTTCCAAACATCAGTGGGCTCGACAGGGATCTGGTGATAGCCAGATTTGAGATCAATTTTGGTGAAAATTTTGCACCGCGGAGCTGGTCCAGCAAATCATCAATCCTTGGGAGGGGGTAGCGATTCTTCACAGTGATTTTGTTCAAAGCCCGATAGTCTATGCAAAGTCTCCATGTTCCATCCTTCTTTGGTGCCAAGATAATTGGACTTCCACAAGGTGAAGAGCTTGGCCTAATATGTCCCTTTTGAATCAATTCCTGGAGCTGCCTCTTTATCTCCTCATTTTCAAGGACTGACCTGCAGTACACAGGGCTATTGGGTAAAGGAGACCCCGGGACCAAATCAATAACATGTTTTACCTGACACTGAAATGGCACTCCTTTAGGTGTCTGGAATAGATCATCATACTCAGTTATGATTTGGTTGAGCTGCTTCTGTTGCTGTATTGAGTGCATGTTCATGGAGGCTGCAACAATTTTGTTTGTAGGTTTTGGCCTGATCATCAAGACGACAAACTGTTTGGTTTTCTCCACTAACTTCTTACATTGTTTGGCACTGATGAGGGAGACAGATTTTGGGGGAATGACCTCAGGTATCCGATAACGTTGACTCCCAATGGTAATGGTGACCCTTCTAGGTCGTGACTCATAGATGCCATGTCTATCCCACATAAATGGCTGGCCTAGGAGCACATCACAAACATCTAATGGAGCAACATCACACATGACTTCATCATGGAAGGGCTTGATGGCATATGGAAGGAGGCATTGTTGTGTGACTTGGAGGTCTCTTCCTGGGTTTAACCACCCGATACTATATGGCTGGGGATGTGGCTTTACAGGGAGGTTTAGGCTTTTTACAACATCAACAGAAATTAAATTCTTCTGACTTCCACTATCAAGGATAAAATGCAGTGGCTTACCTTTTACCCAGAGCTTGGAGTGGAAGAGCCTTTCCTTCTCATCCATATTCTTGACTTTTGAGGTGGCAATGATCACATCTGGATCAGCATCTATAATTTCATCATCTTCATCCTTGACCTCGTGGTCAGAATCGCCGGTGCAAAGAGTGTCAAGAAGATGACTCGGTGAGTAAGGACTTGATGGCTCGACATTCTTCCTTGGAGTGGCGATTTGTTTTGTGGAGGTCACACCACTTCCCTATCTTCTCCTTCTAGCATCTTATTTCCTTGCGACTCCTTCTGTTTCCAACCTTGACCTCGGGTCTGGCCTTCTTTATCATTCTTCCCCCTCACGGGTTGGTTCCTAGCAGTCCTCCTTTTGTGCTTTTGTTCAATCTTGACTGAAAACTTGTATGCCTCGCCGAGGGTTTGAAACTGAAAGAATTCCATGTCCTCTCGGATGCTCCATTGTAGGCCACTGCGATATTTTAGAATCCTATGTTGTTCTGTGTCTTGAATGCCCAATCTTGCAGATAAAGAATGAAATTTGTCAGTATAATCTTGAACCGACTGGTCCTTACCTTGACGAAGTTGCTGCCACTGTATGTACAAATCATCATAGGCCCCAACAGGGTAATATTCTTCCTTTATGGCATCCACGAAATCATTCCATGTGGGTTCCTCTGCGATTCCTAGCTCATCCCTTTCGAGCCCATTCTTATACACACCCCACCAATTTTTGACAGCAAGAGATGATTTCAATAGAGAAAATGTTATCTTTTCCTTATCAGTAAATTGATTGACAGAAAAATATGAGGTCAATTGGTCCAACCAGTTCTCTACTGCATCAGAATTGATCTTACCTTCAAAAATAGGAATGTCAAAATTTACTTGCACTCAATGGAGTCGGGGCACCAAAGGACTGATTTACAGATGAGGAGGCATGATTTCCTACTTGTAGTTGTTGCAGAATTTGGGTGAATTGTTGTAGCATCTGATCCTTTTGCTCCCTAAGAGCTTCATTCACCATATTTTTGAGAGGATCATCCATCCCGGTGTTGTCCGCCATCGGAGGTCGCCACACAATGTGCAAGTATTCTCAAGGATCAGTGTGTGACCACCCAAGCTTTTTGTATTCCGACCTCGTTCTGGGGATCATACACTCTCAAGACGACTTAGCTCTGATACCACTGATCCAAAACCGAGGGGTTTCAGACTTAAGGAACAGATTAACAAATGTGCCAAATGAATTGCAAAACAACTATCTCTGAAAAGAGATGTAAATTACTCAAAGACTTCAAAATACATCAATTATCTCTGCCAAGAGATGTCTATCTCTTTTTCCGGTTACATATGTATTTATACTAATTTTATAAATACGAAAGGACACCTAGAAAGATGTGGAAGGTCACCAGTCTCGAGGGAGATGAGGTGTTTCATCTTCCAAGACTTACATGTGCACTAATTTTGCGAAACATACTATTTTTAGAATTTACTATTTTTAGACAGCACTACAAAAATCACAATTTGGGCCCCTTAAACGTGGATTTCGGGGGTCAAACATTGCCAAACAGAGTTCCACACCTTCTCATCACATTCTACACATTCCAAGCTTTTCGTTGCTTTTGAACGGAGTCAATCGGAGGTACGGTGCAAAAGTTATGGTCTCTAGAAGTTGCGCCACTAGAATTGCTGCCTGGATCACACAATTCAACAAGATGGCACACACTGAATTACGACAACTATCCTTGGTATATCTTTCAACCTCATAGTATATACACCATATGCCACTATGCATCTCACGAGATGAATTAGTATAAATATTTTCTAATTTCTTTGTTATGGATCCGATCTATGCCTCTAAGAATAGACTTACTCCAGTGTCTACACTTCTAACTACCTCAACATGCATATCTACTTCCAAAGCCTCGACCGGATCTAAAAAATTCTTATGAGATAACTCCCTTCTAAAAGGGGTCAACAATCCACCAAAACCATCAGCATGCTGATCGATGTATATCATAAGAAAAATATGAAAGAAACATTTTAAAATGCGTGTCATATTCCCTTACACTCTTATATAAGCATTGTTTAATTTCCTTAATCACGTTGATACTCTTCTACTAAAACTCTAGAATATGTAACTCAGCTAGAAACATAGACCACAAAGCATCATAGTCTAGTGTAGTCCGATGTGTGCCATACTTTCTATACAAGGTATGCGTGGGACCTTGAAGAGTAGTAGAAAACTGACTTATTTTTCTATCTAAGGCTATGATTCCTTTAGCGTGCCATAACAACTCACGCTTATGTGCATGCCCTATTGTATATTAAATTCCCATATACTCGGATAGTGGAGAGACATCTCATAGTAAAATTGATGTGGATGATGACAAAGGTGGGGAACTTGTCCATCAAATCTATAACTAGAGCCCCCACTAGTATTTCCTCCAACTCTAGAACCACTTGATCCTGATCATCCAAATCTGCATGACCCTCCTATAGTGGGCACCAGACCAATGGATGTAATTCCTTGCGTCCCAACTATAGTACTAAACTAAACTCCCATAGTTTGTGAATTTGTAGTATGTCCAGATGTTTTCCTAGTATTCTATGTACCCACACTCTATCCTAACAATGCACCTAAAAATATATTGGACCTCCAAACAATGATGTTGTCTATACTGTCATAGGTATATGTGTTGTTTGATACACTTCTGTATTCAAAGGAAAATGATATCTACCCATAGCTAATGGATTACTTATACTCTCCTATTTCTCAATGACTACTTTTGGAATTGGAACACCAAGTGAAAGGTCTAGGTCACCGGTGGGATCGATATGCGTATGTGGCTCTCAATATTTCCTCCTCTGATGTAATCTCATCCAAAGCCAAAGACGATTCTCTACCGCACTTTCCTAAGGTTGGGAGATCCTGATGCTCCAGCTCCATGTATTCCACGTGAGATTCAAATTCTTTGTCATCCATCTACCTCCACAACTCCATATACTCCTAAACACAATGCTTCTTCGTAGATTCCCTCTCCCATGCTTCATTATACTTGAGCCACCTTTCCTCTCTCTTCCTTTCTCCTCCATCTTTCACCACACCTAATTTTGCCCCTACACGCAAAGTGGGGGTTTATCTAACCATAGGTAGTTGCTCCAAACTCAGTAGCACCATCAAAATCTTAATTGCTAAAGCAATAGCATGCAAGTAAGACCCTCTGGTCTCACGAAAGAATTAAAAATAAAAAAATTGGACATGAATACGTAGAGATAACGTACTCCAAAGTGTAATTGTGCAATACACCAACCCACCAACGATCTACAACATGAGTCCAAGCTTCATCTGCATCAAAAAGTATGGTAATATTCCTACGTCTAAACCCTCATTCTATATCCCCATCTTTTATTTGATGCATATGCTGACAACCACTCACAATTCTATTGGAAAAAGGCTGAAAAAATCTCATAGAGCTCATGATAGAGATGATCTTCCACCCACTTACATGCATTGAAATTAGGTCTAGAACCATATCTCCATGCAAACTGATCTTTTCTATCTTCTACCCAACTTTCAATGCTCTCCAAATTCAATCGATGCACCATCTGCATGTAAAATCTTGACAACCATTTTAAAAGAGGTTTCGAGCGATGGAACCAAAATGTAGTCTTTTATTTCCACTCAAATGCCTAGGTGCACTGACACTTCATCTAGAAAATATGAATGCTCACCCAAAGCATGTGAAGTAACCAGGTCCCTCCTTTCTCAAAGCTTGTCATGACGTTAGCATGCATGTTCATGATTACCAGGATTCAAGCATACATCCAAGAGTAGTTCATCACAACCATAATATGGAAACACATGTAATAAGGAAACATAACATATCAAACCATTATTAAGATCAATTTCACTATGTGATCACCATACTTAGATACATCAATTACTAGAATCCATCCACAATGATCCATTAAGAACCAAAAGAGTACATCTCATAAATTGAATACATAACAATACTAATACTAGTCTCCACAGAGTTATGCACGCTAGAACATAGAAGCATAATAGTACAATACATACGGTTTCCAAAACAATGCAGTATAATACATATATATGGGGTGTACTTTCCCTTCACCACCCATGCATATCAAAATAGTATGCATGCTCAAACTAGACACCTTGCATGATTTCCTTACAAAGACTAATAATAGAATAATCCTAAAGATAAACTCCACCTTAAGCCTATTATTAGCTTCTATGCATGTGTTCAAAATACAAGTTCCTTCTCCAAAAATAGACCTTGTGTGGCCACTAATTATTCATGTTCTTATCTTCTATTTTAGTAGCAATTCCGTTTCTTTTCCTATTTTTAGACCCCTTCTGAAAAATGGCTAAGTCTCTAGTCAAAATGCACAATCTTGCGCCTAACTATTTATCCTTCCTATGTGTTCCTTTGTCTCCCATATGTGTGCATACTTTAGTCTTCTTTGGTAATTTTTAATTTTTCCCCATCTAATAACATACTTGGTTCTTCCCTCTCTTTTCTCTGTCTCTTTGGAATTTTCTTCCATATTCTTGCAATGATAGTCTAGGAGCTATTCTCCCTTTGTCCTTGAACTTGTTTATATATCTTTTCAACATGTTTCCTCTTGATTTATGGCATGTTCTAAGGATGTTATCTCTTCATGCAACTATTCCAAACTCTCATAAAAAACATAGTTTATTATAACAATTCTTCTTCACTTTTCACTTGTTCTTAACTCATTGTCCTCTTGCTTTCACCATCC
Organism: Taxus wallichiana var. yunnanensis; assembly: GCA_018340775.1. NCBI lineage: Eukaryota > Viridiplantae > Streptophyta > Pinopsida > Cupressales > Taxaceae > Taxus > Taxus wallichiana. The sequence continues at coordinate 548,651,481 of CM031236.1, forward strand.
ATCTCAAACTTAAATGCCTCTAATTGGAAGAATTATTATTCAGTATTTATACCTTCAAACACACACCTACACAAAAGGTTAGATTCATAAACTTGAGGCTTGAATACCTCTCGTAGGTTCTTCCTTCCATGACATCACTTCATCTTGTATCCTTTTGAACTATCCTTTGTATATCATTGTATAATAAATGACCTCATCTTGTTCTTATATCTCAAGAGAAGACAAAAATTATTTTATTACTTCTTCATCATCACTCTTGTATTCTATCAACACCATTTTATTAATGACATCTTCTTATTGCTTATCTATCCTCTTTTTCATCTGTTTTGTATTCTTTCCTCTTGCTTTATCATTGTCTCCAACAACTTTATTTCCCTCTTTTCCACAAGAAATTTTATTGGCCACATAGATTTCTTTCTCAACACCATCCATGTTTCTTTACTCTTCTCTCTTCCTCTTTCCATGAATACCATCATTTGTTCTAGATCTTGTTTAATCTTTGTGATATCCTTCTAGATCCACAACTCTTTCTTCCTCTCTAACTTTTTCATATTTTCCTATTTTTATTTCTCTCTCTCTCTCTCTCTCTCTCTCTCTCTCTCTCTCTCTCTCTCTCTTTCTCTTTATTTCTATGCCTTAGTAACTCTATCAATCCTTTTACCCTTTCTGTTGCTTCTCCTTCATCCAAATCAATTATTAAATCTTAATCATAAGGATTAACATCCCTCAACTGTGTTTGTTTGCATTATTTTCTTGTTTCCAATAAATATTCCTTTGATAACATCATCATGACTAATGTATGTATATCTTGTTCACCTATAATAGGAAAGAGAGTGTGGCTCTTTCCATTTGACACAAGAGTGTAGGTATTATTATTTCCATCTTGCACATCTTTCGTGTCATATTTCCATAGTCTTCCTAACAATAAATGACACACACCCATAGGCACCAAATCACACAATACTTTATCCCTGTATCTCCCAATCTTAAATTCAACTTGGCATTGTTCCCTAACCAATACATGATGACCTTTTTGCATCCAAGACACTTGATATGGGTTAGGGACATTGTAGTTTCTAGTCCCAGCTTCTCTACCATCTCAAAAGAAACTAAATTTGTATTTCTTCCACTATCTATGACCATGTCACAACACTTGCCCTTAGCTTTACACTTAGTCCTAAACAAGATTCTTCTTTAAGCCATATCATGCATTACTTTTATTGGTTTTAATAAAACTCTTATAACCAAAAATAATTACATCTGCTTTGAAGATTAGTATTAGCAGATCTTTCATCCTTCTACATCCTTGCATCCATATCCTTGAATTAATAAGATTTATGTCCTACATATCTTTGATACCCGTAACATTTTCCTCTAAATTGTGCCTTGTTACCTATCCCATTTCTCTGCATAAGGATCATCTCAACTATCATTCTCCTCTAATTTTCCTTTATATCGCTTAGCTTCTTCATCAAAATCTCTATCATCCTTTCCATTTTATCCTCGAATAACATCTTCTCTCTTCTCTCACTTGCACCATCTTGTTCTCTTTCCTATTCTACAATGTACTAAACCTTTAATGAAATTATTCAATCTATTTTCATACTCGATACTAAATGATGCAATAAAATCTACTTACAACTAATTCACAATGTCGGTTTATCACAACTTCAAAACCAATGCTTCACAAGATAAATCAATAACTTTTCTCTAGCTTTAAACACTCCCTTCTTATCACAATATTGGCCTAAAACCAAAATTTGAGCTTGCATTCATCACTAACGCTACTATTACACCTCATTCAATGATCAATCATCCACCAAATGTGAATCATGATAAATAAATCAACAAGTTACCTTCTTTTTGTCCAAACTGCCTTTTTTAGACATTCTTAAGGCTTTCTCCCGTGAACTCAAGGTTGGAGCAATATAAAGTTTCCCAAGTAAAAATATTTACATTTCCTAGCACCTTTTAGCCTACTTGATGTGTGGTCAAAATATCTTATTTCAACTATCTCTTTAAGTCTCTTTTCCATCTATTCTCCTCCTCTCCTTATCTAAGCTCCTTCTAAAGGTCCGCTTATACCATATTTCTAAGATAGCTTTTTCACCATTATCTTATTTCAAAACTACAACCATTTTAAGATACCCATTTGGGTAGTTTACCTGTGTGTGAAGTTTTATGGAAACTTCCTTTATAACAAATGGCTCAAACACACTAACTTAGGCTTTCAATTAGGTCTCACTAATCGTATCAATCACTTAATTGTGGACTGTCATAAGTTTTGAGCAAGTGATAAATTGTTGACTCTTGAAACTTCTTGAATCAATTTCCTCTCTTCATTTAGATGCTATATAATAAATCTCAAGGCTCGAGTTTCATTAAAATGCATTCACCCTTTACCTATCCACTTACCTCTTTGTTAATATTGTTAACCACATGTTTTTTAAAATATTCTTTCATGTTAAAATGTAACAAGGAGATTAGATGAGGTCTAATATTTCAATTCATGCATGAGATACATGTCAAGATCATTTCTTACAATTTCCAAGTGTTGAATCAATGGATTAAGTTCTCAAACACCTTCCTTGTTCTAAACCCTAGGAGGGTTTCTATATGAGCCCGAGGTTAAGAATTAATTAATAACTTCAACAAATAAAAATATGAAGATTCAATATGTCTTCTCTACATTTGTAAAATTATTCCTTATCTTATTATTGAGCACAATGAGGTGTCTTTGTTTATTCAACTATAGTAAAATTCAATTTCATCTACCATGTTCTCTAAAACATAGTTCTCAATCCTTGATGGGTTTCTAAACCAAAACAAGGTTTCCTTGACACTATGAATGTATCTATAGATTTTATCATGTGTTTACCTTAACAAATTCATTCTAATCTCCTTCAGCTCCAATTTTTCTCCACTAACTCGTTTCCCTTTGTCTTTTGGTTTAACTAGGCTCTTACTATACTCTGCTTCTGTTGGTACAATCAACTAAACACTAAGTTTGTTCACAAAACAATGTAAGATCATAGAAAGGTATGTATATATATATATATATATATATATATATATATATATATATTCAAATGTCTCGTTACCATCCAAAACTTGAAGACATCACATGCATGCATCCATAAATCACCTATAAATGTACTAAAACCATCACAAACATTCATGTAAAAACTTGTACAAACTGTCACAATGTGTGTACACAAGAAAATTGATTCTTTTTTCTAAATATCTCCTTTCCTCTTCTTTACCATTCGAATAATGAATGGAAAATGGTTACATCATCACACACACACACACACACACACACACACACACACACACACACACACACACACACACACACACACACCTTCACAAGTCAATTTCATTCGAATAGAGTAGTTTAGACCCATGGTATCATGAGAAACTTTTAGACTTAACACAAGATTATTTACTTGAAATCTAACTCTTTAACTCCTAAACCTATATTATGATTTCTACACCCCTAATAGGTCCTTTATATGCTTAAAATTCCATGAAGGATCCCATAGAGTAGACTAAAACTCCTAATCAACCCAAAAATTGTCTTCAAATTCAATTTTTACATTTTGGAGGGGAAATGCTACATTCAAATTTGTGAAGGAAGTAAGAAAAACTAGAAACATTAATTGAATCTAAATTACCCTTAGAACCTATAAACACACTTGGAAAATAAATATTTATTACTATACATATTCACATGTTCGAGTGATGCTCCCGCATCACTCTCATGATCATGTTAGGTTCTTTTTAGATAAATTGTAAATATATTAAATATTTTAATACACAATTGGAGATATCTCAATTATAAGTAAAATTATGGCATATAATTCACATAATTTACTGATAAACAAACAATCAATTGGAGGTACAAAATAGTATTTTTATGATCATGTTTATGGAACCAATGATAACCAACACATAACTTCATAGTACCATTTTACTTCATTAACAATTAATACAAGAGCCTAAATAGTACTATAATTCAAATATGAATGTCTCATAGTATACTATGTAGTTTATTCAATGCTTCAAGAGAATATTATTTTTATTTTCATCTCAATTTCATCTAATCAAGCAATATTGTTAACAAGGTCATAAAAGAGACGATGTGGAAAAGGGTGTTCCATTTCAATCACTCTTAACTATGTAATATTTATTCATTGTTATACTAATACACATTATTTTAACTTAAATATAATTTCAATGTAATTGTGAGTCACAAACCTTATCTAATAAATTTATCTAGTAGCACACAAAAATAATTTAGTGTGATTTGATATTGACATCTCCAATATTGACAAGATGGGTGTCCCAACCCATCATGCATTATGTATGTAATTTTTTTATTAAGATAATTAAGAATTTTTTTTTGCTTTTGATATACTATTATACATCGATTATTTTATTCTTGATAAACAATAAAAAGAAAAAAGAAATCAATATGTTTTAACATATTTTCTTATAAGTCATTGTCTTTTTTTTTTTTTCACTTTTCCAAAATATCACTCACAAAATAATTTACATTCATCTTTACAATAGAATCATCTTAATTTTAATATATTATCTGAATTGCACTAATATATGCAATTTTAAAATGTCACCTCTCCCGTAAAAAACTCCAAATTTCCCCATTTGATTACTTTTTAAAGAACTTGTTTTTTTTTCACACCTCATAATCCATCAAGGTGTGAAGAAAACATATCATGAAATTTTGGTGACCATGGAGAATATTTTGTTTGAATGTAAATTTAATTATCACAATTATTGTCTAATTCTAACTTATTGAAATAAAAATTAATTTCATATATTGTACCCATAATATTCATTGATTCATTTAGAGATAACTCAACCATATGGATATCACTATCAAATCTATCTAACATTTTTGTATGTAACCCAAAAAAATCCAATCAACTATGAAATCAAATTGATACCTTTTTCCACTTTGTATTTTTATTTTATTTTATTTTTTAATTCTTTGAATAATTCATTTTCATTTAAGCATGTCAAGTTGAGATACATTTACTAAGAAATTAATTAGATGGTTTTTCATGACTTGTATATTTCCATTAATCGTAGCTCTATCCAAAACATATCATCTTAATTGGCCAACATCATTAAAACCAAAACTCTCCTACATTTATTAAAATGCCCTTAAGAAAGAACTATCACCTTCGATTTAGTATTAACTTTTCACCATAGAACTTCAAGTTATCCTTTTATAATATTTCAATAGCATTTATCTTCTTTTGAAAGGAAATAATAACACTTATTATGTGAAATCATTATCTTTTATTTATCACTCCCTTTCAAATTTTATTTATACCTTTATCTAACCTACTATCTACCTAATATCTACCTAATAAACTAACAATAGTACGTGAAATGCACTATGAAAATGCCGAAGGGGGTCTTTTAAAGGAGTCAAATTCGAGGTAGAGAAATAATAGGAGAGGAAGAGGGGTGAAGAAGAAGGGGTTAGAGTGTAGAGAAGTGCAAGGGTGACGAAAATGGAAAGGGGAAACAATGTGAAACTCAATCGTCCAACTACCTAATGACATTTATGTCAATCGTTTGGATGAGACTAGGGTTATGTTTAAGATGATGTAGAAATAACTTATAAATATATTTATAAATGGAAGGAGTGGTAGAAGAACATTTCCGAAGTGAATTTTTGTTTGTAGTTTTAGCCCTTGCATTTAGAGACAAGAAGATGTGGAGTGGAAGTAGAGTTGAAAGGTGGCGACGTCATGCACAATTTTCCCCATCAAAAATCGTGATGGCATCGACATTCAACAATTAATGACAAAAAAAGGGAACAAGTGTGGGTCGTTGAGGATTTTGATTGGATAAGGGAAAGTAACCACCTGCATGGCCCACACCTTTTTCCTCATGAAATTATTCCTCCCCAAGAAATATGTGATGTATGAGGTCAAATTTATAGTTGAGGTCCCTTTTGGACTAATTACATGAGCTTGAAGGGTTAAAAATAAAAAATGGGGAATTCCAAGAGGTTAGAGTTCAAAAATGAACCATGATACATGTTTCTTCGAGCACTATATAGCCTGTATTTGTAGTTGTAAGTTCTAGAAAATGTAGGGAACAATTGATGTACAAAAATTCATCTTGTACATTGACTAGTGATATGAGCGACAAGTAGAAAATAATTTTCAACCAAGGTTTAGAAATAAAGGTTTATGATTGATGACATTAATTTTTTTGAGATATTTGATGAGGACATGAATGGAAAGTTTGAAATAAACATAGTGAAGTAAAAAATTGTGGATTCAACATGATAATGAAAATGAACAACATAAAATAAATTTAAAGGGATAAATTGTCTCGCATTCTCTGATATTTGTCTACCAATTACGTTTTAGTGGAGGGCGATGACAATGGTGATGAATTTCGATGTGCCCTCACTGATACTGCTAATATTTTCTTTGTGGAGGAGAAGAATGCCTCAAGTCTTGTAGTGCTTTCTCTCCTGGAAACTTACAAGGTGTTAATGGCATGGTGGCCCCATCTCCATGAATGCGTGTTCTAGGTTTGTGAAGGATGATCTAGATCTGAATAACGTCATCAATAATTACTTACTATCCACTACCTTGACAATGACTAACAAGACTTTCAATTTCTATGATGGTTTCAAGGAGTTGAAGAGCATAGTAGATTTGGGGGAAGGAACAACATTAGGGAAATGTGAAGGTATATCTTCACATCCATAGGATTAAATTTGATTTCACCCTAGTTATTGCAACCACTCCTATTCCATGTTTTTTTCTTTTCTCCATTCTTCATTAGGTAACGAAGGTTTGATATCCTATCGTTTATAAGAAATAGTTTTTGTATGAAGGTATTGAACACGCTAATGACAACATGTTTCAAAGCCTACCCTCTACAAATGCCATATTGTTTAATGTACTAACTCCTTATTTGCAATGTCTCTTCTTTTGGTAAAATAAGAAATATATAATAGGTTAGAAAATGGATGTGATGATTTGGTGAAACAAAAGGTACTTTTGGATTGGGACAATGAGATCTATAGTAAAATATTGAACAATTGTCACGCAATGTTTCCTGAAAAATAGAAAACTAGTATTGATAGAAGAAATGATGCAAATGAGTTTGAGAAATTTGAGTTGGTTTTTATATTGAAGATTTCCCCGCCACTACTATCCCTCACATCTCACACTCATTATGGTCATCGGATCCTAATTCTTGAAGCACCTAAACCATTTGATTATACGATGATATGGTGTGTATAGACTATGTCAAACACAAGTACTCGCCCTCTCCTTATATAATTTGGAGTATGCCTTCAACGAATTAAAGACTTACGCGTAAATTGTTTCAGGTTAAATCAAATAAAAACTAAACGCTAAAAATTAAAAAGAATAAAACAAAGGACATAGTTGGTGTAATGTTAGACTTTTAGTGAATTGTTTTTTTATGAAAAGAACTTTATTATATTAAATGGAACATGATACAAGATTATTGCAACAAAAAAGTGAGCGGTACATGAGAGCACACCCAGAGCCATGAGCACACTAGGTAATGCCTAGGTATACACCCAAACATAAAAATAAGGAAAGGAGCAACAAAGTCAAGCTGCTACAACGAGAATGCTAGCAGAGGGGAAGCCAAACTACCAAGACACCCGAGGCATGGGCCGAGAAAAAGTGGGAAAAGAAAAGGCACCCGATGTCGAAGCAGAATGAGAAACAGGAGGCTCAAAGCACCCCTTCTTCTCCTTAGATCTCATGACAACAATCCAATTCACTGCTAGAAGCCAAATCTAGTGGAGGATCTAGTTAAGGGATATCCTTATTGGGGTTAGAATCAAAAGGCTCATATATATGTGACCGCTTGGCACAACTACCATCATGGGGAATCTTAACATTCATAGCTTCTAAATTTTTGGGATGAGAACATTCTTTGAATTCGATGTTGAAAATGGTTGTCAACCTTTAGGCCGCAAAGAAATCCCTTTGTTATTTTTTTAATTTTGATTGAGTGATAGTGGGAAAGCCTCCTGAAGGTGCCCAGTTTGATGGCATAATTGGCATCGAAAGGTTGTGTTCTCATTGTAGACACAAAATAATTTACTTTAGACATTATTTATTCCCGATCTCATACTACTATTTAAAAGGTTTTGAGTGAAGAAAGTACTAATTTTAACCCTCATTTTTGGCCATCCGACTTTATTTTCTTTCATCATTCCCAACCTCTTGCACCCACATTCTCGAGTCAAATTTTATGAACTCCGAGTTATACATTCAATTTAGATTTGGAACAATTAGTTTATTCCTCACTTTGTTTGTCATCGGAACTCGTAGCATTAAGGCACATTCAATAGAAAACCACAAAGAGCGTGCAATCAATCTTCCACAACAGAACTTTAATAATGCAACTCAGACTAAGCACTTTTTCAGCGTGCAACAAATAAATTCCCTCATTGTGGTGTACACAGGGGTCCCCGAATTAGAGAAGGATAGAAGCATAGGATATCCTTGTGAAAGTTTTCCCCTCGTCAAGAAAGACAAACGATTACTAAAGAAAAATTGTGTCATTTCCTAGCTAGAAGGTGGTGGTGTAATCAATAAATAAATATATCATGGGCCAAAGGATCCTTACTTGTCACATTATGTTACATTTGACTTCTTCTCTTCCATGTATAAGTCGTATTTTTCGTTTTGTATAGGTACTATACCTCGTGCATTGACTATCTGTATTCATTCTTGAATTTATGTGAGTGGAAATGGAAATGCAATGCGAAAGGGAAAAATTTCAAGGACGGACATGGACACCGACAATCCGGATGGTTTATAAAACACATCGATATTTATTGTATCTTGTAATATTTTTATTTTTTGAATAGCTAATAGCTAGCTAATTTAGTAATTAATTTCAGTTGGGAAACTCTACATCGATCACACAGTTTGTTAGCTATGTCATATATTTCAATTGAAAATGAAGATGAACATGAGAAGCGCTTTCCAGGGATACAAATACATTAATGTTAAATCATTGGGTCATTTAGTTTTGGTGGTGTTAATGTTTACGAGGTTGATTCTGGGAGGAATGATGCAGGGTGGTACAGAGATATATACATTTCCTCTAATCTTCCTCATCATTGTTATTCTCTGCAAGGTATCTCAACTCTAACTACACCAAGGGCAACCTCTTTGAGAGCAATCTCAACACAGTGTTGAATGATCTTGTTTGATTTTTTTAACTATATATAACACATCTTCGTATGGCCAAATCCCCAATCGGGTGTTCGGCACACTCCAGTGCAGACGAGACTTATCCCAACAGAAATGCCTTGACTGTTCTAAGAATGTCACCACCCTATTTAACTCTACGTCATCCAACCCCTGCAAGAATTCCGTGAGATGCGAACTATGGTTAGACCTCTTCTCTCTCTGTTATGCCAATTACAGTTATATTCTAGAATTATAGGTTACCCAATATACAAAGACGACCATTAATTACACTGTGAATAGTAAGAGTCCTTTCACCTTCAACATCACTGTTCAACTGCTTCTCAACAATTTGACTGCCGAAGCATCTTAACCTGCAAATGAAGGATTCGTTGTGGGATCGACCAACTGTCTAATGTTTGTTCTTATTCAAGGGATGAAAAGGTTGATTCTATCTTTGCTTTTCCCCTACATTTTCATGATCTGTCCCCTGCGTTGTGAGATCTGTCAGTCCACATGGAGCAGCTTTGAAATGTTATAATTTAACATATGTGCTTAGAAGATCTTCGTCATCTATTCGAATGCTGTGTGTTATAGGAAGGCACTCCCACTCCAACTGGAAAAGCCTTCAGTATAATAAATTCCCTTTTCCATATAAATTAAATTTATCCATCATACTTATAAATACGAAGGCCACAGTTTGTGTACCCATTCTGTATACTTGTTGAAGAAGTATAATCATCACGAGTTTACACCATTTATACACATTCTACTACCTTATGTTGTCCTAATGTTATAATTAAAATAGGTAGGTGCTTATTGTTTCTTTTTGTTTTTAATAAATTGATTTATATGGAAATAATTGGAAAAAAATTATTATTTCAACACCCTTTTATATAATAACTTGTAGAATCACATATACCCTCTCTTATAGAGATATTTTCATAAATATGTTTAAGTATCTTACCTAACATTCTAAAATATTTTTTAAATACATGAAATTATAATTATCTTCTAAAAATTAAACTCTCATTAATAATTATTCTATAAGTAATCCATATGATAATCGTGGAAAATTAGCTTAATTGTTTAAGAGATATATTATATCAAAATGTAAAATAGCAAGTTGTTCACATTAATGTATGAAATTAAATTGGATTTCCATTTCACTATTATTATATAAATATTTAAACCCTATTAAATGTTACATGAAATGGATCCATTTCCTCTTCTCATTGCACCAATAAGAGTCTTAAAGTGGTAATGAGGGGTAGTCAATTAAAAGTAATAATAGTATAGCCATCTATTATATGTTGTAACCCTTTTGAACCCAACATATCTATTTAATCCTCATATCTTGGTGAAAGAATATTGATGTCATTTTTAATCAAGTGTTAAAATTTATGTCTAATGATATTATTTATGGTGATTTTTAGTTAGTTGCTAAAATGTTGAAATACTAAAAACTCAAATAAGGAAAGGTTTACCGATACCTGCACTGAAAAGCTCAATATTGAGATGATCGAACACACAAACAATGTGAAAGGTTCCTCTTTTCGCCAATTGAGAATATATGTATACAAAGACAACTAAACAAAAAATATTAGATAAGGACGTAACTATTTTCTCAACAAAGGTCGATCCCATGAATCCAAAGGGATTCCTTGAAGGGTTTCAATTCATGTTAGTACAATCAAGTGATATGATGATAGAATAATATAATGATACAAATAGTTAGAATTTAAGGGAATGGGAAGATCTCATTCTACGTGTTAGAAATCCTAGGAAATGGATACAATGAGTTCCAAATCCTAGAAGTAATTGAACCAGAATTTCTTTGAATCTTCACATTTTTCTTATATGATCTCAAGTTGATCCTCGATTTCTTTAACTTTAGGTGTGAGGGTAATGGTGAACAGAATTAGCTTGTGTGCGATATCAAATTTTTCCCACACAAAAGGATGTTGGATGACTGAAACATCATATATGTGTGTGATAGGATGTGATGGACCTAAAACTATTATCTACATAGAGTAAATACTGCAAACAACTAATTAGATAAGAAATAGATTCATAAAATTGTGATGAATGCTAGAAATGACTAAAAAATACATGGGTAGACAATGATAAGGTATTAACAACAATCATGTTCGAGATCCTTATTTCGATAAAAAGTTGATAAAAATAAAATACTAAATTCCATATAAAGATTGACAAAGCATGCTAAGATAAACTAGAAGGACTCTAGAAGCATGTAAGATTCAAAAATAGAGATTTAGATGTATTTGAAGGGCTAATGAGAACAAAAGAAGTTATGGATATAGATTGATGGTGATCTAGAATCGATGAAAGTGATTATTGTTGGAATTACAAATATTCTACAACTTGGTAAAATGATCCAATGGAAGAATAAATAAAAAATAGGTGTAAAGGATGGTATAAGTGGTTGGTTATAGGCTATAGTTGATGTAAAATAAGATTGATAAAGATGAAAAACAATGTACTAACCTTGTTGGCTTTGTGTGAGGGTGAAAAAGCTCCAATAAGTTTGAATTATGATTTAATGAGATTCCTTCAAGATTTTGGCAATAGGATGTTGATAATTCTAAGAGAAGTGACATCGTATGGAGGTCTAGCAGCTTGTGCCCAAATCCAAATTTTAAATAACTAGTAAATAAGGGAAGAGAGTGGCTATATAGAATCGATGATGTTTGCAAAAATAGCCGGTGATCACAGATCATTGTCGATTTGTCCAGGGAGGTTACAAATCAAATAATGAAAATATAGAAAATGGTTAAAACCACTTGCCATCCGAGGAATAGGGATGTTTGATAAATGGTGGGAGGTTGGGAATCTAGGTAAGAAGAGGTTAGGGGGTTGGGATGGGTAGGATAAATTAGGCTAGGTTAGTTTTAGATGTTTAGGGGTGGGTAAATGAGGTTTTATGATGGTGAGAGGTTATGATGGTAATTTATAATATACATACAATAGGGAAAATAATGATAATAATGATAATATGATTAATGTGTGGCATGTAACCTAGGAGGGAAAAGGTGGTGTCTACATTTTCCCCTTTTTGTTGATATGTTTATAGGCATATGTTGCAGAGACAAAAACTAGCGCGAGGATGCCCCGGGTTTTGTAATAAGGATAATTTTTCCACCTCAAGCCAATGAGTGACTTTGTTGGTCATTGGATTGAAGTGAGTTGGATTGATTAGATAAATTTACTTTACGATGATCTAAAATTATGATTGTAGTCTGAAATAACCATGATGGAGGGGCTTGTAGAGATGGTAGTAATCTTGGAAACACATGGTAGGGGACATTATACAATTTCTGGAGGGTGATGCTAATGTGGACCACCTACAAGCACATGATTTAGGAAGAACACTACATGGAGAGGATACAAAGGGAGTACTCTTGCGAGAATGTGAGAATCCATGGGACCAAAGGGTGAAAGGAAAACATCCAGAATGTGTGCAAAATATGATGTATGAAAAAAATAGTTTTGGTAAGGTGTTAGGATTCAAAGAAAAGGTATAAATATATTGATGGTATCATGATGTGATAAGAAAGGTCTAGGTGACCAAAATTGTTGAGTTGTGGAGCTCAATTACTTCAGATTAACATGCAATGTAAAACTTACTGGAAAACATACTAACCATCATCGGTTAGGAGGGACCGCATCGGTCACCTAGGACCGACATCATCGAGAAGCAAGGAGGAACTAACATTGGTTAGGGAGAACCAACATCGGTTACCTGTGCCTTAGTGTTTTAATTAACTCTTCGGAATTAGAATTATTTTTAGCATTAAAGTATATCTATTGATTGTAATTGCATGGCTAAGTTCCCTAAGTCTATAAATGACTATATAAACATGAAATCTAGGGTTTATAAGTAAGTATTAACAATAATTAAGAAGAACTTGCAAAAAGTTGGTAAGAGAGATAATTCTTGGAGGAGAAGAAAAATATTGAGAGAAAGAAAGTACTGTACATTTGAGAGGTGTGGAAGATTGTAAATATTCATTGTATATCTTGTCAAATCTTTGGATAATATATTGGATTGTTTCTTGGTGGACATAGCCCACACTAGGTGAACCATGTTAAATATGGTGTTCATTTATGTCTCTTGTTTTATATATTTCTTCTGGTAGAATATCCACTTTTATTTACATGTATACTTAGATCTGATATATTGTTTATACAACCAATGTGCTAACCCCAAAAACTGGTATTAGAGCTTTGTTTGAGGGTTTTGTGTGTTGACATATTTACTCACAGAGGGTTTTCTGATTAAGTGGGAGCTACAACAATGGCAAAAGAAAAATACAAGGTAGAGAAATTTGACGGCCGAAATTATCAATTATGGAAGATGCAGATTGAGGATTATCTGTATCAAAGAGATTTTTATTTATCGTTGGATGAGAAGTCTAGACCTACGAAGATGACTGATGAAGAATGGAAGATTCTCGACAGAAAGGCTTTCAGATCTATAAGATTGAGCCTAACAAAGATCTCGTGGCTTCCAATATTACTGTTGACTTCTATGGTAGGATTAATGAAATCTCTTGCTAATTTATATGAAAAACCTATTGCTTCAAATAAATTTTATTTGATGAAGAAACTATTTAGTTCTAAGATGAATGGAAGTGGATCTGCATCTAGTCATTTGAATTATTTTAGATCTATTGTAAATCAGTTAAAATCAGTTGATATACCATTTGATGATGAATTGAAAGAACTTTTATTCTTATTTTCTTTGCCTAATAGTTGGGATAACTTGGTAATGGTTGTTAGTAATACAACATCTACTAATAATATTTTGAAGTTTGATGATGTGGTTAGTATAATCTTGAATGAAGAAATTCATAGGAAGAGTACAAAGGAATCATCATCTGGGAATGCTTTGAATGTAGAAAGCAGGGGGTAGGCAAAAGGAGAGATCCAAGAATAAGAGTAATGGGAAATCAAAGTCAAGGGATAGCAGATCTAAATACAGAAGTAATGGAATTACTTGTTGAAAATGTGGAAAGAAAGGACATGTAAAGAAAGACTGTTGGTTAAAGGAAAAATAGAACCAACAACCATAAAAAGGTAAAGAAGAAAATCTTTCGCATCAGAGGTAATGCAAGATGCTCTTATTCTTTCTTTAGATAATAGAATTGAATCATGGGTTTTAGATTCAGGAGCTTCTTTCCATGCAACCCTTAATAAGGGTTATTTTAGAAATTATGTCCAGGGAAATTTTGGGCATGTTTATTTGGGTGATGATGAACCTTGCAGATATTACTGGTAAAGGGAAGTTCATCTAAAATTACAGAATGGAAATACATGGGTATTGAAAGATGTGAGGCATGTGCCAAGCCTCAGGAGGAATCTTATTTTTGTAGGGAAACTAGGTGAATCTGGTTGCATGGTTACTTTTACAGGAGACTCTTGGAAAGTCACCAAGGGTTATTTTGTTGTGGCAAGAGGTAAGAAGGTAGGAACGTTATATTTATCTACCTGTATTATTGATTCCTTTTCTGCATTATCTACTTTAGATTCAGATGCATGTATGTGGCATAACCGGTTGGGCCATATGAGTCAAAAAGGAATGCGATATTAAAGGCTAAGGGTAAGTTATCAGATTTTAAAGATTTAGATCTTGATTTCTATGAGCATTGTCTCTTTGAAAAGAAAAGCAGTGAGATTTCTCAAAGTTGGGGCAACTAAGAAGGATCGAAGAATGGAGCTTGTACACTCAAATGTGTGGGGACCATCTCGGGTAGCTTCTCATGGAGGATCCCGAAGATTATGTTACTTTCATTGATGATTCTACAAGAAAGGTATGGGTTTATTGTATTAAATGTAAATCTAATGTTTTTGACTTTTACAAGATGGAAAGCCCTTGTTGAGAATGAATCAAATTCTAAGTTAAAGGGTCTTAGATCCGCAATGGTGGTGAATATTGTAGCAAGGCTTTCAATGATTATTGTTCAGTGAATGGAATACGTAGAGAAAGAATGGTTCCAAGAACACCATAGGAGAATGATGTTACAGAAAAAATGAACAGGACAATCATGGAACATGCTAGAAGTATGAGGATACATTCTAGACTTGCCGCCTTACAATTTTGGGTAGAAGCAGTTGATACAACACTTTATTTGATTAACCATGGACCTTCAAGTTCACTAGATGGAGGAATATCTAGAGGAAGCTTGGACCAGAAAAGAGGTAGATCTTTCTTTTCTTAAAGTTTTTGGTTCGAAGCTTTTGTGCATGTTGATAAGGAAAATAGGAAAAAGTTGGATGCAAAATCCAAGAGATCCGTGATTTCAATTTCTATTTTTTGGATTTAGATAATTCTAATATTATTAGGAGTCGTGATGTTGAATGGAATGAAAAGAGAATGTACAGGGATTAAATTTTGGTACTCAAGGATAAAATAGTTGAGAATTTTGTGAGTGAAAATGAACTCTCAGATTTAAAAGTATTATCGACAGGGTTACACAGTAACCAATGTCGGTTGACCCCTGACAAACATCGATCGATGAACCGGTATCGATTACAAAATATCCAAATCGGCATTGGTTAGTAGGACTGACGTCGTTTACAGGTGACCAGCGTTGGTCATTGTCAGATTTGGATACAAATGTCCAGGAGGTCCAGATTGAACCTCTGATACCCCAAACTCTTGTGTGAAGGTCACGAAGGGTAATTAAACCCCGAAAGATTTAAACCTTCTCTATTTTATTTATTATAGACCGATAATGGTGAACCAGAAAGTTTTGAAGAATCAATGTAGGATAAGACCCACGTCCGGTGGGAGAATGTCAAGGATGAGGAGATGGACTCCTTGGAACAGAACCATACTTGGGATTTGTTTAAGTTTCCAGCAGTAAGAGGACATTGCGTAACAAGTGGGTGGACATAAAAGATACAAGGCAAGGCTTATAGTAATAGGATTTACACATAAAACAGTATGTACTTCGGTGAAATATTTTCTCTTGTTGTTAAAATGACTTCTATTCATACTATATTTAGTTTAGTTGAGTAGAAGATTCACATTAAGAGAAACTAGATGTGAAGACGGCTTTCCTTCATGATGATTTGGATGATGAGATTTTTATGCACGGCGCTTGGGTATGAAGTCAAGGGTAAGAGAAATTAGTGTGCAAGTTGAAAAAGAGCCTATATGGGCTCAAACAAGCTCCAAGGAAATGGTATATCAGGTTTGATAGTTTTATGCATGAGCATGGTTACTTGAGATGTGAATCTGACCATTGTGTTTATTTCAAGAAGCTTGAAAATGGGAGCTATATTATTTTGTTACTGTATGTGGATGATATGCTTATTGCAGATCTAGTATGTAGGACATTAGTGAGCTTAAGGGAAAGCTAGCTCACACATTTTCTATGAAGGATTTAGGAGCTACAAAAAGAATCCTTGGTATGTAAATACACAGAGACAGGAAAAAAAAATTGTATTTGTCTCAGGAGGATTATATCTATAGGGTGTTAGAAAGGTTCAACATGCAGAATGCAAAACCTGTTAGTACACCTATGGTTGGACACTTAAAATTAAGCAAATATCAGTGTCCATCATCACATGAGGAGGTCAAATACATGACACAAGTGCCATATGCTTTAGCAGTTGGGAGTCTCATGTATGTTATGGTTTGTACTAGACTAGACATTACATAGGAAGTGGGAGTTGTGAGTAGATATATGGCCAATCTAGGTAAAGAGCATTGGAAAGTAGTCCAATGGATACTCATGTATTTGAAAGGGACATCTAGCATGTAGTTATGCTATGGAGGTTTGGATATTTCATTATGTGGCTATGTTGATTCGGATATGGTTGGAGATCTAGATGGTAGAAGGAGCACTACTGGATATATTTTCATAGTAGGTGGGATGAAAGTTAGTTGGATTTCAAGATTGCAGAAGGTTGTGGCTTTGTCTACTACAGAGGAAGAGTATGTTGCAGCTACAGAGGCTAGAAAGGATATGATATGACGAGTAGGTTTGTGGAAGAGTTGGGAAAGGAGTAAGATGATTGTAAAATATTCAATGAAATTCATAGTACAATTAATTTGGTAAAGAAATCATCATTTCATTCAAGAACAAAACACTTTCAGTTGAGGTATCATTTCATATGGCAGGTATTAGAGGATGGACAGTTGAATCTAGAAAAGATTCATACGAGAAAGAACCCTACGGATATGCTAACGAAGCCATTAGTAAAGGAGAAGTTGGAGGTACACTCCACTTCTCTTGGTCTTCAAGTTTGAGACTTGAAGTGGAAGAAACATAGATAAGGAAGGATCCAAGAAAGACGTTGTATAGGTATGGTGTAGTAATTAATCTCTAAGTGAAAGATTGTTGATTTTGGAGCTCAATTACTTCAGATTAGCATGTAATATATAAATTGCTAGAAAACACAGTAACCATCATCGATTAGGAGGGACCGGCATCGGTCACCTAGGACCAACATTGGTTAGGAAAGTAGGAACCGACATCGGTTACTGTGTGAGAGTGTTTTAATTAACTCTTGGGAATTATATCTCGTTTTTAGCATTAAAGTATATATATTGATTATAATTGCATGGCTAAGCTCCCTAAGTCTATAAATGACTATATAAGCATGGAAGCTAGGGTTTATAACTAAGGATTAACAATAATTAAGAAGAAATTGCAAAAAGTTGGTAAGAGAGAGAATTCTTGGAGGAGAATAAAAATCTTGAGAGAAAGAAAGTATTGTACATCTGGGAGGTGTGGAAGATTTTAAATCTTCATTGTATATCTTGTCAAAGCTTTGGATAATAGATTGGCTTGTTTCTTAGCAGACTTAGCTCACACTGGGTGAACCATGTTAAATCGGTGTTGATTTATGTCTCATTATTTTATATATTTCTTCTGTTAGAATATCCACTTTTATTTGCATGTATGCTTAGATTTGATATATTGTATGTACAACCAAAGTGCTAACCCCAACAAAAATAAGTAGGGTGTGCAAAAAAGGGTTGAAATCGGTGATGATTATGGATTTTCTTCTTTTAGGGTAGGCGATCGGTGGAAAGTAGAGATCACATGAAATATCAAAAATGGAAAATATAAAATCCAATCTATTCGTGTAAATAGCTCACTTGTGTGGTGTTAATTTACGATTTGAGATCTCCGATTTATCATTTTGAGTGTTTTTAGAGATGAAGGTGAGACGAAGTGGAAGGAAGAGGAAACAGACTAGGACATGGGTAAGTCGATGTGATTTTGTAATTTGTCTTGATTTTTTTATTTTATTTCATTTAATTGTGCATTTCTAAAGGTTTTAGGTGGGAACGCCAGGATCGGCATTGATCATACAATCTACGGTGATCGGGTAGTCACCATCAATCTCTAATGAAAATTTCATTGATTAGCAATTGACGAGGATTAGCGTATTTTTAATAAAGTTTCTAAGTGATGTTTTTTTGTGTATTTACATAGGAGAGACATCATTTATCTTCATGATAAAGTCCTAGAGATGTTAGAGTGAATCGAGGAGAGAGGTGAAAGATGTTGAGTGGACCCATTTCATGGTCATTGGATTAGGATAATTATTCCACTACGAGCGGATTCCTCAAGATGTAGGGTTGATGTTTTCATTGATAGACAGATGGGAGATAGGTATAGGAACATTTTCATTCTGTACAGTGAGATGACCAAAACCTTAGAGGATGTATACAAGATTCTCGCGACTTCCTATCTAGGGTGAGAAGATGGTGCCCATCACTCAAAAGTCCCATTTAGAGACCATGAGATGGTCAGTATAGAGATGATACCCGTGGATATTGGGTATATAGTAGGGGATTTTATATCAAGAGATATCATGATACACAGGTGTTAGGGAATTAGCTAATTTTAGTGATTATGTTATTGATTTCATGTTATGCACTATCAAGTTTAAGGGTGGCAGGTTCTCATGGACACTTATGAGTGTCGTATCTCTTATCATGGAGTACCAAACAATATATACTTGGGGATGTGCACTGTTGGATGAGATATACCATGAGTCATGGATGTTTATGAATGGGAGGAGGTTCGGAGTTAGATGTGGGATTCTTATTACATTATTGGGCATATGAGCATATAGTTTTTGTGAGACTACATGCCTACCTTAGAGAGATAGGGACCCTACGTGAGTATGTGGTGAGGTGTATGAGGTGGAGATTTGACTAGATGATGGACAATGGGGTTGAGAGGGATCGAGACTTATTATCCTAATAACCTACATTTTTATAGGTTGATGATGTGGTTTGGAGGCCATATGTGATATTTCCTGTGTGGTTAGGCATGGATGTAAAGTTTTTGGGGATGAGGTGGGTATGGTGGATTCAAGGGATAAGGGCAGAGATGATAGATGTTATACAGTTTACTAGGGTGCCAATGTAGTTTGGGATTCCTCAACAAATACCAGTGAACCGATTGTTTTTCTTCAATATGATTTAGAGATGGACTTGTTAGCACCAATGGTGGATGAGGCAGAGTAGGCTGAGGAGGCGGGGAGCCAAAGGGCCTAGATGTGGATAATGTTGGATTTGTGGAGGATTTTAATGAGTGGTGGAAACATCGGTGGGTAGCTTAGGGGATAGAGTGTGGTGGAGGTAGAGTAAGAAAGAGGGGGAGCATTGTGATGGTGGTGAGGAGCTTGCAAGATTATAGGCATCATTTGATGCACTTTAGTTGGAGAGAGATAGAATGATAGTGGAGTGGGACACCGCTCTGTAGAAGTGAGATACTCTGTAGCAGAGTGAGATCAGACATGCTCATAGCATGACACATTTTAGAAACAAAAGGATATGTATCACTCACAGCTGGAGGCATTTTGAGTGAAGTATAGCGACGTGGGTTTAGCGTTATAGGTTACTGTGAGTGAATCTCAAGGAGCATGACCAAGTGTAGCATAGGATTTTGTACATATAGGAGGAGTTCCAACAACAAAAGGATAGATGGGACCTCTTCATTTTGTGACTATTGAGAAGTATTGTGCATTGAGGAAGGTGATGAGATACTATGAGATACTAGTGATAGAGCACTTGCCGTGTATACATCACTATGCAAAGCATAGAGCTAACAAGCGTAGATCAGCTTTTCGTGCCACCTTAGGAGTAGTGGGAGTCTCATGCAGCCTCGAGAGATCTGGGTCCAAATGGAGAGTAATGGGAGGCTAGGGTCACGAGTGAGTGTTTTATTTTCAGTTTACCACATAGTATGTGGATTTGTATGATGATATTGATGTATATGATTTTGTATATGATCCCTTTTGAGGCATTTTGTATAAACATTATTGATATATATATATATATATATATATATATATATATATATATCATTGTGATTTTCGATCCATATGTTTTTATTTGATGTGATGTTGTATATGAGTTTGTGATGAGATGTTGAGATATTAAATAGTTTAGATGTATTTGATATGATGTTAGATGTGATGTTTGATGTTGATATGATGTGACTCAAAATGTAGTGATTTTGATGTGTGTTTCAAAATGTATTTTGATCATGGTTAAGAATAAATGTGAAATGTTTGCTTTTTGAATTGGATTTGGTAGTAAATTAAATATGTATGATAATGCACTTTATGCCTTGTAAAAAATATTAACATATAACTAATAATGATTAGTCATATGTAGAATCTTGGATATAGGTGGAAATGAGCTTATATACCTTCTTTCAACATGGGAAGGGTCGATATGTAGTTTGTACAGGGGAGTAGGTTATCCTTTGATGTCTTGTGGGCTTATGCCCCAACTGTATTTTTAATTATCCAAAATGATTGATGTGGGAATTTTTATTTGATGATAAATTTGGTTGATGCAAGGAGATTTCCTAGGATTATTTTGATATTTTGACTTTGATATGAAGGTTGATCAATGTGGGCATCCTTTTTGTAATGATTGTGGGTAGCCATCCTTCGAGGAATTCATCTACAAAAATTTATTTTTATTTTGGATAGATGTCCTTTGAGGGATAAATCTATATTTTGATTAACAACTATCATGTTGACATTTTGGACCCATGCAAAAATTTGAACTCAAAATTTTTTTCAGATGGAGGGGGTTGTTATGATGGACCTAACTAAGAAAGAAAGGAGAAATGGAATGTCATTTTACCGCAGTTTCAGTATGTCTATCTTTTTGCTTAACATGTCTTTCCATCACATCTCTATCACGATTTTGCACTGATCCCTCAGGAAACAATGCAGGATCTTGACACAAACAAGAAGGCCATGATAAGAAGAAGATAGATATCCCAAAGCTTGTAGAGGGACAATCCATTTCAGGGATAAAGTAGGTTTTATCTTATCTTTATTCACTTTTCAATTGTTATCAATTATCTTGCGTTCATTAATTATGATTAAATGAAAGGTTCCTAGTGTGTATGAGTTGTACATAATTCATTTTACATCATGTAAATGAAAGAATAATGCAAAGGAAGTAGATAAAACTCATCACATGAAGAATTTTTCATTTATTTCATAGTTATAAAGTATAGTGAACCCACACAAGCCATCGAATATATCTAGAAAATCAAGTACAAAGAAAAGAAAGTGCATATATATGAAACTATGAACAAAAAATTAGGGAGAAAATCCATCATTGCCCTAATTTCTTATGGTTTTTCCCCATAGCTCCTCAAATTCCAACCTTCCCCTTCTTTTCCTCTCTTTTTTTCCTCATTAAGTACCTAAAATACGAGACATTGAACTAGTAGAGCTCTAGATTTCCCGTCCTATTACATTCAAAGCTTCAGAAAGATGTGTCTTCTTTAATGTGTATAAGAAATCAGAAGTATAACAAGGAATATCACAACCTCCATATCAAGTCATTTGGTAAAATTCACAGAGTTTCAATGAAATGCAAAGGTAGTCGTGGATTTTGAAGTCTTCAACATTTACAATTAGGTTTAGACAAGTACTGGTGTTTTTCACATTTTCATCTCTTGAAAGAGAGTACACAAGATAAAATAAATCAAATTCGTAGTAAAGAGAATCAAGTTGAATATGGATGGAGAGCCAACATTTATAACAACAAGTGTAACGAGGAATATCATAGCCTCCATATTAAGTCATACGGTAAAATTCAACCTCATCAATAAGTTATGAATGATGCAGATCTATAAAAACATGTCTAAACTTGACAATGTAAAGAAAACTAAAATGTAATCTTTCCAGTGTTAAAATGCAAATTGCAATTTCTTTTCCATAGCATCAACTAAGCAATATTGCAAGGTACTTGTAGAAAAGTAGAAGTTAAGAAAATGATAACAAATCATGCCTCGAGCTTAGCAAGATCAAGTAACTATATTGGGATTGTCCAATAGTCATCAAGAACATAAATGAATGGAGCTCATAACATATTGTCAGAGGATAAACACACCTCTACATGCATCAAAGCTAGTACAACAAATGATCTCTAGCCAAATCGAATTATCTTTAGTATTGTCTTAGTAACATAGATGTCATCAAACACAAACTATTGTCAAGACAAAAAAATATCAAAGAGACAATGATTCAATTAAATGTTTTAATATTTATGTTATAAGAGAGTATTACATTCGTAGATGATAACCTGTCTACATACAATGATAATAAGCATAACTAAGGATATATGTAAAACAATGAAGGATGAGACTCAAATCAGCTTCTACAAATACAATACTCAGTCTGAAATCAGAGAGGTAGTCTCATTTTTTCCTAAGATAGAAACGATAAAGGTTCAAAACCTCAAGTCACCATCTCAAGAAGGGTCAAATTTACAGTAGAATATAAAAATGGAAAATAAATATGCATATAACTAGTTTGGGGCTGGAAATAAATTTGATCATGTTAGGCATCAAACATGAGCATCAAGTTTTGATAGAGAAAGAAAATGAAAAGTCAGGGAATGCCAATATTCTAAAGCCACTATACGATATAAAAGTTACATACCAGGATGATAATCGAAAGTGACCTTCCCATACCCAACCTCTTGAGCTCATGCCGAGACAGTCGGTGGTTTGAAATGTGGGTGACTTAGATGAAGCCACAAACTGGGGATTATGGCCAGCTTTTCTACGATAGAAAAGTCAGTAGGCAAGGATGAGAATCAACAAGTAACTTTCCTATGACTAATTATGGGAGGATCAGTGACTAAGATCTGGTAGTGTGATCTCCTGGTAGCTGAAATGACAAAGGGGACATTTAGAGGCTATGAGCGGGTAGCGTAAATTCCCTATTGTTTATCCTGCTAACTAGGATCTAAGTATTAGTCTAGTTTTGAAGTCTCCAAATTAACTTAAACTGAAAATAACAATTTATACTACTGCTGAAAGGGAAATTAATCTAAAGAAAATATACGATTGAAACATTATAATTACAAACAACCATTTAAAATACTTTTATACTAATACTAAACAAGTGAGATAACCCAAAGGTGGTTATTCACCTATATGAAATGTGTGAATCTAGATGAAATACAAATAATTAAATTAATTGAAAACCTTCAATCTTACCTCTAAAGTGAGGAACAAATCATAGCTTCTCGTAAAATATCATTCACCACAAATTTCCCAGAAATATTGAAAGTGAGATTTAACTGAAATAAAATGATTCACTACTCTATTTTATATGTTTGCAATTATAACTTTGACAATTTAAACCTGGAGTTTATAGAGTAGAGGCAAATCCAGTTGTGTTGTAGCTTGTCCCCTCAGTGTGATCTCTTTTCTCTTACATGTTTACGTGAATCTAGAAAGGGTAGGAGTATAGCAACATCGGTAAAGAGAAGGGACAGGAAAATGGTAATTTTAAGGTAAAATGGCATGAAGCACAAGTAAGATAAGGATGGCACAAGTGAACTGAGCTTGGCCTATGCGATTCCTAGCAGGGTCGTTGCAGAAGTGATGAAACAAAATGATAAATAATAGGTACTCAAACAATGAGCAATAACAACTTCGAGAGAAACACAACGAAGTACAAGTAGGAGAGGGATGGCACAAGTGAACTGAGCTTGGCCTATGTGATTCCTAGCAGGATCATTGTAGGTATACAGTGAGGCATAACTAAATGTTCAGGGTTCTAATACATGCTAGTGGGATTTTTCTATGCAGCAGGTAGTAATGAAGTGATTCATAAACAAACCTGGAAGAGATAAGAAAAGAAATCTTTTGATCAAAGGCTTCTCCCTAGATCCTAAAATTTTGTCTCTCTATATCTATCCCCATTTACTTAAGTGCAAGCATGCTTATTTATAGCATTTACAATCACCAGAAGACAAGTTTGAATTGAACTCCTCTATCATTTAAAATGGAGAACTACTATTATAAAGTGGATGGAAACTCTAAACAAAGATGAAGCGGTGGATATTTGCAAGTGCAACTTGATTTTTCACATTTTTGAGTGCGCAAGAAGGTTCCGAAAGTGCGGACAGGACCACTGCCCTATGTAGGGGCGGAGGTTACAGGACCGCCACCCCTGTCCTTGGTGGCGGTCCTGCAACTAATGACAAAAATGCAAGGAAAAAGAGAGAAATGGTTAGAACAAAACATGAGAAGGCTAGACAAGGCTTTTTGGGATGCAAATGTATACTCAATGAGCTTTCTAGATTTCGAACACCTTGCGAAGAGATCTAAATCATCATTGGGGTTTTCCGTAACCTCTTTTCGATAGTACAATACATACAATTTTGGGTACGTACATATTGCCCCCTCGAAGAAGCGTTTTACCCATGAAGAGACATAAAACAGTGGGTCCGAGTATGGCGGTCGCAAAATGGGGAGTTAGAAGCTATACCTGACATGCCCATGTGTTGCAATGTATCCATCCAAATTCCTGCTATCTGCAAAATGAAAATGGGACTCAAGTGTAGATAGATAAAAGAAATCAAAAAATAAATACTAAATTAAAATGAAATGAGGACTCACCATTTGCGTGGGGGATAAGAACTTACCTCTGTCGGTGCTCTAACTCTACGTAATAACTCAAAATAAGATAATAACACTCAAAATATATATATATATATATATTATATATATATATATATATATATATAAATAATGAGCTCATTTTACTATTCATTTGTGCGTATCGATTTGGTAATTTTTGAGCTTTGGGACCCACGGTAACCATTTTCAACGAGAGTGTAGTCAAAACATTCATTGCAAGATCGTGATCATGCCTCCGAGAGCAGGAGATCGACTGCGAAGTCTCAAGTTAGTTTTTCTCAATTTATCATTTTTGAACCTAAAATATAGAAATGTTGAAATCTTTGTCTTGGGGGATTATTTTTGAAAATGTTAGTGTTAAATGAGTCTCTAGGGGGCGCCCATAGGGTAGGTTTTTATTTTGTCAAAAATGGTGTATTTTTGTTGTTTTAAACATTTTAGGATTTTTGAGCATTTTGACCATGCCTAGTGCATGATGGCATTGTATGTAAAACACAATTCTATATATATATATATATATATATATATATATATATATATATATATATATATTTGCATCTAGATTTTTGTGATTCATTTCTCATGTGTACACTAGATGCTTTAGAATCTCTATTTTTATACACTTTTCAGAATGTATGCAATGGATGACAAGTGATAACAAATGTTGAACAAAATGTTTCTCTTTTTGTTTTTTTATAATGCTGATATGTGATGATGCAAACATACTGTAGTACTGAAATTTTGTCTTCTTTGGGAAATGTTCATTGCTTCTTCTTGTTTCGGCAAGATGTGATGAATATGTAGAGATAATGAGATGAACTTTCCCCATTCCTAACTCCACGCAACTAGTAGGATGCGAGGGCTCAACACCAAGAGCTGGGAAGGGCACAAATTATATGATTTTGACCCAATGGAAATGATGAGATAAACATAAAGTATTGATATAAACCAAATTTAGACCTACGCACTTACCTTACTCAAACCTGCTACATAGCCTAGGATGCAACTTACTTTCTAGTTCATCTAGACTTAGATCCATAAATGACGACTTGGTTGAAAACATATGGTTTTGAGGATTTGATCTCTTTGGAACTTGGATGCTTAATTTCACTTTTCACAATACACTTTGTTTTGAATTTTAAAACACTAAGATTCATTAATTTGTGTGAATGGACCCCCTATGCCTTGCCCCATGCTACTAGTAAGAAGTATGGGCTTATCACCGAAAGGTAGGACATAGGCAAGTAAGGGCACTTCTTTCCTTTCCCAACCTCACACCACTAGTAAGAGATGCGGGCTCATCACCGAAGATTGGTAGGGAAAAGAAGTGTGTAAAATAAAATATTTTGTTTGTTTAGTATTTTTGATTCAATTTGACTTTGACATTTGTGATCTGTAATTTTGGAGTATCCTTGTTTCAAAGAGATGTAAGAGGGATAGATGTGACACCAAGAAGCTTCTAGAATGACCGTAGATAATAACAACTTAAACTAGTAGAAAAAATGAGTATGACCAAGTATGCAGCCTTGGTATGGTTTTTGTCAAGATTTTGTCTATCAAATTGATGAGATGATTTTGAAACTATTTGATGATATTATGAAAATTGAAGAGATATGATTTGAATGTTTTGCCAATATTTTCAGAAGCTTGTAATAAATTACTTAAGAATAAGTTCCTTGACCACAACATTACAGAAATGAGTGAACAAAATGAACTAACTGAATGACTAATGCAATGCAACTGCAACAATGTACATATGAAAATGTAGGTGGAACTATATGTCATGATATCTAAGGCAAAGAAAGTTGACGAATATCAAATTCTTCACCCCTAGAAGTACACAACAGAGAACCATTATCCTCAAAATTTTCATTCTCTTGACGAGGGCCTACCATTCTGGTTTGAACTTACAACCCTTTCCCAGAAGTGTATATGTCCAATTATTAAAATAATTTTTTTGAAAGAGGCATTCGCATGCCTCTTTGTCACATTTTTGAGAGATGGTATGTGGGTGAGCATGACTATGCTGCCCGGCCTCATCTCCTATATAGAGCATTGTGTTTATTTGTAACTTTTGTCGAATGATGAGGTCTTGCCCCATGGATATGGAAAACTTAGTTTCATATGCACATGAGTTGAAACCAGGGTTTAGAATAGAGCAACGCCTAGAGATGTTTTTGATGGGCATCGTTTCAATTTAAAATTTCCCTTATTTTTTGTTAATTCTATCATGTTTATACCTAGACCTAGGTCGTCGGAGGAAGACATGCTATACCGAGAAGACTACCCATTCCCTGTGGTTCAAATGGGAGAAAGATTGGCTCATCATTCTCCAAGAGTTTCATAATTCCTGTTGTGGTTTTAGTGGACACTGTTTCCATGGATATTAATTTACATTTATCTGGCTTTACCACCACAAATGTTTTGGGTCAACAACTTCAACCTCTGGAATTTCTGGGGTGACCAAGACTAACTCTTTTGTTGGAGGTGGTTTGTTCAATTGATTCGTGGGAAGCTCATACTCTGTATGGACTCCTTTCTTTTTCTTGAGGTCTTCTAAGTGTATATCGAAGGGTTTAGGATCCCCTTGAGCAATGAAGACCTTTCCTAGGTGTAAAAACCTTACTTCTTGGAATAACATGGAAGGGATTGCCTTCATGCAATGTATCCATGGGCAACCGAGAATCATATTATAGTTGGTTTCCCGATCTATAATATAAAATTCAGTGAGGATTGTCTTGGGTCCTAAAGTGACTGGTAGCACTATAGTCCCGATTGAAGTTGCCTTGAGACTATCATAGCCCCTTAGCATGTTTCATGTCGAGGAACAGTTTGTTTCTCCATATCCTAGCTTTTGAAGAAAAGTGAAGGGGACTATGTTAACTGCTGCCCCATCATCAATCATTGCATGCTTAACATAATTGTTATAAATCCAGACCTACAAATGTAAGGGTGGATCACCTCTACGTGAAATTTCAGCATCCATTGGCATTTTACTTATGTCAAATACAAACTCAATATCCCTATCTAGCTGCCCCGGAGGGTAGACGTCAAAGTCTACATGGTTTATTTGAGTGCTAGGAGGTGGCGTAATGTGGTTTAGATGACCAAGACCTAATGCATTGAGCAACGCAAAGCAATGCATGGGTGAATTCTTCAACAAATATAGGAATGAAATGTGAGAAAAGGTTTTATTCAAATCTAATATCAAATCATAGGATCCTATTGGTTTAGCGATTGTAGGAATTTCATCTCGTGCAAAGAAAATATTGGGTAGGGGTTGTGAAACATACTCCTTTGTCCGAGTTGTTGCATTAATTTCATGCTCAACCTCTAGCTCAATTAATCCTAAGATTTTTGTATTACCATTTGAACCTAGGTTAGGAGCAATCCGAGAGTTGTTAGGAGTTGAGGCATCTTGATCGTTATTTCCTATTATGATACCTTTGTTTGTCCCATTTGGATCTAACTTGTTATTGTTAGAGTGATTCGGAGAGGATCGTTGAAAATCTTGAGAGGTGCATTTTGAGGGGAAACTGATCCCATATAGGTGTTTGGCATGGGTAGTGTAGGATTTGCCAAAAATATGTCTATAAAGAGTTGTTTTTGATTGTCTGGTAAACGTTGTAAGAATTTTTTGTAGTCATGGCAAGTCCTAGTATCATGACCTTGGATTTTGTGAAATCCATAGTATAAATTGGGATTATAGTCTCATGGTCATTGGTTTGAACCTTGTTATGGCCCAAAATTACGATTAGG
Source organism: Taxus wallichiana var. yunnanensis (assembly GCA_018340775.1). Classification (NCBI taxonomy): domain Eukaryota; kingdom Viridiplantae; phylum Streptophyta; class Pinopsida; order Cupressales; family Taxaceae; genus Taxus; species Taxus wallichiana. The sequence continues at coordinate 548,680,447 of CM031236.1, forward strand.
CTGCTGGTTGTTATAGTTGTAATTTTGAGGTTTTGTCCTTTGGCTTTGGTTTTGATATCCATTTGAGCCTCAGACAAAACCTTGCGACCGGATTTGTTATTTTTGTTGTTATGGTTGTGGTGATTGTGGCGGATGATTAAAATCCACTGTATTGATTGTTGAACTAAATTTATTATTACGTTGATTGTTAGCAGGTGTCGGGGTGTTCACAAAATTTACACTTTTGGCTTGATCAGTGACTCCATCTGTTGTAATCCCACAATTTTTTTAAGGATCTTGGGTCCTTGATTGGTATTTCCCATATTGGGATAAGTAGTAGAGTTTTGATTCAGAGTGAATAATCTCTCATTTGTTTCATAAGTCTTACGACCACTTTCTATCGCCACTTGATCGATTTGGAGAGCACTCTCAAGTACTTCATCATAAGTCCTTAGCGGGAACTTCTAGACTTCTTCCTTTATCTCTCTATTGAGAGAATGAAGGAATAAGTCGTATAGTTCCATATGATCCATGTTTGGAGCACTTGCTGAAGAGTAAAGGACTGTATGCCATCTTTGAATGAAACAGAAGTAGATTCATTATGCTCTTGTTTAATGTGTAAGAATTCCTTGATCCCCATTCTTAATAGTTTGTTCATGTCAAAAGCTTTGATGAATTCTAACACAAGTTGTTTGAATGAGTGTATCAAGGCTTCGGGTATTCTATAATACTAATCAAGGAAAATACCCTCTTAGGTTTTAGGGAATATTTTAGTAACAACCGCATCCCAAGGGAGTAGTTCTCAAATGGCCATGGCATAGGCCTTGATATGTGCATTTAGATCTCCCTCCCCCTTGAATTTAGGCAAATCGGGAAGAGGTCTTGGAAGCATGATGCTTCATACGGTGAAATCTAAAGGCTCTTTTAAATATTCTGAGTAAGTCCCTATAGCATAGGTTTCAACCATAAATGGCGCCTGTTGAGGGAGTGGAGGTGGAATGGGTTATTGATATGGCATATCATATGTATTTATAGGGGCATAAGGAAACCCTTATGGTTGAGCAAACATCCCGGGAGAAGAGAACATATCTCCCTGTGGTGATTTTGAATAAATGTTTAAGTAGGGAGAAGCATTGCTCTGATACGGATTGTTTGGTACTAAACCGGAAGGTATCATATTTTCAACTGGAGCAACATTTGAAAATGTGGTTCTAGTTGGTGTTTGCTGTGGATAGCTATACGAATGTTGTGGAGGCATGCCTAATGTGCCTGTTTTGGTAAGGAGGTCAATCTAGCTAGGATGATGTGGATAGTTGGGAGTTCTTGCTTGCCCCGAGTGTGAAGCTTGATTTGCTTGAGCAAGTTGTAGTCCTCTAACCCTTTCAACTAAAGCCAAGATGACTTTGATTGGTGATAATATAGTGTTCTGCCATGATGGCTGTTGTGGCACCCCTTGAGGTTGCCGAGGGGTATGGTACCCTACTATGAATTGATCATTACTCTACCAAACCTCACCAAGAGTATTTTCCATAGGTGGAGGAATGGGGATGTTTTCTTGAAGTAGGGTGTCGGTTGTGTTTGTAAACTTCCTATAGGTGGGTACATGTTTTGGAAGTGTTGTTCGCTTCTAACATAGCGTGCTAAGTATTCCTCATCCAAAAATGGGAGTGGATTTGACTGCCTACTGATTTGTGATCTAGACAAAACCCAAGGAGATGAAATGAATTCTCTAGTAAATGTCATATTGTTAGAGCCTAAGGGCTCTGTTTTTGTGTTTGCGTGAATTGATCCAAATCCTCAATTCGGAATGAAGAACTACAACTAGTTATTTGAGGAGTTTGTGATGACAAGTAGTTACTTGAATAATTGTCATCCCATGCAGAAAGTGAGGGTGACGGTTGTCTATTTGTTTGACCATAATATGCTTTGAGACCTAAGAGAGGTCTACCATAGGCATCATATCTCGACATATTCGGGGGTATATGAATACCCGCAGAATAATGGGAAGGAGAGAAAATGGATGAAAGAAATGGAAATGAAAAAGGAGTAGTTGTTCCTTTCACATCGGGTTCACCAATTTTGGTGGTGAAGTTGGTGTGAAAGCCAATGAGGTAAAAAAGGATGAAAAGTGAATCAATTGGAAAGATAAGAAGAAATCTGACTCCGTATTAGAAGGTTGCGTGTTCATTTCATGTCAGGTTCACCATTTTTTTATGATAGAAAAGTGACATGTGAGGATGATAATTGGCAAGCGACATTACCCATACCCGATCTCTCGAGGTCATGTTGAGATAGCCGGTGGTTTAAAATGTGGGTGACTTAGATGAAGCCACATCCGGGATTATGGCTAGTTTTCTACGATAGAAAAGCTACAGGCAAGGATGAGAATCAACAAATAACTTTCCTATGAATAACTATGGGAGGATCGGTGACTAAGATCTAGATGATTTTCTCCGAGTAGATGAAATGACAAAGGGGACATTTAGAGGCTATGAGCGGGTAGCGTAAATTCCCTATGGTTTATCCTCCTAACTAGGATCTAAGTATTAATCTAGTTTTGAAGTCTCCGAATTAACTTAAACTGAAAATAACAATTTATAATACTGTTGAAAGGGAAACTAATCTAAACAAAATATACGATTGAAACATTATAATTACAAACAACCATTTAAAATAATTTTATACTAAAACTAAACAAGTGAGATAACCCGGTGTGGTTATTCACCTGTGCAAATGTGTGAATCTAGATGAGTGAAAACCTTCAATCTTACCTCAGAAGTGAGGAACAAATCATAGCTTCTCAGAAACTATCATTCCCCACATCTTCCCTGACAATATTGAAAGTGAGATTTAACTGAAATAAAATGATTCACTACTCTATTTGATATGTTTGTAATTATAACTTTGATGATTTGAACCTGGAGATTACAGAGTAGAGGCAAATCTAGTTGTGTTGTAGCTTGTCCCCTCAACGTGATCTCTTCATTCTTGCATGTTCATGTGAATCTAGAAAGAGTAGGAGTATAGCAACATCAATAAGAGAAGGCACTGGGACAATGGTAATTTGAACGTAAAATCGCATGAAGCACAAGTACGAGAAGGATGGTGCAAGTGAACTAAGCTTGGCCTATGCGATTCCTAGCAGGGTCATTGCAGAAGTGATGAAACAAAATGATAAATAACAAGTACTCAAACAATGAGCAATAGCAGCTTCAAAGAAACACAACAAAGTAAAAGTAGGAGAGGGATGGCACAAGTGAATTGAGCTTCGCCTATGTGATTCCTAGTAGGATCGTTGTAGGTATACAATGAGGCATAACTAAATGTTCAGGGTTCTAATACATACTAGTGGGATTTTTCTATGCAGCAGGTAGTAATGAAGCAATTCATAAACAAACCTAGAAGAGATAAGAAAAGAAAATCTTCTGATCAAAGGCTTCTCCCTAGATCCTGAACTTTTGTCTCTCTATATCTATCCCCTATTTACTTAAGTGCAAGCATGCTTATTTATAGCATTTGCAATCACCAGAAGACAAGTTCAAATTGAACTCCTCTATCATTCAAAATGGAAAACTACTATTACAAAGTGGTTCGAAACTCTAAACAAAGAAGAAGTGGTGGAGAGTTGCAAGCACAACTTGATTTTTCATGTTTTTGAGTTCACCGAAAGGTTTTGGAAAGTGCAGACAGGATCGCCGCCTGCCGCAAGGCGGCGGTTACAGACCGCCGCCTGTCTAGGTGGTGGTCACGGACTGCCACCCAGAAGGGTGGAATTCCTGTAACTAATGACAAAAATGCAAGGAAAAAGAGATAAATGGTTAGAACAAAACATGAAAAGGCTGGACAAGGCTTTTTGGGATGCAAATGTATACTCAATGAGCTTTCTAGATTTTGAACACCTTGTGAAGAGATCTGAATCATCATTGGGGTTTTCCATAACCTCTTTTCGAAAGTACAATACATACAATTTTAGGTACATATAGCCACCACATTAAAATTTACCCAGCTCGAATGCACAAAGAGGCACACAAAATACGAGCTCTAAAACAAATTTGGTCATATCAACTTAGATAAATGCTATACAAAGAGCAACACATAAATTTATAAGATATAACCATGAAAATGTCATAAGTACAGAGATTAAATGATAATTCAAGGGGTAGAGGTAAGATTTAAATTTTTAGAATGTGGTGTTCTAAAACCCCAACTCGTATGTAAAGCTCAAAATAGAGCCCACATTGATTAAGCTAATATCTCAAGAAAACCATCATAATAACTAAAGAATTAGTTGGTTAGAAAATGCAAACCCATATACAAATAGAGTTGTTGGGAGATGAATAGAGAAAGGAAACAAAACAAAAACTCTTCAAAAACCCATCTGAGCCATAGCAGAAATAACCAGTATAATGGTTGAACCATTCAAGAATAAGGGGAAACAATGGAAAATGCAATCCATACCTCTCTCTCCAAGTGGCAACCACATTTTCTTAAAGTTCCAATCTAAAAGTCACGCCTCCCAAACAAAACCTCTATGTAAAATCAATGTAGAGAATAAATTTTCATTTCAAAATCCTAGATCTGAATAATAAATATATGGGTTCAAAATTTAGGTCTTACCGAGATCTAAGCCAAATAAAATAATGGCATCCATCCTTCAAGTACAAAGCTAACCCAGAAGAATGAAACAGAGCTCTACCCTTCTTATGGCGGTTGAGCATAAACGTTTCCAATAACACATAACATAGAACCAAGTAGAACCAGAGCCCATTATTTACAAGAAAGTGCGGCCATAGAGCAAGACAAATCATAAACCATGGCTTCAAAGCTTCATCAATGATGGTTGCTTAAAATTTTTCTAGTGCTTTTCCCAACTCAAAATGAGCTCGTGATAATACAAATAATGATTAGGTTTTCAAAGGTTTTTAGCTTAACTCAACCGAGTTAACTTGTGGGTTAAAAAGTGCACACGTGGAGATTGCCAAAAACCCTAGAATCAACTAGGATTAAATTATGATCACCGACACAAGAATGGGTCAAGCCCTCATGGGCTAGGGGACCAAATGTTTAAATCAAATCATTCATATTTTGACCATATTCTATGATATATAATAATCACAAGGGGACAAAATTATTATGCTAAGTTATTGATCTTGAATAATCAAAAAATGATGTGTATTATGGGCTAGACCCCCTCCACATGGTTTTCAAACTTAGGTTTCTCTTTTATCATGACTTGTGGTTATTGTCCAAGGATCAAAAAAATGAAAAATTTAATCATATTCAAGAAGACACTTAGGATTCCATGCAGATAATGCCAAAATAGCTTGAGAACAAACTACTTTTGGGACAAGTGTCACATCAGTGTAAGGATGCAAAATAAAGGTTGATTATTTAGTCATGCAGAAGAAGACAAAAGGAGAGATGTCACATTAGAGTTAAAGACAAATTAGCATGCACTTGGAAAATGTGACTTGCACATGATGTAAGATTAAAATAACACTTTAAATTATTCACCCTACCTTATTCTTTCAAAAGTGACCATACACATCATGTAGAATTGGAAGAGCCCAACTTTTTTGACCGATATTGTAATTTAGGAAATAAACGGCTATTTTTTCCTCATGTAACAACATACTTATTTTAGCCTTTTATTTATTCATGATAGAGGCTAATAATATCATGTAAGTATGAGTTTAGACTTTAGTCTATTTTTAGGGGTGGGGATGAATATTTTTGCTATTTATTGTGTTCACTAGCAAGGCACAACGGAGGATACTTTTTAGAGAGATGAAGCCATTGTGCGATTTTGCTTATATGAGAATCAGTTGTTTCCTTTCCAATTTTTGTAGTAGTGTGTATGTATGCAGTTTATTCTTGTGAATCTTATTCCCTAATTTTATTAAGCTTGCTTAGACTGTTTTACCTTGCTGCAAATTGGTGTTTTCTGCTAGTTTTAGTGTGTAGTGATTTGCATTGTTGTTGTGAGCAGTCCCTCAATAGTAAAGTGTTTTCCTTGCAATTAGCTGAAACCCATTAGTTTTTGATTGTGAAACTTATTCACAACTTATTGTGCATGTATCTCTATAAAGTTTCCCAATAATTTTGGTGTATCACCCCATTTACTTTTCAGTTACAGCCATCTTTTTACCCTTAAACCTCACAGTTTTTTATTAGAATACATTCATAAAAGGATATAGTCTTTCAATACCGTATATTCACCTCACAATAGGGAGACCCACATCCCATGAGGTGTCTCAATGTATATCCAAAAAAGTGAGTAAGATTCAGACTTAGAAAATCTACCAAAACTCAACAGGGTGCACTTTTGTTTGATAACATGTCCTTCCAGGAATTAGTCTATATTTTGTAATGTGCATCTATAAAAATATTTTTGAGTTTTATTTTTAGTTGAGGGAAGGCCTAATATACCATTTGATGAGGGTAAAATATGTGTGTACAAACTACATGTGTTCCCTAGCATGTCTTTAGTTATTAGATAAGGGATGGATGACATCAATGATTACATGGTTCCTACTTATGAAGAGTAACTTGTCCATGTGGAAGTGCGATGAATAGAATCATAGTGCTCATATTTAAGGTCATAAATATAGGGTACTAATGGAATACCACATAATTCCAATCATTATGATAGTGAATAATAAGTTGGTGGTGTGATAATATTTTTGATGTGACTAATGTCATAAAATTAGATGTTTTAACAATAGAAAGGCTGCAAGTGCAAGGCATTTAAGGGTTCCTTTTTCAGGTTTACTATTGAGGAGGCTAAGCGATAGGATTTTGACCCATAATTTTGAGTGATGACATACGATTGATCCAGCTTAGGGAAAAATTTCCACGTTCACTCCTTTCCGTGAGTAGTGACATTTCGATTCTCTTTAAGGAAAATATCACCAATGTTGAATTCAAATTATTTAACATGTTTATTTTATGATCGTTTGATGTGTTCTTGATAGACATGATGATGTTCAAGGTTTTTAGGTGACACTTGTCTAACAATTCTAGTTGTGCTAAGTGATCCTAAAGATAGTCCTTATTAAAGATAAAATATTTGAGGGATACATGAGGGGTGAAATTTAAACTTCAAGGGATAGAACCTCCTTAGATACGTAGACTAAATAAAAATGTATTAGTAACTATAGGAGTATGAATGCTAGTCTGATAGGCCCAAAGAGAAAATGGGATTTGAGATGCCAATCCCTTCCTAATTGATCAATGATTTTCATGAGGATTTTATTGAGTATTTTGTTAGAAGCTTCTACTTGACCATTTTCTTATGGATAGTAGGGAGATGAAAAGATAAGCTTTATGTTGTATGTTTCATAAATCTTTTGATTAATTTTGGTTTTAAAAAAAAATCCATTATCTTTGCTAATATTTTTAGGAATGCCAAAATGATGGATAATGTGATGGTGGATTAAGTCAAGATCTTATCATCTTTATTCAAGATGATGGGAATAAATTCCACCCATTTTGTAAAGTATTCAGTGGCAGTGATGTCATTGTGATGAATGTGGGTTGATGAAGTAAATTACCCATTGTACAAAGTGTTAGGAAATATAATGTTTACATTATAGTTGGATATTTACTGAAATGTAAATAATAATTAGTTAGTTTTATTAGTGTTATATAAACAATAATATATAAGTTGGATTTGTTTTAACAACTCGTATGATTTGAGTTGTGTATTTTTACGTGAGTAACAATCATAACTAAATAGGATTATTGTTAGAGCAACTTCCTAATTTATAGGAGTTGCATATTTCTATATATTTATTGTATCTCAGTATGTTTAATGTATGAAGGAATTATTCTTTGTGTTATTCCTGTGCAAGTCTAATCCTAATTTTATATTTGGTATCAGAGTAAGAATGAATACCTAAGAGATTGTATGGGAGAAACGCCATTCCACTGTTGGGGTGTGGAGCTTGTTTTTGGTCTTCTTAAATCAGTATTGAAGTGTGGAGTTCGAATTGGGAAGATGAAAGGTCATGACCGTTTCTTTTCCAGACATGGGAAGATGAAAGGTCATGACATTTTCTTTTTTCGGTCGGGAAGATGAAAGGTCACGAATTTCAAACTTCTAGGGTTGTCTTTTGGACTTCTTAAAGGATTATAATTCTATAAATAGAGGTGTTAGGGTATCTTGAATATATCTTGTGTGTTCAAGAGGTCTTGAGTCTTAGTGATCAAGAGGTGATCAAGAGTGATCAAGGTTAAGCAATTGGGTGTCAATTGTGGTTTAGCATCTTTGGAATTCTCATTGTGAGTTCATAATCGAGAGAAGACTCATGAGATTTTTTTACTCTCGTTGATAATAAAATCGAGCAAGTTCTTGGTGGACGTATCCCACATTGGATGAACCATGTTAAATCTTGTCTTGTCTTCTTTTGTGCATTATTTATTTATGTTGTTATATTTTTACATGTATAATTCTGCTATATAGTTTCCTACTATTGTGATTTGAGGAATTATTTCCGCATATTTTTTCTCCAATTCCTAACAACTGGTATCAGAGCTTTAGTGGTTTTTTGCTGAAGTGGTAAATCACGGGGAAATTTTAGCTTGAGTGGGAGCTATGGAAGATGAGGGCAGATCAAGGGTTGAGAAGTTCAATGGGTAGAACTTTGGTTTGTGGAAGATGTAAATGAAGGATTACTTATATCAAAAAGACCTCCATGTTTCTTTGGCTAGAAAATCAAAGAAACCTATAACCATGTCATATGAGGATTGGGAGTTACTAGATAGAAAGGCACTCGGGAAATTTGGTTATGCCTTGCATCTTCGGTTGCTTTCAACATATCACAGGAGAAGACCATAGAAGGTCTCATGAGTGCGTTGGGGAAGTTATATGAAAACCCTCTACCTCTAATAAAATATTTTTGATGAAAAAGTTATTTAATATGAAGATGTATGAGAATGGTTCTATTGATGTTCATTTGAATGAATTTAATATGGTTTTGATTATGTTAAAATCGGTAAAAATTGACTTTGATGATGAGGTCAAGGCTTTGTTGATTTTGTGCTCCTTACCAGATAGTTGGGACAACTTGGTTATGGTTGTAAGTAATTCAGTCTCTAATAATTCAAAGCTGAAGTTTGAGGATGTAATAGGTGTGATCCTAAGTGAGGAAATGCAAAGGAAGAGCACCGAATATTCTTTTACTTTTGGAAATTCTTTGACGGTGGAGAGCAGAGGGAGACAAAAGAACAGAGGGAAAGGTAACCATGGGAAGTCAAATGATCACAGAAGGTCAAATTCCAAGAGTAAGTTAGAATGTTGGCACTATGGGAAGGTTGGTCATGCTAAGAAATATTGTTGGGATCTTCAGGATAAGAAGAACAAGAAGGAGGAAACTAAAGAGGTAAATGTGGTAGTAGGTGATGTTTGTCAGGATGCCTTAATTATTTCTTTAGATAATATTGTTGAGTCTTGGGTGTTAGATTCAGGGGCTTCTTTCCATGCCACCCCACATAGACATTACTTTATTGATTTTGTTCAAGGATATTTTGGACATGTATATCTTGGTGATGATGAACCATGTAGAATAGTAGGGAAAGGTTGTGTTCGGGTGAAAATGCAAAATGGGAACACATGGCTACTTAAGTATGTCAGGCATGTGCCTAAGTTGAGGTGGAACTTGATATCAGCGGGTCAGCTAGGCAATGATGGTTATACGGTTAGTTTTACAAAGGATTCTTGGAAGGTTACCAAGGGAGATCTTGTGGTTGCAAGAGGTAAGAAAACTAGTACTTTGTATTTAACCAGTGGTGTTGATTATTGTAATTTAGTTACTATAGATGGAGATGTAACTTTGTGGCACTAGAGACTCAGTCATATGAGTCAAAAGGGCATGTAGATTATAAAGGACATGTTTCTGGATTCAAGGAATCAGATTTATACTTTTTTAGGACTGTGTTTATGGAAAACACAAGTGGGTGAGATTCCTCAAGGTCGACCTACCAGAAGGAGGGTAAGTTGGATTTAGTGCATACAGATGTATGGGGCCATCTAATGTAAACTCTATTGGTTTTTCATGTTATTATGTCACTTTCATTAATGATGTAACTAGAAAATTTTGGGTATATTGCATTAGAAATAAATTTGATGTGTTTGAAACCTTCAAAAGATGGAAAGCCTTGGTTGAGAATGAAACATGTCTCAAGTTGAAATGTCTCAAGTCAAATAATGGAGGGGAGTATTGCAGCAATGAATTTCTTGATTATTATTCGGTAAATGGGATCCGCAGGAAAACAATTGCTCCAAATACTCCACAGGAAAATTGAGTGTTAGAGAGAATGAACAGGAAAATCATGGAGCATACTAGGTGCATGAGGTTACATGTGGGGTCATCACTCATGTTTTGGGCGAAAGTAGTTAGCACAACTATTTATCCGATTAATAGAGGAACCTCTATGGCTTTGGATGGAGGTACTCCAGTGTCACTCGCACCATTGCGTGTAGATCAAGAAGCTTCTTGATGGTAGTTATATTATTTTATGCCTATATGTGGATGATATTATTGTTGCAGGGAAGAACATGCAAGAAATAAAGGTACTCAAGAAGAATCTAGGTGAATCCTTTGCTATGAAGGATTTGGGGGCAGCAAAACAAATCCTTGGTATGAGAATAACTCAGAACAGGAAAGAGAGGAAGTTGGTGTTATCTCAAGAAGAGTACATAAAGAAGGTCTTAGAGAGGTTTAGTATGCAGGATGCTAAGCTAGTTAGTACCCCTTTGGTAGGTCACTTTAAATTATCAAAGGAGTAGAGTCTCAAAATTAAGGAGGATAAAATCCAGATGTCTAGGGTACCATATTCATCAGCAGTTGGTAGCTTGATGTATACTATGGTATGCACTAGGCTTGACATTTCCCATGCAATGGGAGCAGTGAGTAGGTTTATGAGTGATCCAGGTAGAGAGCACTGGCAAGCAGTGAAGTGGATCCTTTAGTATTTGAGAGGGACCATGGGAGTATCATTGTGTTTCAAAGTGGATCGGACACTACATTGCATGGTTATGTAGATTCGTGCATGGCAGAGATTTGGACAAAGCAGGAGGAGCACGACATGTTATGTATTTACTGGTTGGTGATACAATGGTGAGTTGGATTTCACTGATTCATAAAAGGTCATGGGCTTTGTCAACCACAAAGGTGAGTATGTTTCGCCACGAGAGGCAAGCAAGATCATTTGGTCAGTGACAGCTTCTTGATGAGTTGGGTCATAATCGTGAAGTTGGGAGACTACATAGTGATAGTTAGAGTGTTATTCATTTAGCGAAGAACTCGCTTTTAACTCTAGGACAAAGCACATTCGGTGAGATATCATTTCATCAGGGAAGCTTTGAAAGAAGATAAGTTGAAGCTGAAAAGATTCATACCAGCTTAGAGTCCTACGGATATGATGACCAAGGTGGTCACAAGGGAGAAGTTGAAGTTTTGTTCAACTTTGATTGGCCTTCATGGTTGATAATGAAGGGTTGAGAACTTTGATCAGTAGGAACAATCTCTAAGTGGGATATTTTTGGGGTGTGGAGCCTATTTTTGGTCTTCTCAAATCAGTATTGAAGTGTGGAGTTCAAATTGGGAAGATGAAAGGTCATGACCATTTCTTTTCCAGCCATGGGAAGATGAAAGGTCATGATGCGCTTCTTTTCCAAATTGTGGGAAGATGAAAGGTCATGACTTTCAAACTTATAGGGTTGGATTTTGGACTTCTTAAAGGATTGTAATCCTATAAATAGAGGTGTTAGGGTATCTTGAAGATATGTGTTCAAGAGGTCTTGAGTCTTGGTGATCAAAATGTGATCAAGAGTGATCAAGGTTAAGCAATTAGGTGTCAATTTTGGTTTAGATGTGGTTTAACATCTTTGGAATTTTGTTGTGAGTTCATAACTGAGAGAAGACTGTGAGATTTGTTTTACTCTTGTTGATAATAAAATATGAGCAAGTTCTTAGTGGACGTAGCCCACATTGGGTGAACCACGTTAAATCTTTTCTTGTCTTCTTTTGTGCATTATTTATTTATGTTGTTATATTTCTATATGTATAATTCTGCTATATAGTTTCCTACTTGTGTGATTTGAGGAATTGTTTTTGCATATTTGTTATATAATTCCTAACATCCACTTCTTCTCTTCCCCGGATGATGATAAAGAATGCTTATGGAATTAGTTTGTAGAATAAATTATTTGTGTTATATGTGTAGATTCTGACTCATTGTGTATAGTCTTGATCAATATCAGTACACAAGTCTGCACACTTGTATGGAGGCATCTGACATCTAAAGTTGCAGCTATTTAAAATGGCATAGGTAGAAATCCATGTTAACCTCTGGCCATTGGTGACTCGTGGCTGTCTACTCGAGTTCGAGTGGTTTGAAAAGTTGTTTGTGAACATTACAAAGGATTTTGGATCATGATACACCAAGCCTTGGTCAAATTCAATCCATCCTCTGTGCTTGCATTCTTCATCTATGATGTGATCTACAGATCTTTGTCAAAAGTGATTAGATATCCCAGAGCTCAATCTACACATAATTTGGGAACACATTATATTATAGCCACATTATGATGATGATTTTACCAAATTGGGTCCATCCATTACATTTATCAAACGAAGGGATATTTAGCGCGTCCACTTCATAAGCGTATAATCAAGTTGGTAAACAAAGGAAGAAATAGATCTATTATTAAGGGGGATGACTTGTTTAATTTCTACAATGGATTTCGATAATTTAGATATTTTACCATCGCGTTATTTCTAGAATACTGCATTGACGTCTCAAAAATATCACCATTCATTTCTGTGATATATTTCTCCATCTGATATAGGCACTGTTCTCAACAATGTTAAGATCCTCACAATTAGAACCTTAAATCCATTCAGCGATTTCATATCCTTCTCCTCAAAGACAGTTGCATTGATATTTGGATAATAGCATCAAGTCTCCATTACACGTGGATTGGAAAGTCGAGGTGTAAAACTGATGTCAGTTGTAGTTTGTTGAAATTCAGAGCAAATATTCTACGATTTGTTGTTGGTGTTGGAGTCTTGGCTGGATATGACTAGTTGCATGTAATTTGGAGTTCCATTCTGCCACATTGTGGACTCCTCAACCTTGGTTATTAAACTTGTGTTTCCAAAATCCATTATTTCACCGTGAATATGTGGCTTCAATTAATGCAGAGATATATAAATTGGTTTGTGCAGAGATATATATACTAGTTTGTGCGAATACCGAGTTACTTCCACAGCTGGTGGAAATATTGTGAGTCTTATTTAGTTTTTGATTACATAGTCATAGCTCCTTGACATTTTATTGTTCAAGTTTCTAGGTTAAAGAATGTTAATATGTTCTTATCCAAGTAGTTACTTGTGTGTCGTGTAGAGTCTAGCTTTAATTATAACCTTCATCGTATTCTGAGTCAAGTTGTATAGTCATCAAATATAGTTTTCATTTTTTCTCATGGTTAGTCAAACCTTTACGTTGAGTCTTAATTGTCATTAAAAATGTTTGTGGTTGGGATTGTTAAAGTATGCACATTTTAGTCTTGTCGTCAAAGTATAAAATTATTTTATCGTCAACATTAGAAGTTATAGGAGTTGTTTGGTTCCATTTTCTTATATTATCATTATTGTTGTCCTATACTCCAAATTCCACCTAGTCAAATTTGAGTCATTATCAAAAGTAAAGTCATTGTTAAAATTGTAAAAAGTTTGAAAAAAATTTCCTACGAACACATTTTTGGTGTCACCCGATGTCCGAAAAAAATTAAGTGTTTCACATTGTGGGAGGGAAGATATAATAAACAATGTGGAAATAGTTGACTGACATGATCACATTTTGCTGAGGTAGTAGCATCATACATTGGAGGTAAGAGGCACTTTGGAGGCTAGAGGTCAATCGCTGACCTCTCGCCACCACCAATGATGGGACCACTTCACTAATTTAGTGGCACATGTGTGTTTTTGCTTTGGAGCGGTGTGCCTTATTTCTACATGTAACATGTTTGATTTCAACATTTCAATTTGGTGTGGTTTTTAGTGTGAATTGAAAAATAAGAGAATATGTGTATTCATGTTCACGTGTGTGTGGCTATTCCTACATAATTCCCTAATGCAATAACATAGTGAAGAATAAATGTAGCATCATGATTCTTGAAAAGGTTGAATAGTTAGATGTGTTCCTATTCATACCTAGGTTTGTGGTTAGCCTCTGCAAAACCATTGAAGGTTGCTCAGATGTGTTCCTGCTTGAGTTCCCACACTGTTAGGTGAGATGTGTTCCCTAGTGTGATTTTTGATAAGCAGATGATTCCTGAGCGTGTTCCCATCCTCTTCGGTTATATGTGTTCCTAACAATGCATGGTTGATAATAAGTTGATGTGTTCCTTATTCTACCTTTATTTCGAGTGTTGTGCCAAGATCATGAGTAAGCATGGGTGGCAAGCTGCAGAGGAAGTGTGAAAGTTCTTTTATTACCATGTAAACATTAAGGGGGGAATGTTAGGAAATATAATCTTTACATTATAGTGGGATATTTACCAAAAGGTAAATAATAATTAGTTAGTTATATTATTGTTATATAAACAATAATATATTAGTTGGAGTTGTTTTAACAACTCGTATGATTTGAATTTTGTATTGTTACATGAGTAACAATCACAACTAAATATGATTATTGTTAGAGCAACTTCCTAATTTATAGGAGTTGCATATTTCTATATATTTGTTGTATCTCCATATGTTTAATGTATGAAGCAATACAGAGTAGTACAGAGAGATAATATAATTATTCTTTGTGTTATTCTTGTGCAAGTATAATCCTAATTTTATAAAAATAAAAATATTCCTACTCCTTCAAATTGAATTAAAAAAGAGAGAAAATAGAAATATACCAACCTTAGAAGACGTGGGGTTTAGCGATACCTATGGATGTTGATTGATGATGCTTGATGTTGCGCTCCATGAAATATGTGTACAAGCTCCTTTCCTATGAATAAATCTACAATCAAAGACACTACACAAGATATGATTAATAAGATGGATAAACAAGATGCTCGGCAAAGGTCGATTCCAGGAATCTAAAGGGCTTCCTCGAAGGATGCCAGCTCATTATTTAAATAATTAAGTGAATTGAAATGGATAAATAATACATGATAAATTGGTACAAGATATAGATATGACAAATGATAAGATGATATGAATGCTGATAGAAGATAGATAAGAGATGGATAAGACACATATTAGAAATAGAAAATGGCTCAAAATCAAGCTCGAAAGGGATATTATGTTCAACCTCATATTCAGCCCAATAAAGTTCAACTTTGATGAGTATGTAGTTAAAGTATGCGCTAGTATTCTTCTACTACTTGAAGGATTTCATGAGTGAACTCAAAATGTTGTCCAATTCATCTAAAGGAGTGTTATGGATGGTGCACAAAGTCAAATCATGCAAGATTTCATATTGTTCCAAGTATAAATGGGTTTTGAATTATCAGAAAGGAATGATGTTGGTAATTTCATGAGAAGGGACACCAATTTCCATCTAAAATTAATCCATGCTCAAGAATATGTTATAATCAAATAGTTTAATCTTATTGATAAAAGATACTGAATGAAAATTGATTAAAAAAAAAGTGACAGAATCATGCGCAATGGGCCAATCACTGGAGATTCTGGTATTTTTAAATAGTTTAATAAAATTAAATGTGTGATGATTTAAAATTGATCTTTCAGATTAACAGAAGCTTAGAAATGATGTAATAGATGAATAAATAGATAAAAATACCTGGAAAATGATGTGGGGTGAGAAGTAGTCTCTGACCTTGATGAAAGATGATGCAGGAAGTTAGTGAATCCTGCAACTGGACTGATGAGATTTTGATCTACAAGGACTCTAAAATGGCTTGGGAACGCTTGATGATTGTGAATAATGATGCTGGCTGATAACTCAAGTGACTTGATACTCAATGGTGACCTGCAAGAAGATATTGAATCGGAATAAAAAAAGCTAAGACTCGTGAATGCAAGTTGAGGATCCTGGAGAGAAGATGAAAAAGTGTCTTAAATAATCAAATTACCCGAATCACCGCATGATTTTATTAAGGTTATTTGAGTTTTGTGAGGCAAAATGGTTGGAACAACTTCCAAATCAAGGCTATTTGATTTGGATTTTGAATGGAAAATTTGTTAGGTGGTTGGGGACGTGTTATGTTTGTTTTGGAGGGTGACAAAATAGGTTAGATTACACTTGATTTTTCCTAAGTTGGTTTTTAGAAAGATTCCTAGGTGGTTACATAGGATTTTGATAATTATACAAAAAGATTAATATGAGATAAATGTGATAATGCTAAGATATTGATGTATTTAATTAAATAATTAGATAAGGATGAGTTTTTGTCTTAAATATTGGGGTGTTGATAAATTAATTGAATAATGATGGGAGGGATGTTTAATGTATTTAATTAATGGGACAAAGGTGAGGTGGTGTAGTGTATGACTTAGGGTATGAAATATCGATGTATTTAAGTAATTGATTGAATAAATATGAGGGGTGTAGATTTTTGGTGTCTACATTTTCCCCTTTTTGTCTAGTGGTTTAATGGAAAAGTGTTAGACAAAAATAATGATGAGTTATTTATATGGGTGATCCCCCTCAAAATGGGGTGATTGCAACATAGTGCAAGGAACACCAATTTGATGGTTGTGATTAGGTAGGTTTCTGTGTTTCATTCAAAAAGTTACCCCATTCCAATAGGGTACCAAAAAATGTGTGCTACTAAGGAATCAAATGATAGGGGAACCAAATGGATCGATACCTATAGACGTATGATCCGTGAAGGTAGGATAATAGAATGAGAAGTCAAGTGATGGGGGCCAAAGGGCACACGTCCCATAGTCATATGACGAATCCCAATGTTGATTTATTTTATTGATATTTAATGTTTCAAGGACTAGGGTCCTTTGAAAGAAACACTTTTATGAAAAAAATGATAATTTGATAAAAATGGGCATGGATGCCAAAATGGGACAAATCGCTAATCGTTACGATTTCAAGAAATTGCCGATGATTATGGCAATCATCATGAGATTGTGTTGAGGTAAAATTTGGTCTATAAATAGCTGATTTCAATGTGATGGGCACATTTTTACCAAGTGAAATATTAATTTGTAGAGAAATTTTGATTGAAAATGTGATTTTGAGTGGAAAAGTCAAGATTTGGACAATGGATGGCTTCATCGAGAAGCATTAAAAACCCACTATGGAAAAGGTAGGTCATTTTAACTTCTTTGTGTTTGTTTTTGTTGATTTTTAGGTAGTTTTAGAATTTTTGTAATTTCAAATTCAAGAATCAATTATCGATTCATGTAATCATTAGTGATCAAGTGGATTCACCGATGATTCACCCGTGATATAGGTATTTTTTGAATTTTTGATGAAAAGTATGGTTTTTAGGGAATGTTTTCAATGTTTTAGATGTTGTTGGTGTTTTTGGGTGATGATGTTGATGTTGATGTTTTGATATGTTGTGGATGATATTTTTGATATTTTGATGATATTAATGTTTGTCTATGTGTTTGTGTTTCACAGTAGATGCGAAGTTGACGATCCGTGATCATATACCACTTATTTTAGATGAGGTGAGGAAGATATGATAGATGATGATTGGGAGCATGTTAAGGCTATTGGTTTTAGTGGTATGAGGGATTACCGATGGATCCATAGGTTCTGAAGTTTGTTATTGGCCTTACTAGAGTGGTGGAATCCTTCCACCTATACTTTTTGGCTACCCACTGGGAGATTACTATTACTTTGGAGGATGTTCATCACATCATGTGATTACCTATCCATGGAGAGGGAATTTATATTATCAGTGAGGTGGAGAGGCTAGATGTGATGAAAAGATTGTATGGTGATGAGGCACAACATGTGAGATATGTGTCGGGGCATTTGAGTACCAGACATTGTATGAGCTTGGGAGGGATGGTTGTACCCAGATGACCATGATGATGATGGCCATATCATGTTTCACTTTTGCCAGATTTAGGAGGTGGTAGATTTCCTTGGATGATGACCGGGGTTGTTGCTGAAGATGATGGAGCATCACACATTGTTTGAGTGGGGGCCACATTACTTGCATAGACATTTAGAGAGTTGTGGGCCTGGAAGGCCCACAAACGTTATGGATTGATGTTGGATTTCTATTATAGTGTTAGGCATATGAGCATATTCTATTTATCATCCATTGGGCCTACATGGGGTATTGATGAGAGTCATGTTGAATTTTATGAGATGGCAATAGGACAAGGGACATGGGGAAGAAGAAGAAGAAGACTGGCTTTTATAGAGATTTATTATCTGGATTACATACCGGTGATGTTATTTGGAGGCCTTACTTATATTTTCATGATTGGCCTAGTTGTGACCATGAGTTGGTGGGCATGCAACAAGATATATGGGTCTAGTAGGCATCCAGGGTAGAGAGCATGAGCTATTGCATTTTGATCGGGTGAGGAGGAAGTTTGGACTTGATTCAAGGTGTGCTTGAGGATCCCATGCAATATAGATGGGAGGATGGAGATACTTGAGACTCTGAGGGCCATTGTAGTGAGGAACATGATCATTATTGATGAACAAGGGGATATGGGCCCTAATGATGATGGTGATATTGTGCCACTTGATGATGCAGGGGTTACTCCAAAGTATAGTGCATGGTGGAATTGAGCACTAAGGGATTTTGATAGGATCACGAGTTATACAACAAGTGAGATGGTTACATGCTCAAGTGAGGGAGGAGCACATGAACATGATGTTATCATGGTTTTGATGATGATGATGAGGAGGAGGAGGAGGGTGATGATGATATTGTAGTAGTTATTACAGATGTGATGATCGAGAAGGCCTGTGTGGGGAGAGAGGGATGTACGATTTAGATAGAGAGAGAGAGAGAGAGATGATCTTATGGGAGTTAGGATGCTTTGATTGTTGAGTGAGATAATGTAGTGATTGAGTGATATGGGCTCAAGATATTCAGTTGGCTCAGGCAATCATAGATAGGGATATATACCATAAGTAGAGAGATGCAATGAAGAAGGCCTTAGGGATTATAGGGTCTTCTATTTCTGAGTGTAGTTAGTAGCGATGGCACAAGCTAGTGAACAGAGAGCACATGCTAGTGGGCAAAGAGCACATGTTAGTGGGTAGAGGGCAGCATCTGTAGCCTCTAGGATGATTTCTATGGCCCATTATCAGAACATTACAAACAGAGTTGTAGTATTACATTGATATGGTGATCCATGATTACCCGATGTTATATTATATGTTGATCATTTTTCCATGAAGGTGGTAAGCCCTAGTGTAATTTTATGGAGTGTGGGTCACCCACCTCGGAGATTAGAGAGAGGAGGTAAGTGAGGGAGGAGCTAGGGGTGATGTTGGAGTTGTGGTGGTAATGCTAGAGTTCCAGTGGGAGAGGCAAGAACTTCCCCTTGCCAATGAGTTTCTTGGAGATTTCTAGTTTACTGATTCATGATGTATTGATGATAGTTTTTATGTATGGCTCTAGGAAGCCTTGGATATTTATGAAATTGTTATTTTGATTTTTTGTGATATGACATTGATGATGATGTATGACTTTTTATATGATTTGGATCATGATGTATTTTGTACTATATTTATATATATATATATATATATATATATATATATGATGGTGATGTGGCTTTTATTTTAAATTTCTGTTTTATGTGTTGATGATTTGTAATATATGTTTTGTTTTAAATGAGTTAGAGTATGATGGATTTTTATATGTGTAAGTAGATAAATGTGATGATAGAAAATGATTATGTATGACATGACTTAAAATGTGATCTTGGAATGGATTTTTATCAAAATGTGACTAATAAGATAGGGTAAAAATAGAATGATTACCTCATTATGGATTTGAGACATACGCGATGGGTTTTGAAAATTTTGAAAGCACTTGCACTTGGGATTTAATAATGAAAGTTAAATGAGATTATCAATAGATAGTTATATAAGATCTTTAGTAAAAAGTGGGATGAGATAAATGTACCTTCCTAGGACACGAAAGAGGTTTTGTATGTGTAGATTAATATGGGAAAAGGGTTCTCCTTTTCAACGGGTTCATAGAGAAATGCCCCAACTTTACATATTAATTTTAAGAAAATTGATCAATGCGGTAATTTTTCTATAATGAAAAATTTGATCGATGCAGGAAGCTTTCCTAGATGTTTTTGATATTGATATTTTTGAAGGTTGATCAATGTGGGAAGCCTTTTTACATGGTAACCATCCTTCGAGGGTATGTCTACATTTTTTTATTTTTGACTTTTACAAGATAGTCATCCTTTGAGGGATCGATCTCTATGATTTTGACTGGTAGTTTCCTTCAAGGGATCAATCTACTTTACTTTTTTTATAATGATTTTATATTTTGAATAGTTGTCTTTTGAGGGATCATTTATTCTATTTTTTATTTTGAGAATAAGCATCCAATGAATTTACATACATTTTTGAGTTGAGGGAAGACCCTAATAGACATTTTGAGGAGGGGAGAAGATGTGTATATGACCCACACACACATGCCCCATGTCATTTTTAGTTTGGTACAGGTAGGTGGTGTAATGATTAAGGGGTTCCTACAAAAGAGGAACTTGTCCATAGTGAAAGATGTGATGAACAGAGCCATGGTGCTCATCTTTAAGGTATATTTAGGATAATGACAGATAACCACATGCTTTCAAATCATTACTATGATAAGATGGATAGTTTATGGGAGTGATAAGATCTTATATGTAACTACTATCATAATAATCAATCATTTAACAATAGAAAGGTGATAATTGCAAGGCATTCAAAGGTTCCTTTTCAGGTTCACCATCAAGGGAAGTGAGATGGTACGCTCCCACCCATACTTGTGAGTGATAACATATGGACCGATCCAATTAGGGGCAAACTTTCCACATTTACTCCATTCTAATTAGTGAAATTTTGATTTTCTTTAAGCACAAGATCACCAATTTTAAATTCACACTCTTTGATATGTTTTTTATAAGCTCTTTTAATGTGTTCTTGATAGACTTGATGATGTTCGAGGGCCATTAGACATTTTTCATCTAATAATTCAAGTTGTGCTAAGTGGTCTTGGTGATATTCCTCATTAGGGATGAAGTCTTTAAGTGATACATGAAGTGATGGAATTTGGACTTCAAGAGGTAGGAAAATTCATAGAACCATAGACAAGTGAATAGGGTGTAGCTCCTATAGGAGTATGGATGCTAGTTTGATAGGCCCAGAGAGAAAAAATGAGATTTGGAGATGCTAATTCCTTCCTACATCATCTCTACTGTTTTCATAAGGATTTTATTAAGCATTTTATTAGAGGCTTCAACTTGTCCATTTTCTTGAGGATAATAGGTGATGAAAAGATGATTTTAATGTTGAAGGTGTCACAGAGATTTTTAAGTTCTTTATTCTTAAAATATTTTCCATTGTTTGTGAAAAAGTTTATGGGGAATGCACGAAATGACATATGATGTATTGATATATGAAATTGGTGATAGGTCCTAATTTAGTTGAGGTTAAAGGGATAACTTCAACCCATTTAGTGAAATACTTAGTAGCTATGATAATGGAGTGATGTTGTTGAGATGATTTAGGATTGATAACCAATGAGGTCTAACCCCATTGAGAGAAAGGCCATAAGTCCTGAGTGGGTTGTAACATGCTTGACTAGGGACATGGATGAGATCTGAATGAAGTTGACATTTCACGCATTTCTTAACATATGCACAAAATATTTAGTGATAGTAGGCCAATAATACCCTAGTTGTATGACATGTTTAGCGATAGAATTTCCACTGAAATGTCCTCCACAAATACCATCATGAACTTATTTGATTTATTTGATTGATTCATGTGATTTAAGGCACCTTAACAAAATACCATCAAAACTACGTTTATAAAGGATACCACCTATGATGACAAAGTGAGTGGCACATTGAAGAAATGATCATTTTAGCATCTACATGATAAGTCGATGGATTTTAGATTCAAAAAGGTAGTCATAGATTTGAGTATACCATGAAAATCAATTGGATTATCATCAACAACATTGATAGGAGGGAGTTCATTTTGATGTGAGGGGTAATCTAATCATTGAATGACTGATACTTAATGTTATCTTTTGAATCTTCAGTTTCTAATGGAATGAGGGATCCTAAAGAGGCCATTGTGTCTACAAATTTGTTAGAGGATCGTGGGATGGTTTGGATGGTGTAATGATCAAAGGCACCAAGGAGAAATTCAACATTGGCTTTATATTTTTGCAAGATTTCATTTTTACATTGATATTATCCTTTAACTTGATTAATGACAAGAGTTGTGAGTCTCCATAGATTTCTAAAATGTGAACACCTAGGAGAATAATGGTCATAAGGCCCATGATTAAAGCTTCATATTCTGTCATGTTATTGGTACATTTAAAGTTGAGTTTGAATGATAACGAATGGGAATATCCCAAGGAGGTATGAGAACAACACCAGCCCCTCCCCCTTGTTGGCACTTAGAACCATCAAAGAAGAGGTTCATTTTGATAGGGATAAATTCATATTCATCGACATTGTTAATGGATTCATCAGAAAGTATTCATGAGGAAGT
This sequence comes from Taxus wallichiana var. yunnanensis, assembly GCA_018340775.1. NCBI lineage: Eukaryota > Viridiplantae > Streptophyta > Pinopsida > Cupressales > Taxaceae > Taxus > Taxus wallichiana. Next base: position 548,703,133 of record CM031236.1, read on the forward strand.
TGATTGTCGGGAAGGGGAGCATCAACGAGCTGGTCTACAATAGCCTATCCCTTAATAGATTTTTTGATATAAACTTGAGGTCAAATTCATTCATAAATAAGTCATTAAGTGATACGGTCACTATGATATATGGTTTAGAGTGCATGGTTTTAAGTGGATTAAAGCTAGTGATGACATAAGTTTTTGATTGAGAAGATAATGACGTAAATTTAGAAGTGGAAAGTATAAAGAGCAACATAGTTTTTCAACTTTGGTGTAATGAGTTTCATATTCATGGAGTGTGCTGACTGATATAGTATATGGCTTGTTCATGATCCTTGACTATCATGGTGAGTGAGCATGGCTCCTAGAGCATGTTTTGAAGTAGATATGTATAGATAAAATGGCTCTCCCTCACGAGGTGGAGTAAGAATAGGTGGTGATAAGATGTATTGTTTAATTTTATCAAAGGCCTTCTAACAATCAAAATCCCAATGAAATTTATGTCCTTGCAAAGAAGATGATGAAATGGTTGACAATGATTAGAAATTTGTGATATAAAATGTCGATGGACTACAGTTTACCTTGAAGGCTACACATTGTTTAAGATTGGATGGAGGAGGCATTTCAATAATGGATTTAACCTTTATTGGGTCAACTTCAATACCTCAATAGATATGATGAATCCTAAAAAATTTCCAATGAGAACACCAAAAACACACTTTGTAGGATTGAGATGAAGGCAATACTGAATGAGATGAGTAAAGATTGATTCAAGGATGAAAAGGTGATCTTTGCGTTGTTTGGATTTTCCTAAGAGATCATCAACATAGTATTCGATTATTTTATGGATGAGGTCATGAAAAATGTAGGTCATGGCACATTTGTAAGTAGATTTTAAATTTTAAGACCAAATGGCATGACACGGTAACAGAAAGGTTCCCAAGGAGTGATGAAAGATGTTTTATGTTGATCATCGATGGTGATAAGAATTTGATTATAACCCAAAAATCCATCCATAAGGAGAGAATTTCATGTTCGGTTGTTAGGTCAATGAGTTTGATCTATATTTGGAAGAGGGAAATCATATTTAGGAAAAACAAGATTGAGATCCCTAAAGTCTGTATAGATGCATAACTTACCCGAGGCTTTGGTTACGAGAATGATATTAGAGACCCATTGTGGATATTCAATGGGTATGATGAAGTTAGTATATAAAATATGTTGTAACTCTTCTTTAATAAGGAGAGCTATATGGGGATGCATCCTATGAAGTTTCTTCTTAACATGATTAACATCTAGATATGTGATGATGTTGTGTATGATGATATTAGGATCGAGACTAGGCATATCATTGTATGACCAGGAAAAATATTGACTATATTTTGATAAGAAGGTGGTAAAATCTTCAAGTTCTTGTGGATTAAGTGATTGAATTGACCTTAACTATGTGGGGATCATGAGGAGTTCCTAAGTTAATTTCAATAGTGGATTCATTAAGAAGGGTTGATGTGTCGGTGGCAGGGATTTCTAAAGGAAATGATCCTCAACTCCCATATGGGAAAGGATGTCTTGATCATTATGAAATTGAAGGATATTAATGGTGGGTGAATCTTCTTCAATCATTTCTGGCCAAATGAGAGGAAGTTGTTTAGTGATGTGGTTGGATTGATAAGTTAAAGGACCTAAGGAAATAGTATTGACTAAAAAAAAGTTAGGTGGGATGGATACAATGTCATCTATGTCCATAGGATCTTCAGGGGTTGTGGGTGATGATGATTCTAGTTTAGTGATATGTATAGATGTAATGGATTTGGATGGGTCATAGTCGGGTTTCTCATAACCTAGGCCATATTTCTCATAATTTTAAGGGAGCATTGGAAAATCAAGTCATGTATTCCTTGTTCATAATGGCCAAGGCCAAAACCTTTCCATGCACAATGGTGAAGGTACATATAAACAAATTTGGATTATCTAGGGATTTGAAGTCTAATGTGAAAGGCATGACATAGTGTGGATTGATAGAAATGAGATGAAGGATGATCAAGTCCCCATAGACAAGGTTTGTTTTTAGGTGCACAGGGGATCGTAAGAGATAACATCTCCTATATTAGGCTCATACATGGGTTATTTATTAGGATGACCATAAGTCTTAGGTGAGGGGATGGAGTTGAGCATGAGAAGGTGGTACTCCCCCAAGTGTGAGGCATTGTACAATGTCACTAAGGGAGGAATCATCTAGTAGTTTGGAGGAAGGGATGGATGTGATTGGTAGATGCTTTGTCAGATGATTTTGATGTGGATTTAGGTATAAGGACATCATTTGGGTGATATGTCATATAACAGTTATTGGCAAAGGATTTGGATCTATGGGGACTGTGAATGTTTGACCCTCATGTTTGTATTTGAGACATCGATGAAGCGTAGAGGGAACACACTGCATAGTGCATATCTAGGGGTGTCCTAACAACATGTTATATTGGAATTCTCCTTTATAATGTAGAAGAGTTCATGTAAGGTCTTAATTATGACTTTAAGTGGTAGGATAATGGTACCTAATGTGGGTGCGATAGTGTCATTGAAGGATCATAGTAAAACTAGAGTTTGACCAATGATGGAAGGAGATAGTTTAAGTTGATTGAAAGAAATGGATGATATAATGTTGATGGTTGTGCCCCCATCAATCATGACCCTTTTAATGAGGACATCATTGATTTGAGTGGTGATAAAGAGTGGTAAATCATGCTCTTCAGCCTAAGAAAGGGAATCTCAAATGGATCAAATGATATGGATGTGGATGCTTTAAGGGCCCCTACAAAATTTTGAAAGATGAAGGGTCATCTTTTGGTACTATTATTAATTGGAGGGCTTCGATCATGGCTTGTTTGTGAGAAGGTGATGTCTGCACCAGCACCTAAAAGTGACATTTTGATGGGAGATCTTGGTGTAACTATTTAATAATGACCTTTTGTATTGAGGTGGATGATGAGGGTGGTGCAATGAGTATTGAAACCTTGGCTTTGGGTGAATGTTGTTTGATTAGACACTTCAGAGATATGGAGATAGATACTTTAGGCTTATTAGATCAAAGCAGATAACTTAGGAGGTGGAGGTATGGCTACGAAATTTTTGGCTTTCTTAGGTTTGGATGGATCCATGTTTTAATTAAGTGAGTGGGTGGTTATGTGTATAATGTCAACTTGATGGGGAGAGATTTTGGACATGGGATCTTTAGATTTATAAAGAGATGATGATGTTGTGTGTGGTTTAGAAGGAAGGAAAATGGATTACCAAGATTTTGAGCGATTAGGTGAAAGGCATTATAATCCTTTATGGAATGACCTCATGTCCTATGATAATCGCAAGAGACATTGAATTCATACCATGCAAGTTTCCATCCTCATGGGTCTGATGGTTTGAGAGGTGGTAAATTTATAAGTGATTGCTGAAGGAGGTCATCTAGAATAGTTGCATAATGCCCCTAGGTGCAGATGTGGATGGTAGTGAATTTTTGTGTATCTTATCCTCTGAGAGGAAGTAAGACTTTGATTGTGGTTGTTTTATCTATCACAGAGGAATCTTGGATGGTGTGATGGATGAAAGGGTGAGGGCCCAATGTGGAGGCTTGGTAAATGGGATTTGGACCTGAAATAATAGGGTGATTGCTAAGTATAAGGGATCGAGGGCCACGTAAGCGGTGTTGATCTGGGGGAAATAGTAAGGGCTCTTAAAAACTTGAACAACACCCTGTTTATGAGGTCCCTTTGTGGTTTTGGATGAGCTAGGTGTGGTTTTGAAGTAGGTGTTGATGAAGGAAGAGGAGTTTGAATGATGTGGTTGATGAGATCTAAATGAGTTTTAGATTTTGTAGGTTTTGGATTGGTTGGTGTAGAGATAATTGGTTTTGTAGATGGGGGATGAATACGGTTCGTGGTTTCCTTAGGTGAGGTGTTTGTGTCATAAATGTTTTGAGAGGTATCATAGTTATATTTACAAATTGAGGCATAGGCATAGGTGTGGTTATAATAGAATATGTGATTGGTGTGGAAGTGGATTCAGTAATAACATGTGACAAGGATGGGAGAATGGTTTTAGTATTATTCTTAGGGATGAGGACTTGGTGGATGTCAATGTAGGTTTGGTAGATGTTGATGTTGGTTCAATAGGTGTTGATGTGGACTCGGGAATGGGTAATGTTTTAGTGATGGTGTTGATAGTATGGTGAGTGTGAATGGAATTTTTTTTTGTTGATCGGTAGATGGGGGATGATTAGGAAAGGGTTGTTTGAATATGTCAAGATTTTGATTTGGGGTGCATTTGGATTGTCTAAGTGAGTTCACCTCTATCAATCAAATCTTGAAGGACATTACGAGACATGTGACACATTTTGATGTCATGTCCCTTAACCCTATGGTATTTATAATAATCATTATCTTGATACCAAGAGGGTTTGGATATGGATGTATCAATAGGTCGATGGGTGGGAGAGATATCATGTTTTACAATGAGAAACTTGTCAAAAATTGCACTATAAGTTTCTCCTATGGGTGTATAATTACATTGTTGATGGGAACACTCGGTAGTGGGATTTTCCTTAGGAGTGGATTTGACTACTACAACATTAGCAGATGATTTGGATTTGTTAGGATTGGAAGATGACTTAGATGGGAATTCAGTTCATGGTTTCTTAGGATGAAGTTTAACTCAATTGTCTTCTAGGCTCAAGTTCCAACTTAACGCCATAGTGAAAGCTTCATCAAATGTATGAAAAGATTGGATTTGTAGTGTTGATGAAATGTGTTTAGAACATAAAAAAAAAGTTCAATCAATTTAGTTTGTGGTAATGAGAAGGACAATTGATTAGTTATACCCCCAGTAGGAAACAAATTTAGCAATGGACTCATCCTCAAATTTTTTGATGGCATATAAGTCATTGATAGTGATTTTATGGATATGTTTATGGAGAAGTGTTCTAGGAAAATTTGTGAGTTATGCGAATGAGAAAAGGAAGTACTGAGGGATACTATTATACCAATCTAGGGTAGGACCAACAAGATATATGGGAAAATTCTCAGCATGAGATCTTGGTCATGGGATATTAGATAATTAGGCATGATGAAAAGCACGATGTGTTGTTGGGGATATTCTTTGCTATAAAATTTGATAAAATTTGGAAGTTCCCAATGGGGTGGATATGATTTATATGGCACTAAGGGGTGAATGGGCTCATTACAAATTTGGTCATAAGAGAGCACATTCTTGGGTCCTGATGAGGAAGCTTCAAGATTAGATATGTGTTTCATGAGGGATTGAAGAGGATCGAGTTGTGTTGGTTTTTGTGAGGATGGGCTAGGTTATGAAATGAGAACTGGCTAGGTTGTGGGTATGTTTGATACCGCGAGGGATGTTTTACTAGGTAGGGAATATTTTCTAGTATATGTTAGATAGGGAATGTTTTTGTTGATAGGGAATGTTTTGTTGTGGAATGTTTTGTTGAGAGGGATACTTTTTTTGAGGGAATAGTTTGTTGTGGAATTTTGTTGATAGGAATGTTTTTGTTGAGGTATATTTTTTGAGATGAATATTTTGTGGGATTTTTGTTGAGAGGAATGCTTTGCTGAGATGGGATGTTTATAGGGATGTTATAAGTAGGTTGGGACACTAAAGATTGTGACAGTTTAATATATTGATAAGGATGTGGGATAGATGTGGCATAAGAGGTTGTGAATAAGGTGGTGGTTGTTGGAAGTATATTACAGAGGCAAAAGATGGTGCTTGTTGTGGGATGTTTTGAATAGGAATAGATTGTGGTATGGAAATTAATGGTGCATGGTTGTGGTATATGTTGTGAGATAAGGGGTATAAAGGATTAGAATAAAACATGATGAGTTGTGGTGATGGCACTAGTATTGATTAAGGGAATAGATGTAGGAATAGACATGGTAATGTTTTGAATGAGAGTGCTAACTAGTTGAGAATGAGGTGGCTAAGATACAACATAGAAGTGGCAATAGAACTTACTGGGGTGGTGTTAGATGGTGAAGATGTTGGAGGGGTAGATGAGGAAGCACTGGTATTATTTTGAGGAGGTGTTTAACCAATGGAAGGCTCGGGTGAAGATGTAGGTTGTTGAGATAGATGTGTCTTGAGAAGAGATCATATGGAGACTAAAAATAGAATGGAAGACACAACACTAGATGTTTCAGGTTGACTAATAAGAATGGAAGATTTGACATTTGATGTTTTAGATTGACTAATAAGAATGGAAGATTCAAAATTTGATGTTTTAGATTGACTTATGGGTTTATATGAATATATTTTTTGGATAACGGGTTGTTGGTTTGAATCAATAAGGCATGTAATACTAGATGAAGGATCATGAATGTGTGGTTTGATACAAATGGTTGGAGTTGGACACCCCTAGCTATAAGATAAGCATTAAGGAAACAGATTTGAATCTAACATCTCTTCAAAAATAGGGTCTCCTCTATCAAAGAAAGGAGGTTTAGATGATTTTGATTGAGAGCTGGGAGAATATGGTTGTTCGGTTTCTTCTTGCTCAAGTTTATGGAAGATTTGACTATGAAATTGGTGTGCAGAATCTAAGAGATGTTATCACATTTCTTCATTATATTTTTCCTCTATTTCATTCCAGGATTTTGATGTTCAAATAGAGGAATATTAGATGTGATTGGTTGAGAAAATGGGTTATGTTTTTGTAATGGTGTAGAGAATGTTGTAGGTAATGGTATAGATAAGGAAGTGATAATGGGATATGTTGTTGTAATGGTAGATAATGGTGTAGACATGTTTTCTAAAGTTTGATTATGGGCTTTTTGTCTAGTAAGTACCATAGTAAATAAACACACAATCACCTAAAAATGAAAAATAACTAAGTGGGTTGATTAAAACAACAAGAAAAAAGCAAACAAAATAAGTTTTTAGATTATATTGATTTAATTAAGAAAAGTGAAATGTGAAAAATGGTGTATGGTTCCTAGGAAATGGCATTCTATGATTGGATTTAGAAATGTATATGGTTGGCATTCTCGATATACCCAAAGGTACATGAGGCCCAAATCTATTGTTTCCTGCTAGTATGGGCTTGGTATTGGGGCTACCCCTCACTTCATGGTCCCTCATGATAAGTGAGTCGTGTGCTTGGCCAATATATCGATAGATAGTTGTTTATACTTGGCTAGAACACCAAGTTGGTTTACTTATTGGGTGATGAAATCCCAAAATTTAGCACCTAGGAAGAATTTGTTTAAATGTGTGTTTGATGTTTTGAGTGATTTGGTTGTGTGTGGGAAAGATAAAGTGAATTCAATGAATTAAATTTTCCTAATTAAAACTATGTGAACAAGAAGAATGCAATTGTTTCATTTTAATCCCAAAATGAAAAATTGATTTTGATGAGAGAAAACAAGCACAAATTCAATACAGAAAAACAAAAAGAAGGATTAGGACTCACTGTCGTGATAAACACTTCCTTTTTAATTTTTTTTTTTGCAATTTTTTTAGTTTATAAATATAGCAATCCAACAAGAAGATCCTCCAGAGACAACAATCTTCAAAACCATGTTAGCAATAGAAAAAAATGACAAAAAAATAAGGATTAAAAGGAAAACTATAAAGTAATCAAAAGTATTTAGAGAAATAGTAAGCGATGATCGATTGATCAATCAATGGCGATTCACGCGATCATTGGCATTGACCAAATTATTACTGATTATTGAGCAGAAAACCAGAAAATAAAAATAATGATATTTTGATTAAATGAAATTAAAAATAATGAAATAAGGGACTTAGGGTGTCCCACTGGGCATGCCAAAATGTTTAGAAATATTCCTACTCCTTCAACTTGAATTAACAAAGCAAGAAAATAGAAATATACCGACCTTAGAAGATGTGGGGTTTAGCGATACCCATAGATGTTGATTGATAATGCTTGATGTTGCACTCCATGAAATATGTGTACAATATCCTTTCTTGTGAAGAAATATGTGATCAAAGACACTACAAAAGATATGATTAATAAGATGGATAAGTGAGCTTCTCGGTAAAAGGCTGATTCCAGAATCCAAAGGGCTTCCTCGAAGGATGTCAGCTCGCTATTTAAACAATCAAGTGAATTGAAATGGATAAAAAATACATGATAAATCGATACAAGATATAGATATGACAAATGATAAGTTGATATAAATGCTGTTGATAATAAAGATAGATAAGAGATGGATAAGAGATAGATTAGAAATAGATTATGGCTCAAACTCAAGCTCGAAAGGGATATCATGTTCAGCCTCATATGTAGCCCAAGCAAGTTCATCTTTGATGAGTATGTAGTCAAAGTATGCTCACCAGTAGTCTTCTACTACTTGATAGAGTTCATGAGTGAACTTAAAAATGTTTTCCAATTCATCTAAAGGAGCATTATGGATGGCACACAAAGTCAGATCATGCAAGATATCATATTGTTCCCAATAGAAAGGGTGTTGAATTATCGACAAGGAATGGATGTTGGTAATTTCATGAGAAGGGCCACCAATTCCATCTAAAAGTAATCCATGCTCAAGAATATGTTAGAAGAAAATAGTTTAATATGATTGATAAAAGGTACTGAATGAAAACTGATAAAAATTGTAGGAAGGTAAAAGTGACAGGAATCGTTGGTGATTGGGCCAATCGTTGGCAATTCTGGTAGTTTTGAATATTTTAATAAAATCAAATGTTTGATGATTTAAACTTGATCTTTTAGATTAACATAAGCTTAGATATAATGTAAATAGATGAATAAATAGATAAAAATACCTAGAAAATGATGTGGGGGTGAGAAGTAGTCTCTGACCTTGATGAAAGATGATGCAAGAAGCTGGTGAAGCCTACAACTGGACTGATGAGATGCTAATCTACAAGGACTTTAGAATGGCCTGAGAATGCTTGATGATTGTGAATAATGATGTTGGCTGATAGCTCAAGTGACTTGATACTTAGTGGTGACATGGAGGAAGATATTGAATCACAAGAAAAATCTAAGACTCGTGAATGCAAGTTGAGGATCCTGAGAGAGAAGCTAGAAAACTAGCTTAAATAATCGTTGGCCATTACCCAAATCACCGGTGATTTTGGGTTATTTGAGTTTTTAAGGAAAATGATTGGAACATCTTCCAAATCAAGGCTATTTTATTTGTATTTTGAATGGATAATTTTTTAGGTGGTTGGGGACATGTTACATTTGTTTTGGAGGGTGACAAAAAGGTTATATTATACTTGGATTTTCCTAAGTTGGTTTTTAGAAATATTCCTGGTGGTTACATATGATTTTAATAATTGTACGAAATGATTAATATGAGATAAATGTGATAATGTTGATATATTAGTGTATTTAATTAAATAATTAGATTAGGATGAGTTTTTGTCTTAAAATATGGGGTGTTGATAAGTTAATTGAATAAGGATGGGAGGGATGTTTAATGTATTTAATTAATGGGTCAAAGGTGAGGGGTGTAGTGTATGAAATATCGATGTATTTAAGTATTTGATTGAATAAATATGAGGGGTGTAGATTTTCGGTGTCATAGATAGATTTAGTGGATTCATGAGATTTGAGGCATCAAAGCAGGAGGCCATCAAATCTACGTTTGTAGAGAACAATGCCTATGGTGATGTATTGGTTAGCACATTGTATAAAATATATTTTATCATTTTTAGATAGATCGGATGAAATTTTATTTTTGAGAGAGATAGTCATATGTTTGATTGTATGAAAGATCTATTTGATTGTCTTCGATAAGGTTAATAAAGGTAAGTTCGCTTGTATGAGATGGTTGATTGTGTTAGCATGTTATGTTCTAGGTGTTTTCATTGATGTAAAATCCCATTAATGACAATGACAATGATGGTGAAGTTTCAAAAGAATATTATTAGGTAGATGATATAGTGTTTTAAGGGTTTTCATGATAACATGAGGTGATTCAATGAGATTTTCTTGATCTATCAAGCCTATTCAAGTGACCTAGCTATCCAAGGTGATTGAGCATTATGGTTTGATTTTTTTGATGAATTGAGGAGAATAGTAGCAGTATGGATATTATTATTGGTGATTTTTAAGAATTCACATGTGTTTGAGGATGTAGATACAGGTTGAAGACCAAGATTCAGGTGCCCTTCTAGACCAAGCCTAGGTTCTTGGAGGCATGAGGTTTAGATTGGGAGATATGTGAGCTCATGGATACATGTAGGTAGTTATTTCATGATGCACTAAGGATTTTCAGAACTTTTAAAGAGGTTTCATGATGAGTTTCAATTGACCCTATCCTAAACCAAGCAAAACCCCAAGGGCTAGTCATATAAATGAGATGGGTCGAGAACTTCAAAACTATTTCAGACATAATGATGATTTTAATGATACAAAGGTTCATTTTAAAGGTGTGATAAAAATTTGGATTCATTCTGAAGAATATTTTGCATGATAAGTGGTTTTGACCAAACAGGGTCAAGAAGAGGATCATTAGTGGCTTGAATTACACCTTTTGATGCTCACCCCGAATTATGTGCTTTTCATGGGACCTCTTGGCTCTTAGGGATTTTTATAAATTGAGTTTAGAATGTTTCACAAAACTAATTAGGTCATCTCATTGTCACATTTTTATGAACGAATGTTAATAAGGTAAACAACTTTTTCTGTGCTTGAAACCCTAACCTGAAAGTAGTAAGAAATATTTTCTTAGAAAGTTCCTAGAATGGATTTATAGTTCATCTATGATTATTTTGTGATATATAGTAATATTCTAGGTTACCATAAATTTATGGTATAATATGTGGTGATGAGTGGACCCCACTCAAATAGGCGTGTTTCTGAATAAGTTCTATTTTGGACAAGGTTGTCCAAAGGAGTTGCAAAATAAATGGACATTGTTTCTAGTATGGGAGTTTTTCTTTATTTCCATGGTTGTTTTCAGACCATGGTGATTCTTATAAATACAAAAATGTACCCTATTTGTGAAGACTATTCAAAGGCTAGTTTTTGGACAGTTCCAGGCATTTTTCAGAGATGGTATTATTGGAAGGCCTTTCGCTTGGATTTGGAAGAAGTGATAATATGTTATGGAAATAGGATTTATATGGATTCTATTGGTATAATTTTTTTCTCATGATGATTATATTTTATGGGTCATCTAGGTTAGTTTATATAGAAGAAGGTTTGTTATTTCTCAGGATAGATTTTCTTTTGTTGAACAATTGAGGTGAATGATGCGTGAGATGAAGGAGTTAATGCTTGATATCGATTGAAGAGTAAAGGGGATGAATTTATTTCTTTATTAATTTCTTTGGAGGCCTTTTAATTGATAGAAAGGGTGCAAACCAGTTGAGTTTGTGAAACTACTTTCTAGGAAGCTTGTTTTGGAGAAGAGGAAAGTAGGTGAGGTTTACACATATGAATGTTTAATGAGATATAACATGCACTAATTATGTCTACAATTCATGAGGATTTCATATAGAGATTGTTAGTGTAGATTCACAAAGACTCGGATGTTTATCGATTTCTAGTTTGATAATTGGACACCGAGTGTGAATGGACAACATTGAATCTTTTCCCCAAGTGTGGGACTTGTAAAAATGGGAAAAGAATCTCTAGATTAGAGGTTGGTTCCTCAACTCCTCTGATCAGATGTATTGCTTGAAAATTGCAGAGGTTTAACTCAAAATCCTACTCTAAATTCCAAGGGGACAGGGATAGAGAGTGCAAAAGAAATAAACTAAGACTAACAAGGTGATACACCAAAGGAGTGGTGAACATTTACTTCTAAAAATTGACACAAATCACTAAAATGCAACAAAAAATCATGCACAAACTGATAAAATGTAATGAAATATCATAAATGAATCAAACAACACAAGTAGAGGACTGAATCTCATTCACAGAACTTGTATTGTCATTTCCAATGTCAAAATGCATGCATTACAACAGCAGAGAGGCAAAAACATGTTACAGTCCTGGAAGAGGTCTAATATTCCATATAATCACTTTCTAGGGTGAAAGAGGGAATCTGCAAAACACAAAAATATCCAACCCTTTACAAATGAGCAAAATCTGGCTTTTAATAATGAAGGTTCGAGCCCAGGAAGGAGAAAACACAGGAAAACGTGAAAGGATGCTTCAAACACAAACCAAATTGCATTAAAACAGCATGGGCACCCTCAAAATTTCATTCCCTGATGTTTTTAACCATGTTGGGAAAGAATACGAGCCATACTTCATTAAAAATGGTAGTTGAAATGTCAGTTTTGTTCTTCTTCCCATGCCAGAGGAGTTTTTATTTTCTATCTCCAAATCCCACCAAAACACAAAATTGATCCCTCCATTGTGTAGATAATTCCACCATATTTCCAACGCCACCAAGAAAACAAAAATCTGAGCTCGGATCAAAAGTTATGCCCCTCTGAAGATTTAGGGCAAAATTAGGCAAATTTGAACTAGTGGGCCGAAAATTCTAAAATTTCCCTTTTTTGACTTTGGGAAAAATTCCCCAAAAATTTCCACCCCCCGAAGCTCCGATGCCACATGGCATCTTTTTATTGGTCAAGGGCCTTCCCCTACCTTTTAAACATTTTTGGCCTTTGGAAAGTTTTCCAAAAATCTTGGCACCCGACACCCCGAAGACACTGTCATGTTGTGATTCATTGGCGGCCACTGCTTCCAATTTTCCATTCTGGGTGACCACTACCCCCCGAATGGGACACATGGCACCTTTGATTGGTGTGGAGCTGAGCTCCAAATTTTGCATTCCGAACCCGCCTTAAGATTTTCGCCAGCCACATGGACATGTGGCAGTGGCTGATCGCACGGGCCATTGGGGGTGAGCTTTCATTCCATATTTTTCCCTATTTTGGTGAAAGGTAAAATTTCCTTTTGCCCCTCCACCTTTTTCTGATCTGAGGACATGTGGTTGATTTTGATTGGAAGGCGGGCTTTCGCTCCAAAATTTCCCATTGCACCAACTTTGGAAAATTTCCAAATTTTTCCCCGCCGAGCCAAACTCCGACAGTCCTAAGGACACGTGGCTTCTTCCTATTGGCTAGCGGAGGCCATCGGGCCAAAATAATTCTTTTGTGTGCCCTGCCAAGACTTAACAAAATTTTCTAAGTCACCCCCACCTTCCGCCATTCTACCACTGACGTGGCACTTTCTCATTGGTTAGCGGACCTCCGTAGGGAAAATTTCCCTCCAAAACTCTGCGAGCCATAACTTGAAAAATAAAGGGAGTTAGAAGGAAAAATTTACCATTCTGGAAAGCTGAGAAGATATTCTATCCAATAGAACCATTTCTATAATATTTTGAGTGCCTAAAAGATAAAAAATTTTTGACTGAGACACAAGGAAGGAAGGAATGAAGGGAGTTAGCCAAAAAATAAGCATAGGGATTATTTTGGATAACAATTTTGGCAACTCGAGAGGGTCATCTCGCATACTAGATGAAGTTACCAGTTGCCTGAAGCAATCAATTGGGCATTGAGTCATCAAATTCTCTACTTGGAACCCCGACTAATTAGAAAATTACGAGGAAGATTGTGAGAGTAGAATCATCACCTGATCTGGAACATGGCCTGCAAAACTGCATGTTTGGGACAACAAGCTTGTGCCAAAGCACTTAGGGAAAGTGAAAACTAAGCTACAACAAAACAATGTGCACAAGCACTTGGAGGAATGAAAATCTAAGCTAATATGTACAAGGTGGAGAGTTCCCCTCTAGTAGCAATGCTTTAGATGGATTCCATTAACTAGAATCTATAGTTCTTCACCATCTAATGTAGACAATTGGAAGGCATTGTTGTTCTTACACTTTGTGACCATGTAGGGGCCACTCCAAATGGCATCAAAATTTGAATGCCTTCCTAGCTTTGCTCGGTCTGCATCCCATTTCAACACTAGATCTCCAACTTGGAAGGTTCTAGCCTTAGCTTTCCTATCAAAAGTCTTCTTGATCAAGGCTTGATCCTTCTCCATTGCTTGGGCTGCATGCTCTCTGATCTCTTGGAGCTCCATCAATTCTACATATCTAACCTCCATGGGTTCAAACTCCAACAATTCCAATTGTTTCATGAGTTCCAACATTGGCAACTCAAGTGACATGGGAAAAATTGCCTCTCTTCCATAAACAAGCTTGAATGGAGAATTACCTGTGGATCTCTTGGGAGTTATCCTATCAGCCCATAAGGCTGATTTTAGTTTAGTATGCCAAGTCCTCTGATTTTCATCAAGAGTCCTCTTGATGATCCTTAACAAGTTCTTGTTTGTAGACTCAGCTTGGCCATTACCTTGAGGGTAATAATTTGATGAAGTGCTCAGATAAATCCCATTTTTGACAGCCCATTCAATCACCTTTGATCCTATGAATGCCAATGCATTATCTGATATTATAGTGGCAGGTATACCAAATCTAGTTACTATCCCTTCATAGAAGTCTAGAATGTTAGACTCATTTGCTTCCTTAAGTGCCACTACCTCAGTCCATTTGGTGAAGTAATATGTGGTTTTCAGGATCCACTTGTGTCCTTGGCTTGAGTTTGGGTTAATGACTCCAATGAAGTCCAAACCCCATTGCATGAATGGCTGGTCAACTGAAATTGGGTGCAATGGAAGGGCAGATAATCTCTCCTTTCCTGTGAAGAAAGCACAACTCTTGCACCTCTTGATCCATGCATAACAATCACTGAATACTTTGGGCCAATAATAGCCAGCCTTCATGATCTTGAGGGTGTCACTCTTGGAGAAAAATGACCTCCAACTGTTCCACCATGGAACTCTTCCAATGTTCTATTAATCTGATTTGTTCCAATGCATCTCAGTAGTACTCCATTTGCATCCTTTTTGAATAAAACACCATCAACAAGTGCATATGGGACAGCTTGCAATCTGAAGTGCCTTCTCTTAGTTTTTTCATCTCTGGAGGGCATAGGCCTATGTGTAGGAAGTGCATTATGTCTTGGGTCCAAAAAGGATTGAGGGCACCATCATTGTCTTCTTGAAAATTTCCTTTTTCTTGGTTGTTTTGTAGCACCAAAACAACATCCTTTTCATTGCATGTTTCCATTGATTTGCTTAAGACCAGTTGTTCACATAACCCTTTTCCTCGGACCAGCTTGGTGACTTTGATCTCAATGTCATACTCCATGACATGAGTAATCCACCCTACACATTTTTCATTTAAATCTTTGTTGAGGAGGAAGTCTTTAACTCCCACATGAGAAACCAACAGTTGAACCTTGTTGTTTGAAACTAGATGCTTAAATTTCTTCAAGCTCCTAATCACTGCAAGAACATGCTTCTCAATGAAAGAATATCTCACCTCATAGTCCTCTAGGCTTTGGCTAAAGAAAGCAATTGGCTGCTCTGCATTTTCTTTGTTCTGCTGTACTAAAATTGCAGAGATTGTATCATCACCTCCAAATGCATAAAGGATAAAATCCTTGGAGAAATCCAGGTTAATGAGAGTTGGAGCTTGTGATATTGCCTCTTTAATTGCTTCAAAACTTGCCTTACCTTCTGATGTCCATTTGAAAGCTATGTTTTTCTTCAACATCGTGGTTATTGGCTTGATAAGGGCTACAAAATCTGGCACAAACCTCCAAACAAAATTGATCCTTCTCAAGAAACTTTGAAGGGCTTTCTTATGACTTGGTAATGACAATGCTTTTATGGCTTCGACCCTCTCTGGATATATTTTTAGTCCTCTTTTGGAAACAATGTGGCCAAGGAGCTTTCCTTCATGAGTAAGAAAAATACATTTTTTGGGATTCAAGGATACCCCGAATCTCCTACATCTTTGGAACACTGTCTCAAATGAAAGAGATGATCTGTTGTATTTTTAGAAAAAACAGTGATATCATCTAAATATACCAGCACCATTTTGTTGATTAATCCCTTGAACGCCATATCCATTTCCCTTTGGAAGGTAGCTCCAGCGTTGGACAGCCCAAATGGCATTTTTCTATATGCATAAGTCCCCCATTTGGTGGTGAAGGTTGTCTTGAACTGATCATCCTCTTTGACCATGATCTAATTGTACCCTGAATAACCATCTAGCAATGAGAATCTCTCAGAGCCAGCAACAACTTGCAAAATATGCTCCATAGAAGGAAGTGGGTAATGATCCTTGAGAGATGCTCTATTACAATCTCTGAAGTCTACCCATAATCTGATTTCTCCACTCTTCTTTCTAACTAGAACCAAGTTTGCAACCCAGCTATAATTCTTGATAGGAAATATGATAATTTCCTCTATCAATTTATTCATTTCCTTCTTCATGAGAGGCTCCATGTGTGGATTGACTGGCCTTTGTTTTTACCTGATGGGCTTAGCACTTGGATCCAATTCAATTGTGTGTTGAGCTAACTTTGGATCGAAACCTCTCAAATATTCATAGCTCCTAGAAAATACATCAGGGAACTCTTGACAAAGTTTCCTAAACTCATACCTTTCTTGCTCGGTTTCCACTCTACCAATTTGAAGTGATATACCTTCTCCAACCAAGATGGGAACTGAATCTTCTCCCTTGACTTGGATGTTTGCTTTCTCTTTCCTAAATTGATCATTAGGATTAAAAATGGATTCCAAGGTGACAAGCCCCTTTGGCAATTTGTTGGTTCTCAGTTGTACCACCTGATCACCATACTATTATTCTAATTTTTCCTGATTTTTGGATGAGAAATCAGCTTCTTCTTGTAATAAATTGATGATTTGTTGATCATTTTCAAACACTTTCCAGCTTACATTATTGTCTGGCACTGAGGGCCTTACAATCACGTGAATGCTTGGTTGTACTTTATCTTTCTTGATACTTTCAACAACATCAAAGGCTGCCCCAACTGCTGCAAGCCTGTCAGCAGCTTGGTTTTCTTTCCTAGGGATGGAATTTATGTTAAAGCCCTCAAAATATTCAATGAGGTCCCACACCCTATTTTTATAGCACTTGAGAAGATCATTTTTGGTAGCATGCTGCCCTTTAACTTGATTAACAATCAGCTCACTAGTCACCAAAGACTTGTAGATTCTTGATACCTCTCTTGATTGACCAATGCAATCCTTGTATTAGAGCTTCATATTCAGCAATGTTGTTAGAACATGTGAACTGAAATCTAAAAGATGAATAATATTTAATTCCTTGAGGTGAAACAAGCATTGCTCCCCCTCCTACACCTTGTCTACTTCTTGATCCATCAAAAAAATAGCCATACCTCATTGTCATCTTTATGGTCTGATTTGGTGATGCTAGGAATAGGCTGATTTTCTTCATGTATGCAGTAAACTCCTAGCTCATATTCTTCTATTTCTTGGTAGGGGTCAAAAGCATGTACCTTGCTTGCCCATTCATCAAGAGTTAAATCTAGGATGCTTCCAACTTTGGTGTCAGCTTCATCTTGTGCTTGGATAATCTTCTTGCTCAAATGTTGAACAGTTGGCATTGATTGGGCTTGGAGTATGAGGCTCAATGTGAAAGTTTGCAATAGGTTCAGACCTGATTGTGGCCTTAGTCCCATATCTGGTTCTAAACAACATGTGTGACCAATCAGTAGATAAGTAGCCTCCAATTTTAGCTGAAGTCCCTTGACAAGCATAAGGCAAAGAGTGGTGGCAAATCTATTACTGACACATCTTGCAAAACAGTAACATTGGGACATGCATGTAAAGTAAGATTCAAATCCCTAATCACTCCCACTATTGTTACTATTGTCCCATCTAATTGCACTACCCCTTTAGATATGACTTCATATTAGAGACCCAGCTGATCAGCTATTTGCTTGGGCATTACAGAACTACTTGCCCCAGAATCAATCATGCAATTGTGTACTAGCTTATCTCCGATGATCAATGAAACATAGAATGGAGGGGGCTTCAAAACTTTACCTTGCTGTCCTCCATGATTCCCTTTAGGTTGAGTAGCATTTGTGAGTACTTTCTCTTGCATATGAACTTGCTGATTTGAAGTTGACCAATCCTTCATGGCAGCTTGTAGAAGATCCCTTTGACCTGGGATGGATAGTGATTCCCACATAGATATATTCACATTTATTTTCTTCATCTGATCAATGATGCTAAATGGGGATGAAACATCTCTTTGCTGCCCCTTGGTCTACACATTCTTTTCTTGCAAATGGGTAGCAACAACTGGCATTTGAGTTGGTCTAGAAGGTGGCTTGGGTTGTCCTTGCATGTTTGGAACTGCATTTTGCTTGCCAACACTTTGTGGAGTGATGGAAGGTTGTGGATCACTTAGAGCCAATGGCTTCCCTTCACCAATATTCCTTCTTTTTGACCTTGTATTGGCTACTACGCTCTAAACATTGCTTGATTCATTCCACAAGAATCCTCACCGCCAATTTACTAGTGTGGTTTCATTTGTAGCTGCATTTTGCTGGGATGTTCCTTTTTGTTGGTTTGTTTCCTACCTCACCTCACCCTCTACGCCAGTTGTTGTCACCCTCAAGGCTTGGTTCAAAGCACCATTGAAGAACATAGACTAGTTGTGAGGTTCATTACATGGAAAACACCAATCATACTCTTGAGCCATATTATTTTGCACTGGCACTAAGGCTTTAGAGGCAGATGCAACATTGGGGTTATAGGGCTGAAATGGTCTATTGGCAGGAGGCCTTGTTTGATTTTGATTTGTAGCTGGATTAGGTGGCCTATTGGGCTGATATGGTTGCCTATTAGGCTGAGCTTGAGGCTGATAAGAAGGTCTAAAACTTTGGGCTTGTTGCCTCTTGAGTGTAACCAACTCATTGCCTAAATTTTGTAATTGTTTCATGACTTCTTGGAGTTCATTTGAAGCACTAGAGGATGAAGTAGAAGTTTCATTTGAACTTTGATTTCTAGGAGTGGGGATAGGAGCTATAGTAGGTGCTTGACTAGTGCTTGGACTTTCTAAATTTGGGTACAAGGGCATGGGAGGCCTAGGAGCTAGTTTACCAGCTTGAATTAAACAATTCTCAGCTCTAATGGCAATGCTATAAGCTGCAGGTATAGTTGTACCTCCCATGGACTGAATTAACATAGAAATATCATAATTTAAAGCTTTGAGATAGTATAGAAAAGCACCTTCAGCTATTGGCCTTACTGCCACTAGAATTCTATCCCAAGTCCTTTGAAATCTGAAGTTGAAGTCTGTCAGCTACTCATTGGGAGCTCTCTTGATGGTAGTCAGTTGTTCCAATAGAGACAAGTTGTCCCCTTTTTCTCCAAACTAGCTCATGGAGAGCTATGCATAATTGATTCCAATTTTGGATAGAACCAGCCCCAAGGCTTCTAAACCATTGCAATGCTTTCCCTTTGAATGAAGATGCCAGTAATTTGACATAATTTACATCTCAACAATCTCATGGATTGCACAAACATTAGCAATGTCTTTAACATGATCACCAGGAGTGGTCTGATTTTCTCCAAAAAGTATGGAATGTTCTTCAATCTTTTAATCGAACTGGATTTTGTGCATTGAGAGAAAGTGGGCTGTCTTTGTCGGAAGTTGACATAAGGGTTGGGTTGTGAAGTTGACATAAAGGTCTAGAAGGTGGAGGAGTTGATAGAGTTCTGTTTGGTGGAGATGGAGACCTTTGAATCCTCCTTCCTCTATGCCTTCTTCTAGGAGATAGCTGTAGATACTCAGACAACCCTTCTTCTCTGGCTTTTGATCTTGTGTTGATTCTTCTCATGAATCTTCAGACTATGACTACTGAAACCAATTGATTTTTCTCTTTGGAGCCGCCAGATGTGCAGATCAAGGCTCTTTTCAAGCATGAAACTTGCAACAAATGCACATCAACTTTGTTACAATGAAGATGAAGACCTCTAGGTCCCACCGGCATGCCAAAACTGTTAGTGCAGATTCACAAAGACCCTGATGTTTATCGATTTCTAGTTTGATATTTGGACACCCAATGTGAATGCACAAAATTGAATATTTTCCCGAAGTGTGGGACTTGTAAAAATTGGAAAGGAATCTCTAGATTAGAGGTTGGTTCCTCAACTCCTCTGATCAAATGTATTGCTTGAAAATTACAGAGGTTTAAACTCAAAATCCTACTCTAAATTCCAAGGGGACAGGATAGAGAGTGTAAAAGAAATAAACTAAGACTAACAAGGTGATACACCAAAGGAGTGGTGAACGTTTACTTGAAAAATTGACACGTATAACTGAAAATGCAATAAAACATCATGCAAAAATCGATAAAATGTAATGAAATATCATAAATGAAGCAAAAAACACAAGTACAGGATCAAGCTCATTCATAGAACTTGTATTGTCATGTTTCCAATGTTAAAATACATGCATTACAACAGCAGAGAGGCAGAAAACATGTTGCAGTCCTGGAAGAGGTCTGATATTCCACAGAATCACTTTCTAGGGTGAAAGAGGGAATCTGCTAAACATAAAAATATCCAACCCTTTACAAATGAGCCAAATCTGGCTTTTAACAATGAAGGTTCGAGCCCATGAAGGAGAAAATGTGGGAAAACGTGAAAGGGTGCTTCAACCACCGACCAAATTGCATTAAAACAACATGGGCACCCTCAAAAGTTCATTCCCGATATTTTTAACCATGCTAAGAAAGAATGTAAGCCATACTTCATTAAAAATGGTAGTTGAAATGTCAGTTCTATTCTTCTTCCCGTGCTAGAGGCATTTTTAGTTTTTCTCTCTCTAAACCCCACCAAAAAAATTGAGCCCTCCATCATGTAGATAATTCTACCAGCTTTCCAACGCCACCAAGAACACAAAAATCTGAGCTTTGGATCAAAAGTTATACCCCTCTAAATATTTAGGGCAAAATTAGGGCAAATTTGAATTGGCGGGCCGAAAATTTGAAATTTTCCCTCTTTTTGACTTTGGGAAAATTTCCCCAAAAATTTCTACCCCCGAAGCTCTAATGCCATGTGGCATATTTTGATTGGTCGTGGGCCTTCCCCTACCTTTTTACACCTTTTCATCCTTTGGAAATTTTTCCAAAATCTCCGTTGGCCCGACGCCCCGAAGACATGTGTCATGCTGTGAGTCATTGGCGGGACACTACTTGCAAATTTTCCATCGCTACCAACCACTACCCCAAATGGGACACATGGCACCTTCTGATTAGTGTGGAGCTGAGCTCCAAATTTTGCATTCCGGACCCACCTTAAGATTTTCACTAGCCACATGGACACGTGGTAGCTTCTGATTGGCACGGGCCATCGGGGGCGGCTTTCATTCCATATTTTTCCCTATTTTTGTGAAAGGGAAAATTTCTTTTCGCCCCTCCACCTTCTGCCGATCCGAGGACACGTGGCTGATTTTGATTGGAAGGCGGGCTTTCACTCCAAAATTTCCCATTGCGCCAACTTTGGAAATTTTCCAAATTTCTCCCCGCCGAGCCGAACTCCGATGGTCCTGAGGACACGTGGCTTCTTCCTATTGGTGGTGGGCCATTAGGTTGAAAAAAATTCTCTTGTGCACCCCGCCAAGACTTAACAAAATTTTCTAAGCCGCCCCCGCCTTCCGCCATTCCGCCGCTGACGTGGCACTTTCTCATTGGTTGGCAGACCTCCTTAGGGAAAATTTCCCTCCAAAACTCCACTGAGCCATAACTTGAAAAATACAAGGAGTTAGAAGAAAAAAATTTACCATTATGGAAATTTGAGAAGATGCTTTATCCAATAGAACCATTTCCAGAATATTTTGAGTGCCTAAAAGATAAAAATTTCTAACTGAGACATAAGGAAGGAAGGAATGAAGGGAGTTAGCCAAAAAATAAGCATGGGGCTTATTTTGGATAACGAAAATTACATGCCATATTTGAGTTTTTCTTGGGTGGTCTTGATGCCCATAGGTGAAGACAAGGTCTTTGGAAGCAATTATTTGGTGAAGGTTTTGAGCCTTTTGAGTTGTGTTATGAATTGTTTTATTAGTAAAATTTAATTAATTACCATGTTTGATGTTTATATGTGATATTAAATATTTATGGTGAATTTGGGAGCTTACACAATCATGTTTTTGGCATTTGTATTTTTAGCCCATCCAGGTGATGGGGTTTTGAGCTTATTTGGTGCAAGTTTGATGGTATTAGGCGTGGACGACCCATATGGGTCATATGTGAATGTTTTAGTGATTTAATTAAGATGTTTTTTATTTTAATTTTTCAAACCAAAGGATAGATATTAAATTGATTTTTTTTTTGAGTTTAAAATGGTATAAAGTAAGGGTTTGAGTTAAAATTTGAACTAGTTCTTTGAGAGGGAAAGAATGCGACCTATGTGAGTGTGTGTTACAGGTATGAAGGTTGCGTTTTAGAGATGAGAGAGTGTATGACATGTTGAAGAATTTTTGGAAGTGTGTACATGTGTTTGAGGATAAGGCAAGTGAATAAGGAAAGAGAAAAAGTGAGTTAGGTGTGTGAAGGCTTAAAAAGGGTTTGAAGTTGTGACCTTAACATGTGATCTCCATCAGTTGTTACAACAAAAATACATCATATATATTCATTCAAAGGTGTTTTAGTAGGTTATTGATCATCTTAGGGGGTTATAACATCCTTGTGGAGTTGGTGCTTCACAAAACTAGGGGTTGGTGCTCCTTGTAGGGTTGGTACTATACTAAACTAGGGATTGGTGCTCCTTGTGAAGTAGGTTATTCACTAAATACTTTCGATTTGAGTAATATAATTATAGTTTTTAGTGGTTTTTCTTCCCCTTGAGGGTTTCCCACTATATCTTTTGTTATGGTGTTGTCTCTCTTGTTCATGGTTAATTAAATTCATGTTGTATGATGTTGTGCATGCATCAATTGATGGTTAATTTTTTATGTGTAAGTAAGTAATCTGAAATTGAATTAGTTTTTAAGGACTGATTCACCCCCCTCAGTCCATTTTTTTCCAACAGATCAAGTCTATGCACAAAAATGAACAATTTGGAATCTTCGATTGATAAGGGGATACATGATGAAAGAGAAGTCATAGTTTCCGTGAATTTGTTTGATGATCAAAGAACTAACTAGATCATATACTTGATCGAAGGCTTCTAAAAGGAATTCAACAATGTTTTTATTTTTTGTAAAATTTCATTCTTGAATTGATAAGTTAATTTGATTTCATTTATTATAATTTTGGAGTCTCCATACATGTCAAGGACTTGAACATTGAGCATGATTGTTGTTTGAAACCCATGATGAGGGCTTTGTACTCGGCCATATCGTTAGTGCATTCAAATTTTAGTTTAAAGGATAGAGGGATAGGATTCCCATAAGGAGGTATGATGATGATACCAACACTTCCCCTATCAACATTTAGAACCATCAAAGAAGAGTGTAATTTTGAGGGGAGTGTCTTCTTGATCAATGGTGTTGATGGAATTTTCAAGAGAGTGTTCGTGATGTAGTTTATTATCAAGAAGGGGAGCTTATATGATCTATTCGGTGATGGATTATCCCTTGATATATTTTGATGACTTGAATTCTATGACCAATTTAGTCATAAGCATGATCCATCAAGTGATACGATCATTGTGGTGTGGTTTATAAAGCATAGCTTTGAGATGATAGAAATTGGCAACAAGGTAAGTCTCATGATTAAGGAGACAATGATGAAGTTTGGAAGTTTTTACGTACAAATAACAACATAAATTTTCTTATTCAGTATAACATGTTTTATATTTGTCAAGAGTGTGACTTACTTAATAAAAATATTTCTCTCTACCATGTTCATCTCGATGTACTAGAATAACACCTAGGGCATGGTTAATAGCGAATATATACAAATAAAATAACTCCCCCTCATGTGGAGGTGTGAGAAAAGGTGGTGATAAGAGATATTGTTTGAGGTCTTTGAATTCCTTTTAACCGTTATGATCCAATTTAAAGTGGACATCCTTTCGGAGGAGATGATGAAATGGTTGATGATGATCTAAAAGATGAGAAATGAAAGGATAGAATGATTGGAGTATACCATGGAGACTATGAAGTTGTTTTGCATTTGGAGGGGGCATATTAATGATGGATTTGATTTTGGCAGGTTCTACTTCAATACCTATGATAGAGATGATGAGCCATAAAATATTTCTGGTAAAAATGCCAGACATGCATTTAACAGGGTCAAGGCAGAGGAAGTATTGAATAAGATGGGTGAAAATGATGTTGAGGATAAAGATATGGTCTCTTTGATGTTTGTATTTTCCTAGATATCATCAAATTTTCTATGGTTTTTTGGATGAGGTTATAAAATATCTAATTCATAATGTATTGTTAAGTGGCCCCGTGTTTTTAGGTCCGAAGGGTATGACGTCATAGAAGAAGGTCTCCCAAGGGGTGATGAAAGATGTCTTATGTTGGTCATAAATCACGATAAGGATTTTATTGTATCTCAAAACTCCATCCATGATAGAAATAATTCCATGGCATACAAAGTGAGGTCAAAAATATTATCGATGTTAAGAAGAGGTAATTCATCTTTAGGATAGGTGAGATTAAGATCTCGAAAGTTTGTGCAGATATGTAACTTAACTTAGCAAAGGCTTTGGTTATATGTACAATATTAGAAACCCATTATGGATAGTCAATGGGTAAGATGAAATTAACAAAGAGAATACATTTTAACTCTTCTTTGATTAGGAGGGTTATGTGGGGTACATCATACATAGTTTTTTTGTTTGACAAGCTTAGCATTAAGAACTGTGACAATTTTGTGGACAACAATATTAGCATCAATACCTAACATTTCACCATATGACCATGTGAATGCCTAAGTGCGATTGGAAAGAAAAGAGGTGAAGTCTTCCAATTTTTTTGAATCTAAATATTGGCCAACCTTGACTATGTGAGGCTCTTGTGAAGTCCCTATGTTGACATCGATAGTGGATTCGTTAAGAAGTGTCTACATGGCAGGTGGTGGAGACTTTTAAAGGTAATGGTCCTCTTCCCCACATAGAATAGAATGGATTGATCATTGTGGAATTGAATAATGTCAATAGTAGGTGAGTATTATAAGTGATAGGTCCTAAATTGATCATATTTACTAAAAACATTAGTGAAGGATAGATATATTTTCATTTTTGTCCATGGATTTTTCATATGGAGATGGAAAGCATGAATTTGGTTTTGTTATGGATCCAAGTGCAGTGATCGTGGAGGTGTCTAGGGAAGATTTGTCAAAAGTTAGTCTGAATTTCTCACTAGGTTTATGAGACGGGTCAAGGACCAATTCATGTATACCATATTCGTAACATCCTAAAGTAAAAACCTTTTTAGGTGCATAGATGGATATACAGTTATGCGAAGGATTGGATGTATAAGAATGAAAAATCAGATATAAAGGGTTTAGCATAATGTTGATTATTGTGGTGTGGGGAAGGATGATTGATTCCTCCATAGATTTAGATTATTTTTACTATGGAGAGGACCAAAGGAGATAATATACGAACATTGGGTTCATACATAGGTTGTTTGTCGTCTCCCATTTTTTTGGTGTAGGGAGTGAGTTAAGAGCTAGAAGGCGATACTCCCCAAGAAGAGATGTTACATAACTTCTTGAAGGAGCTATCATTTGGTATCTTAGATGTGGAAATGGAATATCTAGTAGAGGCTTCAGAGAGGGGCCTGAGTTTGTGTTATAAATGATAATGTCATTAGGTCGATAATTCATGTGACATGCTTTACAAGGATTTTCTTCAACATGAACAATATAGGATTTACCTTCATGTTCTTATTTTAAAAAACAATTTAAGATTGATGGGATACAACTCTTAAGGCACATCTAAGGTCATCATAATAGTATGTTATACTAAAAATATCTTTTGACAAGGTAGAAGTGTTCATGAAGACTCTTGTCACCAATGGGCCACTTTGATTGGTAAGCTTTCCATGCCTAAATGAGGGACAATCGTGTCATTGAAAGTGCACAACACAATGGGTGACTAGGTGACAATGGTGTCAGGTAACTAAATTTGTTTAAAATTGTGAGAAGATATGATACTAATTCTATTACCATTTTCGATCATGACTCTCTTAACAACAGCATAGTCGATTTGGGTGGTGATGAATAATGGAATGTCATGATCTTCAGGATGTATAGATGGGATTTTAGATTCATCAAAGGTTATAGTGGTATTCATTTTAAGGATGCCAACAAGGTTTATGAATTTTTGAGGGATATTTAATGGTACCAAGATGGACTAAAGGGTCTCAATCATCTAATTTTGGTGTTTTGGATAAGTTTGGATAAGCTCGTAGAGGGACATCTTCATAGGAGCTTGATAGAGTTGTTTAATGATGATGTTTTGTACAAAGGTAGTAGATTGGTTTTGTGGAGTGGTGGGTATGGGTATATTATCATTAGAGGTTGTGGATAAGAGGATTCAATATCAAGAGAGATAGATTCTTTGGGCCTGTTTTTATCTGAGCTTTTGGGGTTTTATGCATATGCTCTTGTAGTTATGCAAACAATGTCTAATTGTTGGAGTGGGGTCCTTGTTGTAAGAGGTCTCATTATTTTCATATTTGAATGGGGTGTCAGATGATGGTTTAGAATAAGAAATTTTAAGGTTTTGATGAGTTAGTTTGATTTTGTTTGTGGTTTTTAGATATGTGGGGATAATCCCTTTGTTAGTAAGGCTTCTAGTGGTAGTAAGGAGGGATTTATAGTCCTTGTTAGAATGTCCTAGTGTCTCGATGATACTTAAAAATGCTTCAATATTGTACTAATATGGATTCCACCCTTGGGAGGTATATTCCTTAATATGAGGTAATGTTATAATGGATAATTGGATGATATTTTTGAGGTTTTTAGTATAGCACCCTATTGAAGTTATCTAAGATGATGTTGATGAAGAGATCTACACTATGTTTGATGATTTAGAGGTTGGGGCTGATGAGGTTGTATTTTATGTGACACATTTAGGTTTCATTCAGGGAACGACCTTGGATTTTTTAACGGTGATAGTGAATTTAGATGGGGTTGAGGCCCTAAGATAGAAGAAAAGGTTGTTTGATGAGTAGGTGGTATAGTTTATATTTTCCTAAATGAATAGGTTGGAGATTGTGTAGTGGTTTTTTAAGGTTTTGCATTTAGTATTGTGTGACATGATATTTGAAAGATATTTTTATGATTTCTATGTTTTTTTATTTTCTAAGTATTTCTAAGAAGCAATAAGTGGGTTTGAATGGTATGTTATTGATGCAAGATGGTTAGTGATATTTTTAGTGACAATACTTGAAGATTCAGATGGTTCAACTGGTGTTTTGGTGACAGAGACAATAGGTATTGAAGGTGTGAGTGAGAGGTCTTTAATGATTTTTATCGTATGATGAGATTTGATGACATTTGATTATGATTAACCGGTAGAGGGTGAGTGATTCAGAAAGGTTATTTGAAGACATCCAAGTTTTGATTAGGAGGTGTGTTTATATTTTTAAGTTGCAACTCACCTCGGTCAATAAGATCCTAGAGGATGTTTCTAAACAAACGAAACTTTTTAATGTCATGGCCTCAAACTTGATGGTATTTACAATAGTCATTGTCTCATTATCATGAAGGTTTAGAAATTAATGTGTTGATAGGATGGCTAGGATATATCCTAATCATGCACTTAGATAGGATTTTATCAAAGACCGCACTATAAGATTTCATGATGGGTGTGTAGCTACATTGAGTTCAGTCCCATTCGAAGTCCGAATGACCTTTAGATGCGGATTTTACAACAACCATGTTTGTTGAGAATTTAGATTTATTGTTACTAGAAGAAGGTTTAAACCAATACTTAGGATTGAATTTATTTGATTGGAGTTTGACTTTACCATCTTCAAGGGCATGTCTTTCTAATTTGCAAGCCATTGTAAAGGATTCATCGAATGTTTGGAAGGACTAGATCTGTAAAGTTGAATATATATGTTTAGCACTATAACAAGTAAATAAATCGATCAAATTTGTTTATGGAGGCAAGAAGGATAGTTGATTGATGATCCCTTACCGGTGGTGACGAAGTCCAACAAACTTGTCTTCACATTTTTAATAGTGTAGATATTTGTAATGGGTATCTTACGAGTGATATTTATGGAGAAATTTTATAAGAACAATTGGGAAAGTTGTGTGAAGGAGAAGAGTGAATATTGTGGAATGCTATTATAACAGTCAAGGGAGGGACATGTTAAAGATGTGGGAATGTCCTCAACATAAGTTATTGGTTATGCACGATGATATTACATGTGTGATGAAAGGCACTAACATGGTGTTAAGGGTCCTCTTTACTATAGAATTTATGAACTTAGGGGTTCTTAATGTTGGGGATAGGCTTTGAAAGGTACTGATGGGTGAATAGGTTTATTACATATCTGTTCATATGAAAGATTGCTTTTAGGACCCATGGTGGTTGCTTCGAAGCATTAAATCCTATTCATGAGTGTCTGCGCAGGGGTCATTTTGATGTTTTTTAAGGTTGGATTGGTTGTATAACTAATACGGTAAAGGTATATTATGATGAATATGGGTACTTTTGGGAATGTTATGGGGATGTTGAGAGACTAAGGGTTGTGAGGATTGGATGTACTAATAAGGGATGGGAATAGAGGTGTTGATAAGAGGTTAAGATGGTTTTGGTATGTACTGAGATGGGATGGAAGTGTTGATAAAAGTTTGGGATGTTTGTGGTATGTCTTGAGATGAGATGGAATTGTTGATAAAATATTAGGATGGATGCGGTATATATTGATAATGAACTTGTGATAGAAGGGAAGTGGATTCCTATTGTGAAGAGGGGTGAGTACAAGTAATGGAACTAGTATTAATGAGGGGTATTGATGTGGGGAGAGACTTGAATATATTCTAGATTGAGGATATAGGTTGTTGAGATGCAACAAGAGCGGTTGTATTAAGAGGAATAACAATCGAGCTTATAGGAGATATCGGAGACGTGTTGGAGGTTATAGGAATATATGTAGAAGTAGATGTGTTAGTGTTTTTGTGAGGCCATAAAACTCAATGAGGTATTCAATGACAGAGATGGTAGCTGGTTGGACATGTCTTATGGTGAGACAACATGAAAGTGAAAATAATGGTAGGGGTTGATGAAGTGGGAATGATGTATCCGATATACCAAGAGTGTAGTAGGTATGAATTTTTTGGATGACAAGATTTTGATTGGGGTTGATGAGATCGTAACGATCAAAAGTTACAATAGTAATGGGAGGTCATTGTGTGGGTTCTAGTTTTTGAAGAAGATCACCTCGAGAAGCAAGATGAGCACTAAGGTCTACCGGGTTGGAATCCAAGATTTTTGTGAAGACTGGATTACCACTATTGAAGAACCATGGGATAGGTGGATTTGGATTTATAATGTGGTTAATTGGGTGCTAGGAGAATGTGGAGGTTCTCGGTATTTTGCTAGAGGTGATCGTAATTGGTTAATCATGCCTGTGATATCTAGAAGGTGGATCGCAAGATTATCCAGGATTGTTGAAGATAACTTGTCATATTGTTGGTTTTTTGTATACATAATTTTTGTCTAGTTAAATCTATGAACTAAACAAGAAACCAATGAAGACAAATAAAAGTGTATGATTACAAAAACTTTAAACAAGTCACACTAATACTTTGGTTATCTTGTTAATTAAATAAAATTGTGAAATGTGAAAAAAAAGCTGAAAGGGTACTAAGAAAAGGATAGTTTCATGTAATTTTTAGGATGGATTCATCGATAAACCTAAATGTACAGAGGCCCAGATATATGTTGGTGTCGATACGAGGTGTGATCTTGGGTGCTACCCCTCACTTGATGGCCCCACAGTGATAAGGGTGTCGGGTGCTTAGCTAATATACCACCCACTATATTGTTTATACTTGGTCAGAAAAATGAGACGACTTATCCTCTTAGTGATGAAATCCAAATATCTCAACATGGGAAGGATTTTTATATACAAGTTTAATGTAATATGTGGTTTGGTTGTGTGTGAAGGGATTTTTGTGAATGAAATTATTTCAACTCCTAATTAGACTAGATGAGCAAGTAGATATGAATGTTCATTTTAAGATCCAAAAGGAAATGTTTAGTTTCATGAAAGTGAATCACACGAATGTAATGCTGAAAGGAAAAAATGAGACAAAAGGACGTACCTATAATCGTTATTCCTTTTTATTTATTTTGATTGTTTTATTTTTTCAAAGCGTGTTTTGAAAAATTAGAAAAATTAAGACACTCTAAGCTGAAATGTTAGATGATATAGCAAGAAAATAAATGAAAGATATGAAATCTAAATAAAAAAGGGACTAAAGGCTCCCACCTTTGGAATTCTAGGATTTTTATGCTAATTTTAGGTTAGTTGTTAAAATGATGAAGTACCAAAAACACAAATAAGTTAGGTTTTATTGATACTTGTATTGACAAATGCAATGCTAGGATGATTGAATACACGAACAATGTGAAAGTATCCTCCTTTCACCAAGTGAGAAGACACATATACAAAGATAGCTAAACTGACAAATATTAGACAACGATGTAATGAGTTTCTCGATAAAGGCCGATCTTAGGAATCCAAAGGACTTCCTTGAAGGGTGTCAACTCGTGTTGATATAATCAAGTGATATGATGATAAAATAAAATAACGATACAAATATTTAGGATTCAAAGGGAATGGGAAGATCCTAATATTCATGGTAGACAACCTACGAAATGAATATAGTGAGCTCCAAATCCTGGACGTAATCAAACTAGAATTGTTCCATATCTTCACATTCTTCTTATATGATCTCAAGTTGATCCTTAACATCTTCAAATTCAGGTGTGAATGAATGCAATGGGACACAAAGTACGAGACTCATCTCATGTGTCATATCAAATTTTTCCCACACAAAATGATGTTAGATGAATGGAACTTCATATATGTTGGTGATATGATGTAATGGACCTAGAAAAATCATCTACACAGTACATCTTGCAATAAACCTATTAGACGAAAAAAATTGATAAAATTATGATAAATGATAGAAATGAATAAAAAGACATGGATTGAAGGTGATCAAGATCAACCATGATCAAGTTCAAGATGTATATTTTGATGAAAAATTAAAAAAAAAAGGACAATAATAAATGCCAAAGGAAGATTGACAAAGCTAAGATAAAATATAATGACTATAGAATCCTATGAGATTTACAAAATAGATGTTCGATGTATTTTAAGGGATAATGAGAAGAAAATATGCTATGGATATTGATCGATGACGATTGAGAATCGACGCAATGACAATCGCGGGTTCAATTATAGATATTCTACAACTTGGGCAAATGATCCAATAGAAGACTGAAAGTAAAACAAGTGTAAAGGATGGTATAGATTAGTGGTTAGAGCCTATAGTTAATGTAAAACAAGATTAATAAAGATGAAAAATAATGTACTAACCTTTCTAGTTATGTGCAAAGGTGAAAGATCTCTAATAAATTTGACTTATGATTTAACAAGATTCCTTCAAAATTTTGGTAGAAGGATGTTGCTACTTCAAAGAGAGATGACATTGTTCAAAGGTACAATAGTTTGTTCCCAAATCTAGATTATGACTAATAGGGAAAAGGGGAAGAGGGTGGCTATATAGAATCAAAGATGTTTTTGATGATCGCCTGTGATCACAGATTGCCATCGATTTGTCTAGGGAGTTAAAAATCAAATAATGAAAAGATGGAAAATGATTAAAATCACTTGAAACACGAGGAATAAGGTTGGGCATCCAAGTAGGAAGAGGTTAGGGGATTGGGATGGGTAGGATAAATTAGGGTAGGTTGGTTTTAGGTGGTTAGGGGAGGGTAAATGAGGTTTTACGATGGTAAGTGATGGTTTACGATGGTAATTTATAATATACTTAGGATAGGGATAATAATGATAATATGATTAGTGTGCATCGGGTCACCTTGGGGTGAAAAAGTAGTGTCAACAAATATTTTGAAGGGACCCAAAAACACTTCCATACAACCTCATTTAACAAACAACAATAGTTTGATAGATAAAAATAGTTCCTGGGGAAAAGTATGGTTTTATCTCCTTTCCTTTTAATTTTTTCACATACTCTACTCCAAAACTTCAATTTTGACAAAAATAAAGAAGAAAAGAAACAAATCACATTAATGTCCAAAAATCATTAAAATAGGTCAATACCTATTTGTCTATACACCATCTTCTATTTCAAAATTAGAGTGACGAATGGAATCCATCATGGGGCTATCATCTCATGGATAAAATTAGATAATATAATCAAAATAATAAAAAATAAGTAATAACTAATAAATATAACTAACATTTTTAGATTTGAACCCACTTTTTAAGTGTATACAATGACAATTCATAGGAACCAATTTAGATGATAGCCTATAAACTCCAAACTAACATTTTTCTACTCCGCATTTAAAACTATATTTGCATCTATTACTACAATTTCAACCATGCCAACTTGCAGGTATAGAGGGAAGAATCATACCTTCTCTACACTTGATCTTGCCGTAACCTCAACACATACACTTTTCCTCTTCTAATTAAAATGAAAACCCATCATTAGACCCTGAATTATCTTTAAAAGGCAAAAAAAGAGAAAAACCTAGCTATCCTATACTTGGGTACTAGATGGTTCACAAATAAAAATCAAGCTCCATAGCACACACACATAGCCAAACTAAACTACAACCTTTAACTAAATTAATGACATAGGCGTTATAGGTTTCCTATACACTATCTTTGCAATATGTAGAAAACTCCACTGTAGACCAACTCCCTACTACATAAGTATTCAAAACCCTAACCAAAAAAATTAAAAAAATTTAAAAATGCCATTGTAATTGATGGTGCTATTTATCTTGATGGTCTTGCAATACATAGACATGACCTTCGTCGTGGATCATGACCATGCAAGCTCCAAGATCATTGTAAATACACCTATCAACATAATGATATTTTCAATAAATATGTTTAAGATACATGTACTAATATATCTATAGAGTAAAATATACTTCAAATGATTTTAATAACCAGGATAATAAAATAACAATATGTTATCATTATTCATAAGTTGGATGAGCATCATATGTATTCCATATAAATAAAATTTATTAAAATCCATATAAAAGTTATTAAATAAAATTTATTCCATATATATATATATATATATATATAGAATAAATGCATATTAGAATCCATTAACATACACTAGAAGTGGCGCTTATTTTTGTGAATAGAAGCATATACATTTGCTAAACATATTGTTCTTCATTATAAAATAAATAATAATAAAAATTTAAAATCCAATTTTCTCCACCAGTGATCATCTTGTGGAAAACTTAGAAAGAAACTTCTCAACTAATTAAATGGAAAGACTCTTCTCTAAGGCTTGGTCTAAGTTCTCCTAATTACTCAATTTGGTGGAATCACTTGATAACTGTTAATGGTTGTCCCTTAACTCTTGTGATTAATTTACAAGGCTCAAATTTATTTAATAAAGGAATTAATATTTTTAAGGATCTATTGTCATGCAAAATGACTAGCCTAAAAATTAAAAATTTTAAAGCATGACAACTAAGCCATAGTGAATTTTTTTCTTTTTGTTCATGTTGAATCCTCCTTCGACCAACCTATCTCCAATGTAATTTCCCCTTATCCCTAAATAATTCCCTAAGGCATTCCTTAGTGAGAAAATAAATATTATGAATTTAATGGATGAGTTCAAATAGATTCAATGAAAGACAAGTCTTCCTGAAAGCCTAAAAAGGCCAATTTTGCTCATTATGAAGCTAGTATAAACCCTTTGAAAGATTTTAGGAAATATATAAAAAATAAAAAGGTTCTTTCAGGGAGTCTTAAAAGTTTTGGAATCAATTGAGGAATATTTACGAAAGAATTGATCATTCAGGTACAATCTGCTCAACAAAGGGTTTTCTAGGTGCAAGGAATGAACACCCTAAAAGTGAAACATGACGTCTCTAGATGATTCCAAGAGCTCTGTAAGGATTTAAAAGGAAAAAAATTATGAAGTGGAAATATATGATAATTATCTATAATTTGGGAACATCAATTTTGTTCCAAGTTTTAAATGTTTCTTAAAACATTCCAAAACATATAATTGCCCCTCTCAATTCTAGAAACAAATGGGCCTAAATTTTAAATTTTTAGGATTAAGGTCTTGAAAGTTGTTCCATTAATATTATAATGTGTTTTAGAGTCAAAATCATAAATTGATTTGACTTAGATACATCATCTTAATCCTCCATAGTGAAAAAATCAAGTTTCCTAGCTATTTCTAGACATCTAGTGCAAATTTGGATTTCCATTTTTGACCCAGTCACACTTTTCACTTTCTTGTGTCCCAGCTTGTCCCATTTGGGAAAATGGGGTCATGAGGGATGCAAAATTATGACCTCATCCTCTTCCCCAAGTCACACTTTTATGTCCTTTGTGTCCCAATTGTCCCATTATCCCAATTGTCCCCATAGTGCAAGGGGGACAAAAGAGGAACAAAGTGCAACCTCCGTCCCTCAACTGGTCCTAATTGTTTAAAGTATACCCTCTTTCCCCAAGGGGACAAGGGGGATAATAAATTGTGACCCATGTAAAGTTGGACCTCTTAGACTCCATGTGACTCGACTTAGCTCCACATGTGTTTTTCCTAGCCCTTCATCTCACTCACCTATCACCCCATGTTGTCACTTGTCATAATATTTCTCTACATTTCACTTATCTTCACCCATTTTCCCAATTACACTAGATTACAACCCCATTTAAACTCCATTGTAACCCAGGTTGATGGTAATATTAGAAGAATGAGTTAAATCCTCACAAAAACTCATTTGTAACTCATTATCACTACATAGGTCACTATTTTCATACAAGTTTTTAGCTAAAACACCCTCAAAAAATCCATTATTCACTAGATATGCTGCCAAAATTTTCTCATAAATCCATAGCCACCAAAAATGAATATTTACACATAACTTTTCAAATAAGAGCCCAATCACTTTGAAAATTTTCCAGGATATCCTTCTCCATAATTCCTTTGGGAATATTATAACCGTAAATTCATTTATTCCCTATAATTTTCACAATAGAAAATTGATATTTCAAACACTAGAACCTGCCTTTTCAATTTCCTAGAGATCTGGCAAGCAAAAAATGATGAAATTTGGAGAAGAAGACCTCGGTGTGAAACAAAATATTTTGGCAGTGGTTTCGTTACAACCTAACACTCGTAATTCTATTTTATAAAAATAGTAGGGATTGTAAACAATAAGTTTCCAAAAATAGTAAGTTTCCCAAAGTGATGAATTCTCAACATTCGAAATATCCTGAAAAAGTAAGAAACATATAAAAGGGTAATTTGAGAAACTTTCTAAAAATAACAGTATTCAGGAAAAGGGGCATCTAAAAATAGAAAGTTTCTATAATTGGTAAACCTTCATCAATTTCAATAATCTAAATGAGCCAAAGACATCAAGAGATAAGAACAATGAAAACTTGCTAAAAATAGCAGTCTTGGATAGGACCTGCTAAAAATAGTAAGTCTTAGATTTGAACCCGAGAAAGTTGTGGCGCTTCCCATTATTCTTATATTTCTTATTTTTTCCATCATCACAAGACCAAGAAGTTGTTTCATGGGCCAAATAGTTAAGGAAACCCTCTATAGGCTCTCAAAGTATTAGTTATGAAACGATATCTCGTAAAGTACAACTTGATGCAAGGAGCTAGAACGATAAGAAAATAACACCATGAGTGATGCTAGAAATCACCTCAGGATACCAAATAATGCATACCTCCTGAAAGTGTTCCTAAACACTTAATCAGTGCTTGGTGATGAGATCAGTGCAACTTAGAATTCAAAAACATGGTATTCATCTTCAAGTTCTATTTCCACAATGAGTAAATTGATCAAAAGGGTGTCTAAATTTTGTAGGCATGTTTTCAATCAGGTGGCATATTGGTCAAGGAAGTAAATTTCAAAGTAAAAAAGGGTCATCATGTTCAAAAGTGAAATGGGAAGCTTATGGAGGAATTTTAAGGTTATCATATCCTACAATTGTCATAATTTCTCCAAGAAACAAGTCAAAGTGAGTTGATTATGCTATCGAGGTAATCAAATCCATCAATGTGAAGGATCAAGAAATCATCTATTATCATGGGAGGCATATGAGCATGAAAGTATGTGAGCATCCCAAATCTGATTTCATTCAAGAAATATTCTGGAGACAGGAAGGGTAAGAATATGATCTTCATAGAGATCACGTTGTATGTAAGAATGAGAAACCAAATAAAATCCATTTGATGTCATTCACTTAGTAGTGTTATTAAATAATCATTCCACACCTTTTTGTGTGATCACACCTTAATGGAAAAACCATTAGTAATAAATTCATTTCAATTGAATGAACAGGTTATAGGAAATAATCTTGTTCGAGAGTAATCCTTCTCCAAGGTGAATGCATATCTCGAGAAGGGACAAATAATCATAAAATGGTTTTGACATCATAGATATTGATTTGTGATTGCTAGGATAATTGTGAAGGCCTAATAGGTAATAAATTTATCCTTTCTCCTCTTGAGTGATCATAAGAAGATCATCATATTCCCATCTCAATGCAAAAACAATAACAATTTTCTTAAACACTTACTCAATACCGTAGAATGTTTCTACATCATATCAGAGGAGGATTTTACAATCATGGTGTTATATTCCAAATATGGTCACTTAATCGACATGTGAAATCCTGAATATCATGAAGCTTATGAGGGTGTTGAAATATAAAATTACAATTCCTTATGGAAATGATCACGAGAAACATTACATGAGAGGATTATCATTAGTAATTCCAACATTCATTTACGATTCACATGTAATTCCAACATTCATTTACGATTCATATTGTGCTTGTAAATCCATCCTCCTATGTAATTCCAACATTCATTTACGATTCACATTGCAATGTCTCATGATAGTGTTCTTCAACACTTAATCCATGCTTTGGAATGTTCCTTGCATATCATAGGAGGATGGATTTACAAGCACAATATGTCAGTGCAACATGTGGTAAGAGGTCAATACTCTCATTCACGAAGCATTTCCTCAAAGATCCATCAGAAGGCTTCATTTTCATCATATTAGTCAACCCGTATTTGTCTACTTTTTCTATCTCCATATTCTAATTTTCCATTAAGAATGTACTTTTTTCTATTTCATCTTATTCACTTAAGTCACTTCTAACATTAACATTGTAATATTCCCTTTTCACTAATAAGGAAAAGACTCAATTTTGGTATCCTAGAAATATGGAAGGTCACAAGTGATGAAGGGAAGTGAAAATTCATGTGGAGGGTAGATGAATAGACATTTTTGTATTCTATAAATTGGAAAGGATTATTCAATCTAAAAGGTTGGAAATTTTTGATTGATTGTATGTTGTTAAGATTTAACACTACTACATCAAGAAATAAAACTTGCATTTTCTCTATTTATATGTTTATGTTCCTCTACTCTATCTCTACTTTCCAACATTGTTAGCATGATAATATTACAAAAACAAGAAAGGTGTTGGTGTCTTTGATAAATGGATCAGTATAATTATGTGTCTATTATTTGTGATTCTTATCATTATTGGCATTGTTGTGTTATTCTAATTGAATGAAAACATACTCAAGTTGAGGTATGTGAATTTTGTAATCCTACTCATGAAAATAACCCTCTTTCCTTATTTCTCCAACTCCCCTTTACCTCTCCACACAAAAAATTCCTCCCTTTTACTTCGTACAAGAACTTTGCCACAAGTTTAGTGGAGTATTCCTATGTGATCCTTGGCCTAATGGCCACCCCACATATTTAGGTAGTTTACATTCAATAATGGGATCCTCCCCATATCAAAGAAGGAGAGGCTTAGCCCCGTGACTATTAGTGAAACCAATAATTTGCACTACAACAAATTATTTCACCAACATAGCCTATGGAATTATTTCAAAACGGAATGGCTAACTTATATAGGAATATAGAATTTGTTTCATCTTGCTGAAAAGGATAAGCTCGTGATTGATTCTATCATCTCATTGGTCAAATATGAACTTCTTATTAGTTATTAATAAATCTGTAAAAACTCCTTATAGTTTTATCAAATATTTGAAATGGTTGAATGACCTAGACTTAATCAGTTTCTTCTTAAAGTATCTTAGCTCAAGATGCTTCTTGATATTCATTTTCATGAAAGATTGAGTTTAAAACGGAATTGTATGATGCAAGAAAAAACTGGATTAAAATATAATCTAATGTATGGAGATTGAAGGTTGAGTCTAGTGCCCAAAGTTTAAGTTGGAGAGTCATTCATTACAAGCTACCAATTGCAGACAGTCTAGGATTTTTGCAAGAGTTTAATATTTCTTTTTCCTTCTATAATAAGAAAGAAACTATCATGCATTCCTTTTAGAAGTGCAATTATGCCTAATCTATGTGGAATAAAATACATTTTGACATGCCAACATTATTTTTAGGCAAGATGTCTTGGAAAAATTCCCTTTTTGGATTGGGAATATCAAAGAATTTGATTTTAGAATCTTATAGACAAATTAAAACCAAGCATTTCTGAAAAAATAGATGTAATTATTTCTTCTATAACAACATGACTCCTCAAATAGTTTTTATTCATAGAATTTTTCTTGATCATCCTCCATAAAATATAGTTCACATTCAAATTTTCTTTATAATGAAAAGCTATCGAAGCGAGATGAAGGATATCAAATCTCAATTGAAGTTTAGGGTGGAAAATGATGAAGATATAAGAAAGAAAAATAAATAATAGATAAACTATGACAGCCTTTTTAATGCCTCTTAGTTATTTGTCGGGTAGATTTGATCACCACCAGTCCTCTCATTTGTAGTGATTTGTTTTAGATTTTATTTTATTTTTCACTCCTTTGGGCTGCCATATACTTTTTTTTGTAATTTTATTCCTTTTTCTATATATATATATATATATATATATATATATAATCTTCCACCCGTGACTATATGACAATAGGAGTGGTATTGTTGACATGGGAAGATGTATGTGGTGAATTAACAAGGGAAATGTACTTATATTAAGGCATATGACACGAGTTCATTAGAGCTTATTGGATAGTAAACATTCTTTGGATGATTATGCCACTAGGTAGTCCATATACCTTGGGTTTGGTTTTATGTTAATATTTTTCTAAATTATGTTGGATATTCATTTTACATCATAACTTTATACCATGTGCAAATAAATATCAACATCTTGCCATTAATTTTTTTATAAAAAATAAGAATAAAAGAAATGGATTCTAGCAGTGAATGCAGATGGTAATGAATGACTAATCCTTGAAAGCCAAAAAAAAATCAAAATAGAAGTCAACAAATTTGTCACATTATTTTAAATCAATATTATTATTCAATTTAAAATTTAAGGGTATGTACTAAATTTATATTATAAGAAACTTTTATTTTTCCAAGAATCTAGATTTTTTTCTAAAATATTCAAGTCATCCATGTATTGGATTTTTTTTGACACACATTGTATGTTCCTTCTTACATTACATATTACACATAAATATCATCAAACTAATAACTATGCAATGAAGTAACGATTATTGAGGTAAAGAAGAAACAATCTTCTCTTGATTGTGACTATTTTTCATCCTACAATCATAATTCTGAATTTGAAGAAGTTTTTTAGTCCATTTATTTTTCTATCAAGGAAGGAAAATTCCACCAAGGTTTCTAAGTGCCATCTTATGATGTGAGTTCTTTATATCATGGAAATTCACATTAGGATATATGTAGAAAACATTATATAATGATTTAGAGAAAGAAGTAAAAGGAGCTTCACCATATTTACACTCAGATTGAGATTGAGATTAATATTGAGATGTCATAATAATTATAACTAGTTTAAGAGAATATTTCGTGGGTGATTCTAAATATTTCGCACAAATTCCAGTAGAAGTAGAGATGATGTTGGTCATAATGTGTCTTTTTAAAAAACCCAATAGATGTGCTACACTCCATGAAAATCCTATCTATACAAGTATTTTTATTAATTAATTATATGTATCTTGCATGATAATTGATTTTTTGAAACGTCAAATCAAATAGAAGAAAGAAAACATGTATAAGGTTGATAAAAAAATCAAGTGAATACATATAGTTGTAGACACTCAAATTTAGAAATTTACCCTTTTGACACTACTGATTTTGATTTTTCTCCTTTTCTAGGATAAACACTAACATCATATACCCATTCGATCAACTTGGTATCTCTTTCCTAACTTTCATATTCCTACACATTGATGTGTTGACAAATTATAAGTATAAATACATAACATATTCCCAAAAATTGATGTGTTGACAAATTGTGAGTATAAATAAATAAGATAAGTACTTAAACTCTTTTTTTCATTTTGTAACTTCTAGATTTCATCCACCACATCCATACCTAAAACCGTCAACTAGGTTAGGATGTTGCATCTCACCACTGACCAACCTACCTAGATCAACACATCTTGTAAATTTTATTTCAAATTAATATCATTTGTTAAGACATTTAATCTTGTTAAGTTATCCTTATCATAATAATTTACCTTTAGAACACTATATAAGCAAGTTTATATCACCTCATTCATTACCATGGCGCACCTCATAATAATATATAAAATCATTTAGAAATTTAATTATATATACATAAAGCATGAAATTCACCCTAAATCTTCCCAAAGATGATGCACATCCAATAGGGAAGCCATTACTGTATTTATAAAGAACTCAACTAGGTCAATAAGTATATCTTCCCTCAATTCCAAGAACATCAAGATATCTACTTCAATTTCTTAAGTAGTAAGATTACAATCATCTCAAGAAAGGTAAAAGTGGTTCAATTTTCCAAATAGTTACATTTGTATAAATATTACATGTTAGGTGGAGAACTACGTGTGGTTTGAGGCCTCTTTATAAAATTATTGATATAAGCGGTGCACAGATTACACTTCAACCCAAACACTAACCTTATTATAGGGTCTTCAACATGCGGTTAAGTTTTTAGTTTGGTTTAGCTTGAGTACAAATAGTTTAAAGATTGTGTGACACTTAGGGTTTAATAGTGAAGCACATTTCCAAATCACTAAAGGACACAACAATTTGTAGAGCCCATAACTAAGAAATTCCAAGATTGTAGAGAATACCCTAACCATACAATCATTCGTGATAGAATTGTATGGTCTTAAACCAAGTGATATCTCAGTTATAGTATCTAAAATTAAATTTGATCAATATTTCTACTTCTATATTCCTTAGATGGTGCATCTTGATATCTTCAATATCATCTTGTGTATCCAAGTACATATTTCATCTTTTGTTTTCAATCTTGTAGCATGTTGTAACAATTGATTTTAATTACTATGAGAGAAAATGAGAACAAGGATAAAGTGGGATAACGCTCACATTAACCAAGTTACACTCGAATGGCATCATGATAAAGTTTTATGAGGAAGTAAGAATTCAACCATAAAATGTGCATGAAAAAAATGTTCTACTCATTCTCATATATCAGGAAAAGAGGTACAAGTAGGAGTGTTTTGTAACTCCTAATGAAAGACAATTATAACTCCTTAAGGGAGACAAGATTTTACATTCCGAAATGGAAATTAACTCTTGTACGACACATTGACATGTATGATGGAATTTTCTATACCCCTAAAGACACCTAAGAACTATAACCTCACCTAAGTGAGATGACTCACCACATGATGTGGACAATGCCATAAGATGACAAGGTAAGTATACACACCAACACCCCCATTCATCGTGACTTAGGATGAGGTAGAAATTTAGATACGTGAAATGGGTCCTGACATCTATGCCTAATGATGTACCCATGCACAAAAATTATCTCGAGTAATAGAGGAAAAAACAAAGGGAAATAAGAAATATGCAAAAATAGGTCCCTAAAACTAAAGGCCTAATGAGGTACCCATGTAAAAACAAAAATATTTCTAGAAGAAGAAGAAGAGAAGAGATGATGGAGATTATAGAGACATAAGATGTGAAACTACATCCTGATTTGAAATCTACAACTCTATGAAGTCCCCAAGAAGAGTGTCGATGATGTGGTCTTGAGTGTAGACTGAAGAAGATCCATCTGCATCAAAAAAAATTCTACCCTTAGGAAGGACATAAATGGACTACTAGAATTCCTCACAT
Source organism: Taxus wallichiana var. yunnanensis (assembly GCA_018340775.1). NCBI lineage: Eukaryota > Viridiplantae > Streptophyta > Pinopsida > Cupressales > Taxaceae > Taxus > Taxus wallichiana. The sequence continues at coordinate 548,745,340 of CM031236.1, forward strand.
TCTGCAAAGGAAACCAAAAGTTGTAGTACAAATAACTCTGAATCTAGTCCATTGAAATGTGACATAGGTCTAGCAAATGAGTGCATAAGAACCAAAGGTAATGTAATGAATGTAGAATAGCCAGAGTCTTAGAGAGGAAAATCTGTTGAAAGGATGCCCAAGTGAAGTGAAGGAAAATAAACAACCCCCACAATAATAGAAATAGGATCCACAAGAGGAGGTGGATCAGTGATGGTCTCCAGAAAATGGAAGTGATAAGAGTCCCAAAAGGGGCACTCCTAACAAAGGAGATGAAGGAATCCTCCAAAAAACTTGTAGAAGGATGAGAAACTCCTGTATTATATCACAAGTAGGCATTATAAAGAGATGACGAAGGTCTAGAAGATACTCGTCCCAAAAGTGTGGCTTGATAAATAACATAGAAATGTTTAAAATGTATAAATAATCATCACATGAATGAGGAGGAATGAAAAATGCCTCACACACAGGATGTGCAAAGGAAATAGATGTAATGATGGTATGAGCTTGGGAATAAGACTTTTTGATGTCCGATGAGAAGGGAAGAATGCCAACATTCTCTGAAAGGTGGCTAGGAAGAGGAGAGGAGTCCTCATTTGTACTCTCGTCATTTGTACTCTATTCATATTTCTATTAAAATGGACTCACTTATTTCTATTCCTAATGAATAAACCTCATCATCACGAATAGAAACAAGTGATTCTATGTCAATAGAAATATAATCACATGAAGAAGGAGAGGAAACAAATGTATCAGTAGGATAAGAAACAACGACTTTATCTAAAAGGTCTCTAAATAAGGACTGAAAATGCTCCAAATAGTGTGAGGACACCAAATGGTGGAGAGGCCTAGAAATGTACACTAATAAATGACCAACAACCATGCTTTGAAGTCTCAAACCAGTATTAAATCTGATCAATATCATTGGGGGCAGATACTCGCCCATATAAGAATAGATAAAGGTCAACATGAGTGAGAAAAATTTCCATGCAAGCATGTCATGATGTATAATTCTCTCTACCAAGAAGAAGTGGTGGAGGCTGATAAGTAGTCCTACAAAGCTCAAGTTTGGAAAGAACATACTCCATGGTACATCTCAAAATTGAGAAAGAAGTATAGAATGCAAGAAAATAAGGGTGTGAGAATACAAACAAGGTTGTAAGACATCGTCTCGAACAAATAATGGGGCTACATGCAATACATTGCCCAAGAAAAATGAAAACCCCCTTATTTGTGACACTTTATAAGTATTGCATTGATTACAATAAGGTGTGTTTGTGCGACATGGGATAGTTGACCACTCACCTTACAATAGGTGAAAAATTGTGTAAGAGTGGAGGCCACAATAAGTCTTAGTCGAGAAGAGGAATAACACGTAAACATGCACAAAAGGGCCTAAGAAAGGAACAAGGGGAAAAACAAGGTTCAATGTGAGAAAAAGCATCTCACATCGCATAGGGGTCTCACTTTCATAAGGTTTTGGTGGACACGTTTTCTACCCACTAAGAAAAGAGGAGCACTACAATGAGGATGACCCAAAAATGGCCTATAAAAATCCCAATAACACTATTATGGGGCCGAAAAAATCTATTCCCCCCTTAATGATAGAATTTTTAATTATTTTTCCTTAATTAAGATTAATATAATTAAAAAACTAGAGTAATAGGAAAAAATTGAAAATTTATAAGAGGAGAAAGAACCTTGGATCAAGGGGAAGAGCCAACTCAGCTCGGCGATATGGCCGATAAGCTAGTGAGAGGAGGGGCTAAGTTGGTCGGTGAGATTCTTGGATGGTGAGTCCACCTAGAGATATGAGTTGTTTAGAAAGTCGATGGGCAAGTTACGTATGATTCGAGGAAAGCTAGCGTCGGAGCTTCTATGGAGGGATGCCAAGTTATATTCCACATGTCGAGTCTACAAATGGTTCAAACGATAATGAAAGATAGCTCCACATGTCAGTGAGTAGATGAATGAATTGGGAGAAGGGATGGAGAATGCCACACATTGGTGCTGGAGTGAGGAGTATCTCGAGAAGAGATGAACAATGAGATTCCTGAAGAAGCTCAAAGGTGTGGTTACCTTAGGTGAGATGGCAAGAAGTCTTGATGGGAAAGTGTAGACACTTATTTTTTTCTCCTCTGTGTACCTTCATCCCACATTTTCCTTCCACCCTCTCCTATCATGATTTTTTCCCTCTTATTTTAAAATTACCTTCTTTCCCTCCTAAATTACCCTATTTTCCTCATACCCCATTTATCTTACATATTCCCCCATTTATCCTCTATAATTCCCATATTCCATTTTCTATCCAATTAATCCCATTAATCCTAAAATAATATAATTAATCCTAATTACATCCTAAACCATTTAAATATCCTAATCACCCTCATTTAATCATCCCCCATAGGATTCCCACCCCTCTCCATTATTACCCTTCATTAATCCTTCCTTAGGATTCCCCACACATTCTATCCTTTCCTAAGATTCCTTCCACTCTCTTTCACCCATTTAAACCTCTTACATGCATACAGTCCTAAAAATATCCCTTTAGCCATTTCAAATCCTATTTCTACCTTCCATTATCATTACAACATTCAAATGGAAGTATGCTCACCCCAATTATTAGTGACTACCCTAGATCTCCGTCGACCCTACTGGGATATTTAACAACCCCTACCCTCTTCTCAAATGGCTAGAAAATATTCAATCTCTTGTGTGATTTACAAGTATTTCCTTCTAAGTTGTTCTTGGAGTTCTTATCATCGGTTATGACATCTTCTTGATTCTTGGTGTAGACACCTAAATTCTAATTTTGTAATCTTATTGCTAAAAGCACACTAATCACTCTCATTCTTACCATTTCCATTATAATTAGTTACTTTCTCTAATTAACTAACATTTCTTACCATTTTGGTTAATTAAAAGTGCTTTTTTGATTACCTAGCCTCTTTCACATTTAGGATGCCAATTTACGACACATCCTCAATTAAAGGGCTTCAAAAGCTTATCCTAGCCTCCTAATAGACCCTAAGTGGTTGATTAAGGCTCTTCACATCCTAATCACTTTTTAATTCACTAATCGTGAATAACAAACCTTATTCTACTTTGTGTTTTTAGACCCACATACACCAAGATGCAAGTTTTCCCAAATGGAAAACTATAAAAAGGACTAACCACCTACCTTTAAACTTTACACCATGCTTTGAATTGCATATCATATAAGAAATATGATTAAGAGCCTTACTTCCTCCTTGGATTAGCTTTCTCAATCTTTTCCTCCAATCTTCATGTTGGTTAGTAGAGGGATATCTAATATGGCCTTGTAGCCATTGTTAGAGAGATCCTCTCACCATTTGTGAAGTAGCAACAAACCATAATTTGATTTCTCCTAGATCTATTTAGGTCTATGTTAGTTAGCAATTAATACTATGTAGGTATGGTTTAGCTAAGATTGATTGATATCATGTTATTTCTCTTAAGTGTTCCAATAAGATTTAATCATTGATGTTACTATTGTTAATTCCTAGCTTTGTTAATAGACTATGTGGTGTTAGTCTAGTTATTTAGCTTTGCTAGAGTTTTTAGTAGTTATCATTTGGCACGTGTGTAATGAATGGAGGTACTGTCTCTGCTGAAGCGTATCACGCTCCACTCTCGTACTCCCTCGCTCTTCTCATAACAAGTTCCTCTCTGATAAAATATGATCTCTCTCAGTTGTATCCTGAATTTGTAGGCCCATCACCTACTGTAAATACTACTGCAAGGAAGCCACCTTCCCACCACCCTATATATCCTCCTTCATCTCCTCTCTACCTCTGCCACCTCCTCCACCTCCCGGTGAACTATGTGGTGGGCTCACGTGTGGGGGTGATGGAGGTGCCTGTAATGGTTCATGTGGTGGAAACTTAAGAGGTATATGTGGTGCCCATACTTGTGGCTATATCACTACCTAATGTTACACAACCACCTGTTGTTGAACCAGTACATGTTGTACTTGTACCCATACCAATGGTCCTACTTGAGGACCTACTTTTGGATCTTCATGAGACTGTACTCGAGGATCTGGACCTTGTAACCCCTACGGTGCTACGTCTATCACTTATTGTGGTATCCTCAACTACAAAGGCAATATTGTAGCATACCAAGCACCATAATCTGGGTCTTCCCTTGATCTACTATTTGTGATCTTTGCACCCAAGGTTGTGGGACCACCTATAGAAAGTTGGTGTGAAATAGTCCTAGCTTGGTCCACAGCCCCATATGAAATGTCTCTCTATATCTCCGCGCGTACCACATCTCATCGTCAGGAATGCCATGAATGATACCAAACTATCACTAGACCTTGTCCACTTTGTACCACTCAAGGATATAGGCTCTGTTTCCAATAAAGAAATGATCAACGGATGCGGTGAGAAACTTTGTTGCATCCTCAACCCACTGATATAACCTATATGGATGCCATATAATCATATGAGATTGTAGCTCATCTAAATCCCGCATGTAATAGGGTGTGTCTCCCATATGCCCATGAATGTCATCTCCATATGGAACCCATCCCATGATAGATGGCTCCCCAATAACCTGGGATCACAATTCTCCTATGAGGTGTCCTATGTCAATGTGATCCTATGCCCATATATGTAGTAAAGTAGCAGGACCCATGGTCTTCTGACCATAGTAAGATATCAAGTGAAAATATACATATAAATGGGCTAATATAAACTTCCCCCAGTAAAAAACTTCTCCCTTGATAACGTCACGTATCAATTCAATGAGGCCCAAAGGAAATTGAGCACTAGTCTTGTTAGGCAATAGTAGACCGCTAACAAGAGCAATAAGAAATACGAGAACCTGTCTCAGCCGATGATCCATCATACATCTAGAAATGTCCACTGACATAACCCAGTGAAGTATGTCTTCCATTCCAAACACCACATCTATGCTCCATAAAATATGACCTTGTTGATCGTCATAAGTAATCAGCCAACCCGAGTAGGCACTTACAAAATCCTCCAAACTTCCTCCAAAGTAATACTCATCTTTCCTTTCGAAAGGTGAAATTTTTGGCTCTCACTACACCATCTCTAAGCTAAGGTTATGAGCATGATATGATCTAAGGTAATATGTGGCATGTGATCCATGTATGATAGATTGGTCACCTCTAGTGTAATCTCTAAAAATATATGATCACGTCTCCTAAATCTTTCCTCATAGGCCCAGAGCCACCCGTGCCACTCTCGCATCCCCAATCAAGGTAGCCTAATCTAGAAAATAAGGCACATCACATGTTAAAAATCATTTTCTTCTATACCACATCATTACCTTCATCTATTCATCAATTAAGTTTTTTCTAAAAACTTCTTGACATCTTCTAGGGCCACCCAAGTTGATCTGTCCACACCAATGCCCCCGGAAATGCTAGCATGCCCAATTTGATGTTATTATGTCCAAGTGCTAGCGCCCCCTTTTCCACGTAGGTACCAACATTTTCTCACAAGCATGCCCCTTCCCCACGAGCGCGCAGTTCAATGTCGCATGTTCTGATGAAGTTAATGCACTCATCTTTGCACCTACGCACAAACGCCCATGTCCCCACTAGCCTTTCCATGCTTTGGTGAGCATATTTTGCACCCATGCGGCCACGCCTATGTGATTTCATGACAGCGCTCCCCCGACCATGTTGGCGCATCCCAAGGGCCTCACTAGCATGATCGTGTGCCTTTCTACCCTACTAAATGTAATTAAATGCTAATAAATGTAAACAAAATGAAAAGTTTGGCTTTTGTACCTTAGGGCCATCCACGGAAGATGTATGTACCCTCGAACACAATCCACATGGTGTTTCTAGTTCTACATCCTCCCATTTTCTCTCATAGGCGAGCTAAGTCAACGGTAAAAGGGTAAGTATATGTGGTAAATAAATTTTCCACGATGGTTTTTACCCCGTGTCATGATTTATATACCCATTTTTTCCCGTGTCGTGTCTCTCACCCCGCAACATCCTCGGGACCATCGTGATTATTTTAAATTCTTGTAACACTCACCGCGATGATTTTTTTAATAAATAATTATTTTTTACCCATTTTCGTTATGTTGGAGCATGTTTTTGCTTCCCAGTGACCCTGTTTGCTACCTAGGGCATATTTTTATTAAAAACCCCATAATTTAAAAAAAAAAAAAAAGGTAAAATCATTAAAAATCCAAAAATTGTAAAACTTCAAAAAAATTCAAAAATTGGTAAACAAAATGCACGCAACTGAAGCTTTGTATTAAATGCATTGTCCTCAAACATCAAAATTTTCCTACAAAAACATCTTTCTTAGCTTCTTTCTTGTTCTTGTCTCAAATGACTCATGGATCATTGTGATCTACCTCAATTAACAAAGTTGGTTTGATTACTATGTCGGTACTCTCGTGCAATAATGAGTTTCTAGAGACTATGTCATAACGTACGAATGATTTTCATGGGAATACTTTTGTCCTCTGTTATTCCCCTCGCATGTATCCTTACTTGGGGAACCATTTTTAACCCTTGTCATTACAACACGCATATTCGGAACTGAAGCTTGATAACAAAAACATTAGTGCAATTGTCTTGAACATTTTTTATTTGAGTATGTGTGATTGTACTTGTTTCTCTGTTAGGTTATTTGGTTTACTTTCTCATATTACATTACATTATGTATGTTGCATGGAGTTACACATTTTTAACAATGAACAAATGTTAGTAATATAGCTTTTCATGTTATTTTACACTTTTGTTTATTTTAGTAAGGGATGCCAATGTAGATCATAGGGGTAACATGATGAAACTAAGTTGCTTATTGATATATTGGATTCAAACAGCTATTCCTATATTCTCCACTATCATGTCTTATCATTATTAACTTTTCTTCCAAAATAGTTAGGGCAATAAAAGACTGATTTTTATCCCCTCTTTGATTCTTCAATCTGCTTCGATCATATTTTTAATCTTCGATTGACTTCTTCTATCAACTCATCGACACTCAAGGGGAAATCCTTCATTCTACTCATTTTTCTTCAAAATTTTACTTATTTATGCTTTCCTACTATGTTTGAAGTGACGTCACTTACTTCTCCTCAAACAAGGGCCAATGTAGAACCTAAATTACGCTTTTGCAATCTCATTGCTAAAAGCACACTAATCACTCTCATTCTTATCATTTCCATTATATTTATTGATTTTTCACTAATTAACTAATAGTTCTTACCATTTTGGTATATTAACAGCTTCTTTATTGATTACCTAGCCTCTTTCACATTCAGGATGCCAATTTATGACACATCATAAGTCAAAATCCTTTTCCAAACAAACAGATTAGCGATTACTAGCTATTTTTGGTCAATAAACCCTATTATTAGCATAAACCCCTCTTCCAACCATTCAAAATCACCTCATTTCCCTCCGAGACATCTCAAAAGGATTCAAAAGCTTAGCTATCCTCCTAATTGACCCTAAGTGGTTGATTAAGGCTCCTCACATCCTAATCACTTGTTAATTAACTAATCATGATTAACTAACCTTAATCTACTTTGTTCTTTTAGTCCCACATACACAAAGATGAAAGTTTTCCCCAAATGGAAAACTATGAAAATAACTAACCACCTACCTTTAAACTTTACATGATGCTTTTAATTGCATATCATATAAGAAATATGATTGAGAGCATTACTTCCTTGGATTAGATTGCTCAATATTTGCATCTAATCTTCGTGTTGGTTAGTAGAGGGACATATAATATGGAATTGTAGTCATTGTTAAAGAGATCCTCTCACCATTTGTGAAGTAGCAACAAACCATAATTTGATTGCTCCTATATCTATTTAGGTCTATGTTAGTTAGCAATTCATACTAAGTAGGCATGTTTTAGCTAAGATTGATTGATATCATGTTAGTTCTTTTAAGTGTTCCATTAAGATTTAATCATTGATGTTACTATTGTTAATTCCTAGCTTTGTTAATAGACTATGTGGTGTTAGTCTATTTATGTATCTTTGTTAGTAGTTTTTAGTAGTTATCACTTGGCATTTAGAGTTTGGAGTTTAGAGAGTCTTGTGGAGCTTTTTTCCATGCATGCATTTGTTTTGTTTTGCAGATAATTTCAAGTGTTTATCAAGATTTGATTCAGCCTCCATTGAACTTCATTCATCATTAGGTCCAACAGCTTATCCCATTTTTCTTTTTAGTGCTTCATCTCTGGTCCAGGTCATTGTTGATTGGATCTAATCACCATCAACCCATATCCCATATATATCGAATATTATCCACTATTTGTCCTATCTACCCTTTATTTTATCTTATTTTACATATGGTGCATATAATCCATCCCTGTGATGTCCCATCTGTCCTCTCATCATTCTTTAATTCACTTTAATATCCCGAGAATCCACATTTATCATTGCCTTGCATATTTTTATTCAACCCTTGACAGATCACCGCTAACTTTTCTCTCTACCACCGGTCACTTGTCGACCCGATCCTTCCTCCATGTCTAGATAATCTGTTTATGGCATCTTCCTATCTCCCCTATGTTTGGCACCATATTCAGTGATGATGCATTCATCTTAGTTCTATTTCTACACATTTCCGAGATCATCACTTCTCGGGTTGCCGCCAAACATACTATCTAAACTCGGGTCATCATCGACCCTCTCTAGTTTGTTTTGGTTTTCTAGAATTTTGTTATGATTCATTATATCAGTTTATCTTAGCTTATCAGATACTTTTTCAAATTATGTTATTGCATTTCTATTATGTTATCTGATTATCATTATTTTTATCATCAAATGGGTTGACATTCTATCTAGAATCTTTCACTTCTCGGGGGCCGACTTTTTGAAGCTCACCATATATATTACTAATATTTTTGTGTTTAGTATTTTATTATTGTGCAGGTGGAAGACTCACTGTGAGAAGGATCATTTCTTGTGTGCCCGTACCATATCCACATCAATAGGTTCCCTAAACCCTCCCATATTATGAGGCTTCTTGGTTTCTCGCTTGGTTTTCACTAAAATGGAATAGGTAACATGTAAATCTTGTCAAACATTCTGGCACACCCAGTGGGACCCCCTCTTAGGTAAGTCTCTTGCATTTTGTTTCATCTTTCATATCTCTTGTATTGTTCACTAATATTACAGGTAAGGGCCTTGTTTTTCTTGTATGTGTTGGGCTTCTTGGTTGCTTGGATATCACTTTCTTTGCTTGCTTTATCTTGAAGATCAGATAAAAAAGAAAAATCAAAGACATGTATTCCTCTTTTTTCCTTATTTTCTCCTTTTTGCATCGCATTTTCCTTTCTTTGTGTGGTTGTTGTCATCAAATTTCCATATATTTTTTTTGACTTAAAAACAAACCTATTGCATTCTTTCTTTCAAACCTAGTATAAGTGGGGGTTTAATTGGTTGCAGTTCACATTTTCTCCACATGTATCCAAACACACTCATCAAATTCACACATCAAGACACTCCTTTACAAGGTGGACCTAATTGGGATATCATCACCCAATAGGAAAACTAGTGCAATTTTATTGTTGTGTTATAAATCTGATATAGACTTGGGCCTCACATACCTTTGAGTATATCAAGGACTCCACATCTAAAACTACCTGGAACTAGCATTAGATTTCATTTTCTCAGGTACCCTTGTTATTCGTCTCCCCTTTTTCTTCTTCACATTTTCTAATCAACCAAGATAAAGAAACATTGCATGCTTGACTTGTTTTTGTAATTAGTATAGTCATTATTTTCTTGTTTTGTTTCATGTCTGTTATCACACGCTCTTTATCTAGGAAAATAGAACAAAGTCTTGTATCGAATAATCCATTTGCTTCATCCCAATAGAACTATCCTTTGACCATTATTTCATCCATGCCCTTGGTTACTTCTCACATGGTCACCTAACCTTTGATCATCAACCTGCATCATCAAAATCCTCTTGTCCAAACCACCACCCATGAGGAGACCAATCCCTTTCGACATCATCAATCCATTTCCTCTAGACCAACCACCCCTCAATCTGCCACGTTAGACAAATATTTTTGGCCTCCCATCGTCCTTCGTGGAAGTGTGGAGTTCTAAGATATTATCTATGTTAATACAATATGCCACCATGATTATCTTCTTATAAAATCCACCCAACTTCCTATCAATGGTACACCTATACAAAAAAACTATGCTTATCATTCCAATCCTGAAACAACCCAAGTTATTTCTTCACAACTTTCCATGTTATTCCCTAATGCCATGAATGAGCTTTTCATGGCCTAACTTGAACTTGATCAATCATATTCCACCAACTATCAGCCTTATCACACCACCCAATGAGTCACACCCATACCTCCTAATCTACCTCCCATCAACACAACTATCATTCCCTCTCTCCCTATCACTTCTACATCTACTGTCATCGCCAATATACATATCCAATCCTTCCAACAATCCCAACCATTACCCCTCATATTCAAACAACATAGTAAATCTTTACCTCTAACATCCCACATTCATGCGAATGTCATCACCTCCCAATCTCACCCAACGAGTCTACCCACACCCACAAAACTCCTCATATAAGCACCTATCATTACATATTCTATAATTGACTTCCTCAACAATCTCAACCCATCCACTCACATATCCCCACTCATCATATACCTCAATAAATCCATATCCCCATGTCACAACAACTCATCCAATCTCAAAATCACATCTCATTCTAATTTCTCAATATCAACCTTTACAACAACCTATCCAATCCTAACTAATGACTTATACTACTACATCAAATAATCCTTCAAACACCCACTCATTCACAAGTTTACCAATAATATTATCATACCAATTCTCATGTCATGCAACCACCACCATCTAACTCCCCTTTAACCACTTCAAATGACCACATACATGCCTAAATGAGTAGATTGGCCCAGCTCAAAGTTGTTAACTTGGGACCCAAGGTCACATTATCTTATGAGAAAAATTTTAACAAATGTATGCAATGAAAAGTTGCAAAAGGTTTGGAATGTGGCTAAAGAACCTCAAAGCTTTGCTAACTCAACTATGCACCATGAGATAAGAGATAAACAAGGGAAACTAACATGAAAGCATTATAACTTTGACAAAAACATCAAAAACTAACATGATAAACATACTCTCTACTCTTTAGATCACTAATTAAACATTAAACCTAAGAAGATCAACTTAGCAATCAAAGGGGTGATTAGTTGCTTATGGTACTCAAGATTTCAAGAATGGAGTCTCACCATTAATGGCTTCAAGGCCAATGGTTCTCTCCATATTACTCAAAACTTGGTTTAAGGATGCAAATGGAGGTGTTAGCTCAACAATGGAGGAAGGAAATCTTTAGATCAAATGTCTAATTAGCTTGAAGCTAATACAAATGAGATCCAAGCTTTCTTAGGCTTGTTTTGGTTTTGTGTTATGTAAAGTTGTAAGTTTGAATGGGTAGGCTTAGCCTTGTATTTATAGTTTTTGGTTTGGAAGAGTTTGGAATTTGGGTGCATGTGGGACTAAAGCTCAAAAAAAAAAAAAATTAGATTAGGATAAACATGATTTAGGCTTAGTTAAGCTTGGTTTATGCTAGTTAACTAGGGTTTAGGCTAGTTAAACTTGATTAACAAGTGATTAGAGACTCATTGAGAGTTGGGAGGGGTCTGGATAACCAATTGTGACTGATAGATAGCCTACAAAGCCAATAGAAGTGGTCTAGAGAGAACTAGGGAGGTTCTGAATGGTCGAAAGGAGGAATGTTTAGCTAATAAGAGAGATATTAGCCAAATAAGCTGATTATAGGAGGAATACGACCAAAAGAGTGTCATGAATGGGCATCCGAGAGTGGAGCGAAGAGGGGTTGATTAACGAAGTGTCGTCAATTGGTTGAATTGGATGAAATGCTAAGTGTAAGCATGTTTTAGGTGTCTACATTTTCCCCTCTTTGGGGTGGCATAAGCGATGTCACTTCAAAGAAAGTAGACAAGCATAAAGAAGTAGAAAATTTTGAAGGGATAGAAGAAAAATGAGTAGAATGAAGGATGCCCCCTTGATTGTCGATGGGGTGATAGAAGAACTTGATCGACAATCGAAAAGATGACAAAAAGAGAATAGAAGAAAGAATAGTGTGAAGAAGAAGAAAAGGGATATAGAAGAAAAGGATTATGAGGAAGGGGGAATGGGCTAACATCCATCCAATTCTTTTAAACAACTCTATTTTTCATCATATTGCTAGTGATCTTCATCAATTGTCCTTATTAAAAAGAATGAACAAAAGTGTAGTATGACATGAAAAACCATATATGAACAAATGTCCATTGCTAAAAACACCAACCCCATGCAACATACAAAATGTAATGCAATGCAAGAAAGTAAAAGATGCCTAACTCCATGTAACATACATAATGCAATGCAATACCGAAAGTAAACAAGATAACCTAACAGAGAAACATAGCGTAATGTTTTTGTTATCGATCTTGATTCCACCTATGTGAATTAATGACAAGGGTTATGATGGTGCCCCAAGCAAGGATACATGCAAGGAGAATAATGGAGGACACTTCAGTCTAATGAAAAATCAATGTGCACTTCAAAATAGTACCGTAAACTGATTTTTCCCTAGAGTACAGACGAAGTAAGAAACCTAGATTTGGTTGATGGAGGTAGATCGAGATGATCCGTGAGTGGCGCACATGAACAAGTGAGAACCAAATAGCAATGTTTTGGAGGATGATTTATATTGTTTATAATTTTTTTGAAACATATTTGAATTTTTTTATTTTGAAAATTTTCTGAAACTATGTACAAGAAGATGAGGAAGTGTGGATGCCCTAGTGATAGATGGGATGTACAAGGGCATAAGGCCACGTGCGTACGAGAAAGGTGAAGATGTAAAAATGCCCCAGTGATTAGGTGGGAGTATTCAAAGGAAAACTCTTCATGTGTAGAAGTGGGACCCAAGGCCATTATGGATAGGTTCAACATGATGATGAATGTAAACCAATGAAGTGTTGGGAAGAAGCAAGGATGCCCCCAGTCATAAGTTGTCTAAAAGCACATGATAGAAAGGAAGGAGGAATATTGTTTTTGTGAAAGGTGACAAAGGTTTCTGAAAACATGAAAAAGGAATCGTATACACATGGATGTTCTAAACAAAGTAGAAGAATTATGTGAATGATATAAATGTAGCTTAGAAGCATCGCAATGAAGAATCGATTAGCCAAAGGCACAAATCATGAGATGAGATAAGGACTAAAGCAAGATTTTGAACAAGTTCTAAAAAATAAACTTGGTAACATACTAATCTTGCCTACTCATAGAGATCCAATGTGTGCACGTGGAATTTAATCACCTCTTGAAGTGAAGATTTAACAGACAATAAGTGAATACACCCTAGCTAATGTGTAGGAATGATTTATTTTGACAGGTGATAGGGGATTTATGAATGAAGGGTGGAAGGATAGCCGTACATTGCTCTGCTTCCAACCAGATGTCCATAGCCCTGATGGAGATGCATTTGATTCTAATCACAACATTTCTCTACTACCAGTTAGGTGTCCATAGCCCCAATAGAGATTATTAGAAATACCCCAAGAGAGAGTTATATATCAATTTTCATTTTCCTATAGCCTTTAGATTTTGATTGATTGATCTTGTTTCTTTTTGCTTTCTGAAAACTTATTTCAGATCTCTTGTTTGACAAGGGTTAAGAACCACAGATGGCTTGATGGAAGGAGGTGGAAGTGATTGTGATGATGATATTGGCTAGTGTCAAAAATATGTCCAAAATTTCTTTGCAACAAGTTTATTAGATGTTGAATGTGGTAGGATCTCTAAGAGGTCATTCGTTCTTTAATTTACCAAGGTGATAAAATACCAGGGTCAAACGGATACCATAGAGATAAATGTCACAAAATGCGTGCGAAAATGCTAACCAAAATAACATCAAAGGAATGGAAATGGTAAGAAGACTTGTAGAAGAAGAGAAAGAAAGGGAAGAAAGAACATCCATGTGTACACAAATACTTGATTGCAATGTTTGATCTTTGTACCTTTGATTTTTCTTGTGTTTTCTCAATGTTTTTGTATTTTTGCAAAAAAAAAAAAAATAGATTTTTAATAGTTTTAGGAGGTGGGGACTAACAAATTCACTTTGCATGGTAAGATCCAACAACAATGTCTGTGACTTCCTTAATAAGGGAGACTAGGTGTGTTTGTTTATCAAGATTCATGTTATCCCCGATCTCGATGATCATGGTGATCTCATACTCAATAAATGACTTTGATTTATCTTGAAACAAGGATTTATTATGCGGGAGCTTGATTTCCCTATGCACTTTGTGCCATACTTGATGGTTACGTTGATGTGCATTCTTGAATCGTGTTTGATTTACAATGTTGATATTGTTCGAGTTGTTGGGGGATTTTAAGCTCTTGGAAGTTTTGATCTTAGCTTGATAATGAACCTATTTGGGTTTCTTATAAGCTGACGTGTGACTTTTTGACCCCCAAGAAGGAGAAGAAAGTGAATGTGGATGGTTAGAACTAATGTGAGAAATGACCGTGGGCTTTCCACAACCATTGATAGAAGAAAGATGTGATGTATGAAAAGGATACGGTCCAAGAATTAAAGAGGATGTGCTACCATGAGGTGAGCCACTAATAGAAGATGACAAATGGCTACTAGGATATGGCCCTAAGATGGAACAAATTGAGCTATGAGGACATGGCCCAAGCATAGAAGAAGATGACAAAGGGTTGCTAGGATGTGGCCCAAGTATATATGAAGAGGGACTATTTGGAGGTATCACATAGATAGAAGAGGAAGGGATATTGGGACGTGGCCCAAGAATAGAAGGTAATGGGATACTAAGAGGTGACCCACAAGTAGAAAATAGAGGACTACCTGGGGGTGGCCCAAGTATAAAAGAAAACGATGGGCTACTCGGTAACCCATAAGTAGAAAATGGAGGACTAACCAGGGGTAGCTCCAGAATAGAATAAGAAAATGGGGTACTCGGTGACCCAAGGTGAGATTTTAATTGATGAATGATGATAGATAATGAATGATTTGGTAATTAGAAGATAGGTCATGGCTCAATGCTAGACCCTGGTATCTCATCATGCTCAAAGGAAGGTGAAGATGGAATAGAAGAAGAACCAAGTTCCATGACTTTAGGATATTTCTTTACATTATGATAAAATGGATAAAATTATTTTCCTAATACGCAAGCGTATCGAGTTTTAGAAAGAATCCTTGTTTACAATCCTCTAAATGGATATCATTATGTAGTCTAAGAGCTCCATCATTCTAAGAGAAATAAATTAGTGGAGGT